>CM057350.1:487559649-488130914 GCA_030015575.1 Agapanthus africanus
GTCGCCACCACCACCTCGTCGACCTCACCGCACCTCCATCCCCTCGTTCTCCCGCTCCTTCCCGCAACTGCACCCAACCCCGACGTCGCCTCCAACCCTGCAGAGCCGACGTCGACGCCGCCTCTCGCCGCCGACGCCTCCCACGACTCCCTCTCACCCTCCTCGTCGCGACCTCGTCATCACCTCCCTTCCTCTCCTCGCCGGACCACCAACCCGAGCCCTTCACCCATCGCCTACCCCGCTGTTCACTGGAGAACGCGCCGGCGACCTCGCCGTCGTCACCAGGGCCACCTCCTTCTCCCCCTCGACCACCAGAGCCGACCACCCTTTCCTCCACTCGCCGCAGCACCTTCTCCCGCACTCCCCGAGGCTTTCAGCCCTTGCAGCCATCGCCGTTGCTGCCTCGCCGGCGTTCCAGCGCCGTCGAGCCCGCCGGGGTTACCCCTGGTATCTCCTGGTAAGCCTTCCTTACCCTTCCTGTTGTGCAAAATCCCCCCCCCCGCTGATCGCCTTGAGTTCTTTATGTGTTGCTAACTTGTTGTCGCGTTTTGCCGGAATCCGACCGTGCCGTCTTGGCGAACCCGACGCTCCAGCGAAGCCCCCTGGTCCGTGTGATTCCATTGTTCTCTGTTGGGACTCGATCCGTGGCCCGTGCTATCATATCGTGCTTTCTGCCGACATCGCATCCGTGTTCCAGTTTGCAGACCGTCGAGGCAAGTATCTGAATACTTGCTTGAACATGCTAGCGTGCGAGATCTAGTCTTGCCACGCAATTGAACTCATACTATTTAATACCACAACTTAATGATGGCATTTGATATCATATTATTGCAGTTATCCTTATAATGGAATCGTTACAACAGTTCCTCGTAATTAATTAACCCACATCAATCCATGCTTTAACTAAATAAAACGACTGAATCATATCTGCTTAAACTGTTAAATCATTCACGAAACAATTATTATACTTAATGTAAATTCCTGTAGCTTCATTACTTCAGAATTGTGGATATTGATTTACCTTGTGGCTATTGCACCCTAAAGGTGCTTGAACCTGTTAATAAGAGAATACAAACATCACTGTGGTTATATGGAATATTGTAGTTAATTACTGTTTCCTGCTGCTGTTCATTATTGATTGTATACCTGTTGTGAGCACTTACCCGATTGCACGACATATTGGCCTGACCCTGCTACACATGACATATACATACATACCGACTCATCCTGTTGTACCATGACATTACTTGTTTCATGATTTCATGCCTAATGCCGACCAACCTGACCATTCCTGCTGTCGATCCAGACAGACCTACTTTTACTTGATTTTGCGTTGGCATTAGTCCTTGACTACTGAATACCTGACCTGACATACATAGCTTGGGGGTATGGGGAAATCAAAGGTGAAACCGACTTGTAACTCAACAGTTCGATACATTGATCTGATCAGTCTTACGGGCTTGGCCAGCTCCGGAGTGTTGATGCTGACATCACTCGTCCATCCTACTACCTTTTACTGCTTAGCGGCACGTCTCGGATTCAGCCCCGAGGGTCATGACCGTGGTCCCGGGCACGCACGGGATACTATTGAGTTACATCGACGATTCATCAATTCGTTTCAAAGACTATAGAGTAGAAAACCTGATAGAACAGTTTAGTCACCATTGCACATTACCCTGCTTGTTATTTCTTATTACTGCTTTATTCATGTTCATACTTGCATTGTTTATTACCATGTTTATACTATGTATTTGATGTCACGACGCGCTGACGTCTGGGTTTTGCATGGCCCAGATTCCGTACCTTTGTCGTCGACCGAGCAGGAGTACTTCAGCTAGCAGGATGAACTGTGAGTTCCTTAGGGTTTAGTTTATTTATTTCATTTCATTTCCAGATGTGAGCCCGCATTATGGGACGTACTGTTTATTCATTGTATTGGATCATTAGCTTCCGCACTTATTGTTTATTGATTCTTGTTATTATGGATTTGGACATGTATTAGATTAGTTTATTATCTTGTTCTTGATATCCTTACAACCGTAATGTGACTGTGGATGGATACTTCCTACCCACAGGTAGCATGGTTGGCTATGTCACGTGCCCGATATTGCGTACTCTGGGAAGCGGGGCGTGACATGGTTCTTTTGGTATCAGAGCCATAGGTTAATTGGGTTGATTCTTTGTAGTTGGGTATTGCACCCGATACACGAATCATAATACCCGTGATTAGGAAACATGTCCAGCCACCTTGACCGTTTTACCATCCTTGAATCATTCTTCCGGATCATGTCGACATGCAAACTTACTTTGCATTGTCAACTCGAAAACCTGATTTCTTGTTATCCCTAGGACTTGGGCGACTTGGGTGGAGTTAAGTAATTGCGGCTATGATACCGCGGCATAGCTACAATGCGGTACTCTATTTAAGTATCTTGGAGTTCTAGCCTCGATCTATATTCAGAATCTATCATCATGCTAATATGGGGTGTTTTGAGTTCAGGATTATGACAGGTAAGAAGTTAAAGACGTACCAGAGGCGTGTGAACGAAGCCGCCATGCTTGGGGTGGTAAGAGGAATGCTGGAAATCAAAGAGACAGACCGAGCTGATCCAGCAGCAAGCGGACTTGTTTCAGGAAGGTTTGCAGATCGTTCAGCAGTCTGTAAATGATGTTGGAACTAGACCAGTTGACCGAGTAAGGACCGTAGCAGATTTCAGACTTTTGGATCCGTCTACTTTCACTTTTCTGGAGGAGCCGTTGCCAGCCGAGCCGTGGCTAGCGACACGGAGAATTTGCTGATTGCGACACAGATTCCAGAGGACAAAGGAGTTGATGTGGTGCGCATTCAGTTAGTGGATTACGCCGAGAGTGATGGCTTGTGGAGGAGACCCGCTTGCCCAAGCCGATCAGTTGGGCGAAGTTTTTCTAAGAACCCCCTGGAGAAGTTCTTCCCGCAGACTGCGCGGAGGAAAAGGAAGAAATTTATCGGACTAAGGCAGAATGGAGCAACCGTGGACGTGCATGCAGCGGAGTGGACGAGACTCAGTAGTCTCGCTGGACCTTTCGCGGCCAACGATGCAGACAACAGTTGCGGTAAGGAGGCAGTTCTGTCGGGCCAGTCGAGTTTAGGGCTAGGCCGACAAACAGTGTTCTTGCAGCTATGGAAGTTGATAGTAATGAAGAGCCGGCAGTTGTTCGCGATTTTATAGACGTATTTAAAGATATCAGGCTTACCGCAGAGGCGAAACCTGGAGTTCGCGATTGATCTTAGTCCTGGTACAGCACCAGTATCTAAAGCTTATTATCCGATGGCACCGGTGGAATTGGAAGAAGTTAAGAAACAAGTTGGTGAATTACTCGAGAAGGGATGGATTCGAAGCAGCAACTCACCTTGGGGAGCTCCAGTTCTTTTAGTAAAGAAGAAGGATGGCACGAGAAGGATGTGCATTGATTATCGAGAATTGAACCGGGTGACTATTAAGAACAAGTACCCGATCCCTCGCATTGGAGAACTTTTTGAGCAGCTTAGTGGCGCGAGGGTATTCTCGAAATTGGATTTGCGATCAGGATATCATCAGGTCCGAGTGAAAGCAGAAGACATTTGCAAGACGGCGTTTCGAACTCGGTATGGGCATTTCGAGTATTTAGTGATGCCCTTCGGAGTGACTAATGCGCCGGCAATATTCATGGATTTGATGAACAGGATCTTTTCACCGTTCTTGGACCAGTTTATTGTGGTATTCATTGACGATATTCTGGTGTACTCGAAGAGTCCGGAGGAGCATGCTGAGCACTTAAGGATCGCACTGCAGACGCTGAGACAAGAGAAGTTATTTGCGAAGATGAGTAAGTGTGAATTCTGGCTGGAAGAAGAGGAGTTTCTGGGGCATGTCGTGTCGGGCGATGGAATCGCCGTGGATCCCGAGAAGATTACAGCAGTTCGAGATTGGCCTATTCCGAAGAATGTTGCGGAGATAAGGAGTTTTCTTGGACTCGCCGGATACTACAGAAGGTTTGTGGAGAACTTCGCTCGCGTAGCTGAGCCGTTAACCAAGCTCACGCGTAAGGAGGTACCGTTCGTTTGGACGGATGGATGTGCATTGGCCTTCGAGACGTTGAAGCAGAAGTTGATAACCGCCCCGATCCTGACCGTACCGGATAATTCAGGAGGACTGGTGATTCACAGCGACGCGTCCGGAAAGGGATTGGGATGTGTTCTGATGCAGAATGGGAAAGTCGTCGCGTACGCATCGAGACAACTGAAGACTCATGAGAAGAACTATCCGACTCATGACTTAGAGCTTGCAGCCGTGATCTTCGCCCTGAAGATTTGGAGACACTACCTTCTGGGCGAAAGAGTTGAAGTCTTTACAGATCACAAGAGTTTAAAGTATGTGTTTACTCAGAAGGAGTTGAACATGAGGCAACGCAGATGGTTGGAGCTGATGGCCGACTACGACCTTGATCTTAAGTACCATCCGGGAAAAGTTAACGTCGTGCCGGATGCGCTAAGCCGGTTACCAGCCATTCAGGTATTGACCGCACAAAGGGAGATCATTGCGGATTTTCAGAGATTTGACTTGGAGGTTGTGCTACCACAGGCTACAGGACAGTTGATGCAATTGCAAGTACAGTCGTCCTTAGTTGAGAAGATTAAAGCGACACAATCGCAGGATGCTAGACTGCAAAGGTTTCAAGAACAGGTTGGAGCCGGACTGCGAACCGACTTACTGATCCATGAAGACGGTTCGTTGAGATATGGTAGCCGTGTGTGTGTGCCAAAAGGAGATGTGCGTGAAGAGCTCATGAAGGAGGCACACAGTTCAGCTTACACTGTACTTCCAGGAGGGACAAAGATGTACCGAGATATTCGACAGCATTTCTGGTGGGAAGGTATGAAACGGGAAATTGCTCGCTTCGTGGCTAAATGCTTGGTATGTCAGCAAGTCAAGGCTGAACACCAAAGGGTTGCTGGTTTGTTGCAACCACTTCCGATTCCTCAGTGGAAGTGGGAACATATAACCATGGATTTCGTGACAGCTTTACTGCGGAGTCCAAAGGGCAACAATGCAGTATGGGTGATTGTCGATCGGTTGACCAAGGCAGCTCACTTTATTCCTTTTCGGGTTGGTCAATCGACAGAGACTTGGCAGAGCGATACATGCAGGAGATTGTCAGATTGCATGGAGTACCGGTAAGCATCGTGTCCGATCGGGACACTCGGTTCTTGTCGCACTTTTGGAGGAGTTTACAAGAAAGTTTGGGGACTCGATTGAAGTTTAGCACAGCTTATCATCCTCAGACTGATGGACAATCAGAGAGAACGATCCAGACCCTTGAAGATATGTTGAGGACTTGCATGTTGGACTTCAAAGGTTCTTGGGAAGATCATCTACACCTGGTGGAGTCTTCGTACAACAATAGCTTCCAAGCAACTATTCAGATGGCCCCGTTTGAAGCACTGTATGGTCGTAAGTGCCGTTCACCTGTTTGTTGGGATGATGTTGGTGAACGAAGGTTACTAGGACCAGATTTGGTGGTACAGACAGTCGAGAAGGTGAATACAATCGGGAAGCATATGAAGGCAGCTCAAGACAGACAGAAGAGTTGGGCCGACACGCCAAGAAGACCTCTAGAGTTCGCCGTGGGTGATTTGGTATTCCTGAAGATATCACCGACTAGAGGAGTGATTCGCTTTGGAAGTCGGGGAAAGCTTAGCCCCCGATTCGCTGGACCCTTCGAGATATTGGAGCGTGTTGGAGAGGTATCGTACCGGTTGGCGTTACCACAGTCTTTAGCAGGAGTTCACGATGTGTTTCATGTGTCTCAACTACGGAAGTATGTTCGTATGAGACTCACGTCTTGGATCTTTCGGAGTTGACCGTACGGGAGGACCTGACTTTTGAGGAGCGACCAGTTGAAATCAAGGATCGAAAAGAAAGGTTCCTAAGAACAAGGTTATCCCTCTTGTGCTAGTTTCTTGGGGTAATCGATCGCATGGAGAATCCACTTGGGAGCGAGAAGACGAGATCCGGCAGAAATTCCCTCACCTTTTCCGGTAGTCAGCTATCTTGTATTCTTGGAATTTCGAGGACGAAATTCTTTTTGTAGTTGGGTATGATGTAACACCCGAGCCCAATAATACTATTTATATTACTAGTTGAGGGTTGTATATTGCTCATTCCAATTTTCCTGATTTTCTGGTGTTTATTGCTAAATTTTAACCGGTTAAGTCATTTTGGCACATAACAAATTTTAACTCCTAAAATGAAATTTAAGATGTCCATCTTGGCCTACTCGTCGCCACTAGTCGCGTGGTAGCGTCCGCGTGTCGAGATTCCGTTCCGTTTGGCTAAACGGGCAAGTTTGGACGACTACGCGCGCGTACAAGTGTCCGACTTGGGGGCATGCATTTTAATCATTAAACACCTCTTTTCAAAATTTGGAACCCGCTTAAAATCCTATAATTTGAATTTGGAACTTTTGGGAGCAACTCGGGCGCGATTTGGAAATGTTTCATTTCGCGCCAAAAAGGGCCCATTTAACTTAATATCTTTAAAACTAATTATATACGAAATATATTTTCTTTACCTGCCTCTCTCTTCAAATCCTTCAAAATTTTAATCTCAAATCTTTTCCCCTCGTGATCAACCAATCATAGCGTAGGATTCTAAACCGCGTGGGCCCCCTCCTTTTCCCCATCTCTCTCTCTCTCTTCCCTCAATCTTTCTCTCAATCTCTCTCTCTCTTTAAATAACCCATGCAGCCGCCTATTCCCCATCTTCCATCGCGACCACGAGACACCCAAGCAAACCCTAACCCTAGCCTCGCAACCTCACCGCCGACCTCCTCACGACTTCGCCGTCGCCACCACCACCTCGTCGACCTCACCGCACCTCCATCCCCTCGTTCTCCCGCTCCTTCCCGCAACTGCACCCAACCCCGACGTCGCCTCCAACCCTGCAGAGCCGACGTCGACGCCGCCTCTCGCCGCCGACGCCTCCCACGACTCCCTCTCACCCTCCTCGTCGCGACCTCGTCATCACCTCCCTTCCTCTCCTCGCCGGACCACCAACCCGAGCCCTTCACCCATCGCCTACCCCGCTGTTCACCGGAGAACGTGCCGGCGACCTCGCCGTCGTCACCAGGGCCACCTCCTTCTCCCCCTCGACCACCAGAGCCGACCACCCTTTCCTCCACTCGCCGCAGCACCTTCTCCCGCACTCCCCGAGGCTTTCAGCCCTTGCAGCCGTCGCCGTTGCTGCCTCGCCGGCGTTCCAGCGCCGTCGAGCCCGCCGGGGTTACCCCTGGTATCTCCTGGTAAGCTTTCCTTACCCTTCCTGTTGTGCAAAATCCCCCCCCCCCCGCTGATCGCCTTGAGTTCTTTATGTGTTGCTAACTTGTTGTCGCGTTTTGCCGGAATCCGACCGTGCCGTCTTGGCGAACCCGACGCTCCAGCGAAGCCCCCTGGTCCGTGTGATTCCATTGTTCTCTGTTGGGACTCGATCCGTGTTAGTTGTATGTATGCCCTAGAGGCCATTACTGTACATAGGATGTATATTGTAGTGGATGCTGGGACATATATAGGGAGGACTTTCTTGCTCGACATGATAGTATGCTATCTGGTTACAATTTACCTTAACGTGTATGCTGATTGTCTCTCTGTTACATGTTGGTAAAGCCCTTAGGATCTGTACTTGACTACCTGGACTATGATGCGGATCATACTAGTGGGGACATGGTAGTCTATAAGTACATCCTTCAAAGTCCCTAGTCGTGGGTGTATCGAGACGGGGCATCGATATACCAGAGTAGACTAGCGTATACCTTCTCGACCCATACAGATGGGCGATGGATGATCCCATATCCATCGGTGTTTGACATCAGAGATGATATACGCGTGCTCAGTAGAGACTGGGTACACTGGACGGACTCGCCGAGAACTCCCAGATGGTATTATACCTCACGTCAGATGGCAGTTCTCTGGTGACACTGGTACAGAGTAGTCTGTTGACCCGAGATCGTCATAGAGTCTTGTGTGGTTCCCACTGTGCTTTGATTTCCATCTCACCACGTCCAAGAGGGCGTGCAAAACGGTGGTTTTTGGGTACAGTCCCGAGTCACATGGAGGCAATGAGCGATAGGAGGGGATTCGTCTCTCCCGGTATATGGGAGTTGATGTTGCGCTGTGTTCGATTGGCTATAACAGGAAATCCCTGGCCAGGGTTGCTGAGATTTACTGGTAAGTGTTACCAGTAGTTTCTCGAACAGTTATAGACCTCATATCGACACGACTTATCGAGCTATTGGGGTCTGACGTTTACCACCCCTAGGCGAGATATGCGACATATCAGACGATCAGACCGGACTGTACGGTAGTGTTACTGGTCGGATTCACTGGAGTGTGAGCGGGCTTGCTTGTCGATCTTCAGATCGCTCAATACCCGGGTGGCCGTTACGTTTAGCAGACCGCTTGCGGCTTGTGGGTGTTTGATATGATCATCGCCTGCTGCCGGCGTATTGACGAGTCTTTAGAGTCCTACACAGAGGTTTCCTGGCTCAAGCGAAACGAAATAGGAGCGCATATGAGATATGTGCGGGACCGAGAATAATACGAGTATGTGATACTGTATTCGATTCTCGCGATGTGACATTGATCGGTTATATGCGATATAGCCGGGTTATCGGATCAAGTGTTGATTCGATAAGATGTTACTATTGATACCAGTCGGTTATGTGCGCATGACCGGATCATTAAATCAAGCGTTGATTTAATGATTTAATGCATAATTATATATTTGATATATTACTTTGCGTTAACTAGTATCGGTTCACTTAAGATGGATTTTCTCACTCGGGTGTGCGCATTGCATATGCGATATGATTTGTGCACTTACTTGTATCATATTTGATGGTACATGCATGTTTGTGTGTAGGTTTAGACTAAACCTTAGTTAAGTAAATGGTTAAGGTTATGTTTAATTATTTTAATCATTTATTAATTTATTTATTGCATTTTGGCAAAAGGAAAAATGGTTGCTTTATTTTGTTTCTATCTTGAAGTTTCATGAAGGATTGAAAAGTCAACCATTTTTGTTTCATGCCTAACCTAACCATTCACCTAACTAGGGTTTGCTCTCTACACATAACCATGGTTATGTTATGATAAGTATGATTTAATTATTCTTTTTATTTTGATCTTATCATAATATAACTTGCTTCTTCTTCCTTGCTTCAAGTGAAGAAACCTTCACTTCAACAATGGCAAGTGATCAAAAAGAGTGAGAAATCCAATTCTAAAGTCTACCCACTTCCTATTTCTTCATCCTCTACCTCTTGCCAAGTAGTAGAGTGTGTTTCCTTCACAACTTTTTACGGTTTGGTGAAGGTGGAGCTTGATTCATCGATGCCTCGACGTAGATCATCTTCGGCATGGACATCGACAACCTAGCTTGCCCATTCTCCGACGAAGCCGACTCTAGAGCCCGGATTTGATTTGGACAGCGGAGACGACCTCGTTGCGGAGCCGTGGAGGTGGAGGACCGGATCTACAAAGGTTGTATTTCCGTATTCCCTTAGTTAATTGTTAACTAGTTCATTGTTCGCCTAGACATCTAGTTATCGATCCGTAGTTTAGGGTTTGTAGGCACCATAATTTTTGAAATTGCCATGGTTGATGGCTTGGGAGACCTCACTAGAGTGCCTAGGAACCCTACAGTGGTATCAGAGCCTAGCTAGAGCCTTAGGCGAAGACCAGACGGAAATTGAAGTCCGAACGAACCCGGAATTCCAAATCAAATATGCTCTCTGTACTTTTTTCAAAACAGTGCATTTTTCCACATTAAAAATATTCAGAAAAACATGCAGGAGAATATAAGATTAACTGTGCAAACCGTAGCCCTAACTCCATTAAAGCGCCGCGCTTCCGCGGCACGAGCATGGCTCGCGCGGCGGAAGGACGGCCGTTTTGTCGTCTTATGTGGGTTTGTTTGCACAGTAACTCCTATTTAACTGTGCTGAGTTCTCTGGATATTTTTAAAATTTTATTCAAGTGTTGAATAATCTGAGTTGTTTTGGGAATTCGGTGTTTCGATCGGGGTATCAAATTTTGTCTGTGTGGCTTTCCGGATAAATTTTAGAATATGTTAAAAAGTTCGACCGGATACAATACCCAACTTTTCCCCTGTAGGGAAATTTCCAAGTGTTGGATTTTTCAGTAGTTTAACGACGTTCTAATTAGTGCAAGTAACGCGATGGTCCCTCTAGAAGACACAAACCTTAACTCGATTATGTGACCGTCTTGAACTGCCCTTTGAACCTTCGGGTTTGGGGTAGTACGGCGTGCCACATGTGAGGCGTTGGCTTGACCCTTCTACGGCTGGACCGTTGGTACTGAGGTACGAACTGAATGTTGTTAGACTAGTTTCATGTGTTGATCTGTATCGGGAAAACTTGGGTGTTCGAATGTTCGATCGAAAAGTTTAACATTTTCTGTTTATCTGGAATGGGATACAATAATTGGAATTCACAAAGAGTTATGAGATAACTAAATGAATGTTATAAACGTAGCAGTTTAGTCTCACTTGATCGGTTGCCACGGAATTTTGATGTGATCAAAAGTCCGTCGCAATCACGTAGCGTACGCGGATACTCGCCGGGTAAACTTAATAGACAGCTTCACTCCATAGCCCCGACCAAGTGACTGTAGGAGAACCCCGTCGCCGAAAGCATCCGTCCGGGTGCTCGCGGTAGCGGTGTTCCGCCTTGGTGCACTTCGTCGACGGTATCGGGGGTGCAGCCGTCTACTGAAGTTTGCGACGAGTATTCGATCAGGATGTCGGGAATCTTGTTGAATTGCCCGACTTGATATTGAAAAGAGTTTTCGATTTTGAGACTAAAATGCGGGGTTTATAATTGTTAGGCATGTGATGTCTAAGGTATTCATTTGATTAGGCATGCGATGTCTATGCAGATTGCGGATTCCAACTGTTGTAGTTTTACACTTTCTTTTCTGTGACCGTAAGTGTAATATGTGATATCGCCGGTTTCGTTGCTATATGTCAACGACAATTGGGATGGACATATTTACTTACGTTGATGACATGTGATGTTATGTGTTGCTGGATATGTTATATTGGATCGTCGTGTTTGAATAGCCGGGGTTTTTTATGTGAGATGAGTGTTTTTCATTATCATTCATGTAAAAACTTGTATGTAATATTCAATTATTGGGGCGCTTCCAGGTTGCGGAAGTAGTCACCGTTTGTATATTATTTACTTTTCCGCACTAGGATAGACCCAAGGAGGAGGGCACAAGTAACCGGGTTCTGGAGTCCAGTGGGAGACCAACTCGAGGAGTCGAGTCCGGGTCTCCTAACTCCAGAATTGGTAGGGTCGCTTGCCGCTCTCGTAGGGGTCTAGGGGTGTGGGTTTGGCTATTCATCACGACCGTGGAATCCGTGTTTTATACTGGCTCGTATTGAAAACACGGACGTCCTAGTATATCCAATATTTCATATGATTCTTCTGCTGCGATATCTGTGATGAGATCATGTGATGTTTCTGTGATGGATATAGTATATAGTATATGTGATATATTATATAGACGTTACTTATGTTTTACACCCGCGCTAGCCCTGCCCTGCTCTGTCGTTAGTTACCTAACCTAACGGTGCACGAGGGGACATCGAGGCGAATGCGGATGGCATAAGTGTACGTCATATCTATCTGTGATGTTTAGGTACTTAAATGATGGGACTTCATTAATGTGATTAATGAAATTAAAAGAAACCTAAAGATGTTGTAGAATCGAATTTCAAAATAAAACAGGTAGCTACAGTTCTTGCTTTGCACAGAGGTATATGTGTTATATCCTGCACCTTATTCGATAAGGAAAGGACCGAGATCCCTTCACCGGGAGTGACTCCTTTAGCAATAACTGGCAGATGCTACACACTCGGTTTGTTTTTTGATTGCTTTTAAGTGTTTTTGCTTTGCACAGTGATATATATGATATATCCCGCACCTCATTCGACGAGGAAAGGACCGACGATCCCTTCACCGGGAGTGACTCCTTTAGCAAAACTAGAAAAGCCTCAAAAGCACTCCATTTCAAAATCATTTGATTCTACAACGATATCAAGTTCATTACGCAATAGGTTTTCAGAAAAAACCTGTCGTAGCCCTCCGTCATTTCAGATATGTACTGGTTAGTATTCGTGCTGCGTTTGTTGACCTCTGTCAAGGCGTAGTGTGCGGTAGCTGATTAGTGCTTATCTGCATAAGCATATGATGTGATTGATTTAGGGTAGTCGTGCGACCTTGTTGACCTCTGTCAAGGGTCGTGCGGGTGGGTTTACTTCAATCAGGAAATGACGGGTTGAACTTGACTAGCAGCCTATGGTTTGTTGACCTCTGTCAAGGTCATAGGACGCTTGGGGCAAAATATTATCGGGAATTTCAAGTGTTGAAATTTGCAATGAGATTGCATACCTTCTATGAGATAGTTGGATCCCGATACCCGCTGCGAGTAAGAGTTACTCCTGGGAGAGTTTTACGCATTACAATTAGCCGATCAAGTAGGTGTCTAGAAAGGTGTCAACGGGGTTACGCCTCTGGGAAAACGAGGTTTACATTAATTAGGTTCGTGCGAAAGCACGGGGGACCTCCCTCAAAGTACCGACACTGGCCTGGCTGAAAGATTGGCGAACTTGTAGTGTGTAATTAATCCCGGCTAGTCTTTCCTTTTAGGGTTTGAAGGAAGATTTGATAAAAAGCAGTGGGAGCCATCCTGATTAGATAAAATAATAACCAATCTATTCTTGAAAGAGCGCACGCTGAGTGTTTTCTTCTCTCTCTCCAGGTAGCGACCATATCACGCCTTAATCAAGATAATAATACGGAATATTGACCGAACCCGCTTGTTATACTGAGCTGGGGAACGTTGGTCCCGCTCCAACTTATAATTGTTATAAGACAGAGCAGGAAATTGGGGAATACCAGATTTCCCGTGCCGCCCAAACGAAGAGAGTGCATATTGATGCATCATCTTCGGGTGTGTTCATTACAATGAACTGTTTCTCAGTATCCTCTACGTCCTGGGTATTTGATGCCGGATCAGGATCCCAGATATGTAATCTGTTACATGGGGCTAAAGATAGGTAGAGAACTGAGAACGGGTGATAAGTTTCATGAGGCAGAAAACGGGGCAAGCGTTGCAGCCAAGTCTGTCGGTCACTGTCACCCTGTATTACCAATACATTGGTTCTGAACGAATGTTATTAGATACCGAACCTGATATACAAAATCATATCAGTCTCTTTATTAGTAAAGAAATGATAAAATTTTGTATTGTTGGATAATGTTTTGAACATTTCCTATATCAAAAGTTGATCGGTTCAGGCACGTTATCTAAAAGCATTAATGTTCTAAATCAAACTACAGTTTTTTGTATACGGAACACACACAAGAGGAAGAGTTCAGAAATGAACGAATCCTTCTTGAGGTATTGTAGACTAGGTCTGATCAATGCGACCCGACTGGCTAGAGTTACATAAAGATATATATTTAAATCAGTTTGAATTTGCATCTTGTGAAACTCGCCAGTCATGTCACAAAGATAAGATGACCATAGCTCTGTTTAATGGAAACAGAGAAAGAGTTAGTAAACTCTTGGGATGATACATGTTGATGTATGTAGGTCCCCTGTCTACACATGCCAGGACTGGTTCTTTATACTTCATTACGTTCTCTGATGATCTCTTTAGATTCAGACATATGTTCTTGTTGAAACACAAGTCCGAACCTTTTGAGATACTCACAGAATATAAGGTAGAAGTAGAGAACCAAAATAAGGGTATAAGTATTATGTCCTATGATGAGATCAAGGAGGAGAATACTTGAGCACGGAAATCCTGGATTATTCTAAAGGAGAATGAGATTCTCTCTCAGCATTACTCCTCTGAATACACCATAGCACGATGGTATATCGGGGTGGAGCAGATACACCCTATTTGATATGGTGTGCTCTATGATGAGTACTACTGAGTTACCTTTTTCCTTTTGGGAGTTATGCGCTTGAGAAGCTGCATACCTATTGAATAGGGTTCGAATCAAATCAATGCCTACCACTTCATATGTGATATGAAAAGCGAAGAGCCCATATCTTAAGTTAGTTAAGATTTGGGGTTGTCCGGCCTATGTCTAAAAGCAAAATCCGGACAAGCTCGAGGCAAGGTCAGTTATGTACAACTGGAAAGGTTCCAGCTATACTAACTACAGCTGATGATTTGAAAGAACCAAAGGATTCGATAGTTACCAACGAACCTCAGCCTCTCCGCCGATCTAGTAGGGTTTTCTCACCCACCTGAGAGATACATTAGTTTCTCTATGACAGTGGGAGTGAGGATTGCATCATGAGATGATGACCCAACTAGCTTCAAGCAGGCCATCGAGAGTAAGACTCTGTAAGAATGGCTGGATGTTTAGCGATCTGAGATGGAATCCTTATACACCAACAAAGTATGGACTTTGGTTGCTATATCTGAAGGGTTAAATCCCCATCAGGAGCAAGTATATCTTGAGAAGATTACTTGGTGTAGATGGAAAAGTTGAGACTTTCAAAGCTAGACTTGTTAAAGGTTTTCTTCATTGACCAGGCGTGGATCATGATGAAACCTTTTCAAGGATCTATGCTTAAGTTCATCCAGATCCTACTTGCCACGGCTACATACCATGACTGCGATATCTGGTGGTTGGGTGTCTTGACTGCTTTTCTAAATGATGATTTAGAAAAGAGCGTCTATAAGTACACAGCCAGAGGGCTTCGTAGACAGTGGGAGCAGCGGAAACGTGTGCAAGATGCTTTATAGGATAAAGCAGGCATCGCGGAGTTGGAACATCTGTTTTGATGAAGCAGTCAAAGAAGTTGACATCATCAAAATGGTAGATGAACCTTGTATAAACAAGAAGGTAGTAGGGAGTATGGTGACGATCCTCGTAGAGTACGTGGATGACATACTCTTGATAGGAAAGGAGTTTCCTATGCTACGCTCGATCAATCTCCGATTATCACTAGGATTCTCCATATAGGAACAATGAGATACCTACTAAATCCTGGATTTTGGATCTATGAGATAGATTTAAATGGATGTTAGGATTCTCACTAGTTGTAGTGAGATGGTATCAATCGATCCTGGGGAGAATCACTGGAAGGGTTCCAGGGTGATAAAGACGACTGAATGTCAGTCGCAGGCATTGTCTTTACCCTCAGTAAAGGGACGGTATGTTGGAAGAGTTCCAAGCTAGATACCGAGACATACTAGACGATAAAGGCAGGATACATCGCTACTTAAGATGCTACCAAAGAGGCTGTTTGGATGTATAATGGTTCATGAGATGAACTATGTTCCTCCCATTGTGTGACAATGGAGTTGTGGCTTATGCCAAGGAACGTCCGTCCCATCAGTTATCCAGACATATTCTAAGGCAGTAACACTTGATCATGGAGATGGTTGATCTCCAGGGTGATCGAGGTTTGGAGAGTAGACTCAGAGGACAACACAGCGGATCCACTCACAAAGGCCTGTTCCCAGAGAGAGACTTTTATGGGATGGTTGAGTATGAGATACTGCAACCACTGCTACAGATGGCCCTAGTGCAAGTGGGAGATTGTTAGTTGTATGTATGCCCTAGAGGCCATTACTGTACATAGGATGTATATTGTAGTGGATGCTGGGACATATATAGGGAGGACTTTCTTGCTCGACATGATAGTATGCTATCTGGTTACAATTTACCTTAACGTGTATGCTGATTGTCTCTCTGTTACATGTTGGTAAAGCCCTTAGGATCTGTACTTGACTACCTGGACTATGATGCGGATCATACTAGTGGGGACATGGTAGTCTATAAGTACATCCTTCAAAGTCCTTAGTCGTGGGTGTATCGAGACGGGGCATCGATATACCAAAGTAGACTAGCGTATACCTTCTCGACCCATACAGATGGGCGATGGATGATCCCATATCCATCGGTGTTTGACATCAGAGATGATATACGGGTGCTCAGTAGAGACTGGGTACACTGGACGGACTCGCCGAGAACTCCCAGATGGTATTATACCTCATGTCAGATGGCAGTTCTCTGGTGACACTGGTACAGAGTAGTCTGTTGACCCGAGATCGTCATAGAGTCTTGTGTGGTTCCCACTGTGCTTTGATTTCCATCTCACCACGTCCAAGAGGGCGTGCAAAACGGTGGTTTTTGGGTACAGTCCCGAGTCACATGGAGGCAATGAGCGATAGGAGGGGATTCGTCTCTCCCGGTATATGGGAGTTGATGTTGCGCTGTGTTCGATTGGCTATAAAAGGAAATCCCTGGCCAGGGTTGCTGAGATTTACTGGTAAGTGTTACCAGTAGTTTCTCGAACAGTTATAGACCTCATATCGACACGACTTATCGAGCTATTGGGGTCTGACGTTTACCACCCCTAGGCGAGATATGCGACATATCAGACGATCAGACCGGACTGTACGGTAGTGTTACTGGTCGGATTCACTGGAGTGTGAGCGGGCTTGCTTGTCGATCTTCAGATCGCTCAATACCCGGGTGGCCGTTACGTTTAGCAGACCGCTTGCGGCTTGTGGGTGTTTGATATGATCATCGCCTGCTGCCGGCGTATTGACGAGTCTTTAGAGTCCTACACAGAGGTTTCCTGGCTCAAGCGAAACGAAATAGGAGCGCATATGAGATATGTGCGGGACCGAGAATAATACGAGTATGTGATACTGTATTCGATTCTCGCGATGTGACATTGATCGGTTATATGCGATATAGCCGGGTTATCGGATCAAGTGTTGATTCGATAAGATGTTACTATTGATACCAGTCGGTTATGTGCGCATGACCGGATCATTAAATCAAGCATTGATTTAATGATTTAATGCATAATTATATATTTGATATATTACTTTGCGTTAACTAGTATCGGTTCACTTAAGATGGATTTTCTCACTCGGGTGTGCGCATTGCATATGCGATATGATTTGTGCACTTACTTGTATCATATTTGATGGTACATGCATGTTTGTGTGTAGGTTTAGACTAAACCTTAGTTAAGTAAATGGTTAAGGTTATGTTTAATTATTTTAATCATTTATTAATTTATTTATTGCATTTTGGCAAAAGGAAAAATGGTTGCTTTATTTTGTTTCTATCTTGAAGTTTCATGAAGGATTGAAAAGTCAACCATTTTTGTTTCATGCCTAACCTAACCATTCACCTAACTAGGGTTTGCTCTCTACACATAACCATGGTTATGTTATGATAAGTATGATTTAATTATTCTTTTTATTTTGATCTTATCATAATATAACTTGCTTCTTCTTCCTTGCTTCAAGTGAAGAAACCTTCACTTCAACAATGGCAAGTGATCAAAAAGAGTGAGAAATCCAATTCTAAAGTCTACCCACTTCCTATTTCTTCATCCTCTACCTCTTGCCAAGTAGTAGAGTGTGTTTCCTTCACAACTTTTTACGGTTTGGTGAAGGTGGAGCTTGATTCATCGATGCCTCGACGTAGATCATCTTCGGCATGGACATCGACAACCTAGCTTGCCCATTCTCCGACGAAGCCGACTCTAGAGCCCGGATTTGATTTGGACAGCGGAGACGACCTCGTTGCGGAGCCGTGGAGGTGGAGGACCGGATCTACAAAGGTTGTATTTCCGTATTCCCTTAGTTAATTGTTAACTAGTTCATTGTTCGCCTAGACATCTAGTTATCGATCCGTAGTTTAGGGTTTGTAGGCACCATAATTTTTGAAATTGCCATGGTTGATGGCTTGGGAGACCTCACTAGAGTGCCTAGGAACCCTACAATCCGTGGCCCGTGCTATCATATCGTGCTTTCTGCCGACATCGCATCCGTGTTCCAGTTTGCAGACCGTCGAGGCAAGTATCTGAATACTTGCTTGAACATGCTAGCGTGCGAGATCTAGTCTTGCCACGCAATTGAACTCATACTATTTAATACCACAACTTAATGATGGCATTTGATATCATATTATTGCAGTTATCCTTATAATGGAATCGTTACAACAGTTCCTCGTAATTAATTAACCCACATCAATCCATGCTTTAACTAAATAAAACGACTGAATCATATCTGCTTAAACTGTTAAATCATTCACGAAACAATTATTATACTTAATGTAAATTCCTGTAGCTTCATTACTTCAGAATTGTGGATATTGATTTACCTTGTGGCTATTGCACCCTAAAGGTGCTTGAACCTGTTAATAAGAGAATACAAACATCACTGTGGTTATATGGAATATTGTGGTTAATTACTGTTTCCTGCTGCTGTTCATTATTGATTGTATACCTGTTGTGAGCACTTACCCGATTGCACGATATATTGGCCTGACCCTGCTACACATGACATATACATACATACCGACTCATCCTGTTGTACCATGACATTACTTGTTTCATGATTTCATGCCTAATGCCGACCAACCTGACCATTCCTGCTGTCGATCCAGACAGACCTACTTTTACTTGATTTTGCGTTGGCATTAGTCCTTGACTATTGAATACCTGACCTGACATACATAGCTTGGGGGTATGGGGAAATCAAAGGTGAAACCGACTTGTAACTCAACAGTTCGATACATTGATCTGATCAGTCTTACGGGCTTGGCCAGCTCCGGAGTGTTGATGCTGACATCACTCGTCCATCCTACTACCTTTTACTGCTTAGCGGCACGTCTCGGATTCAGCCCCGAGGGTCATGACCGTGGTCCCGGGCACGCACGGGATACTATTGAGTTACATCGACGATTCATCAATTGGTTTCAAAGACTATAGAGTAGAAAACCTGATAGAACAGTTTAGTCACCATTGCACATTACCCTGCTTGTTATTTCTTATTACTGCTTTATTCATGTTCATACTTGCATTGTTTATTACCATGTTTATACTATGTATTTGATGTCACGACGCGCTGACGTCTGGGTTTTGCATGGCCCAGATTCCGTACCTTTGTCGTCGACCGAGCAGGAGTACTTCAGCCAGCAGGCTGAACTGTGAGTTCCTTAGGGTTTAGTTTATTTATTTCATTTCATTTCCAGATGTGAGCCCGCATTATGGGACGTACTGTTTATTCATTGTATTGGATCATTAGCTTCCGCACTTATTGTTTATTGATTCTTGTTATTATGGATTTGGACATGTATTAGATTAGTTTATTATCTCGTTCTTGATATCCTTACAACCGTAATGTGACTGTGGATGGATACTTCCTACCCACAGGTAGCATGGTTGGCTATGTCACGTGCCCGATATTGCGTACTCTGGGAAGCGGGGCGTGACATGGTTCTTTTGGTATCAGAGCCATAGGTTAATTGGGTTGATTCTTTGTAGTTGGGTATTGCACCCGATACACGAATCATAATACCCGTGATTAGGAAACATGTCCAGCCACCTTGACCGTTTTACCATCCTTGAATCATTCTTCCGGATCATGTCGACATGCAAACTTACTTTGCATTGTCAACTCGAAAACCTGATTTCTTGTTATCCCTAGGACTTGGGCGACTTGGGTGGAGTTAAGTAATTGCGGCTATGATACCGCGGCATAGCTACAATGCGGTACTCTATTTAAGTATCTTGGAGTTCTAGCCTCGATCTATATTCAGAATCTATCATCATGCTAATATGGGGTGTTTTGAGTTCAGGATTATGACAGGTAAGAAGTTAAAGACGTACCAGAGGCGTGTGAACGAAGCCGCCATGCTTGGGGTGGTAAGAGGAATGCTGGAAATCAAAGAGACAGACCGAGCTGATCCAGCAGCAAGCGGACTTGTTTCAGGAAGGTTTGCAGATCGTTCAGCAGTCTGTAAACGATGTTGGAACTAGACCAGTTGACCGAGTAAGGACCGTAGCAGATTTCAGACTTTTGGATCCGTCTACTTTCACTTTTCTGGAGGAGCCGTTGCCAGCCGAGCCGTGGCTAGCGACACGGAGAATTTGCTGATTGCGACACAGATTCCAGAGGACAAAGGAGTTGATGTGGTGCGCATTCAGTTAGTGGATTACGCCGAGAGTGATGGCTTGTGGAGGAGACCCGCTTGCCCAAGCCGATCAGTTGGGCGAAGTTTTTCTAAGAACCCCCTGGAGAAGTTCTTCCCGCAGACTGCGCGGAGGAAAAGGAAGAAATTTATCGGACTAAGGCAGAATGGAGCAACCGTGGACGTGCATGCAGCGGAGTGGACGAGACTCAGTAGTCTCGCTGGACCTTTCGCGGCCAACGATGCAGACAACAGTTGCGGTAAGGAGGCAGTTCTGTCGGGCCAGTCGAGTTTAGGGCTAGGCCGACAAACAGTGTTCTTGCAGCTATGGAAGTTGATAGTAATGAAGAGCCGGCAGTTGTTCGCGATTTTATAGACGTATTTAAAGATATCAGGCTTACCGCAGAGGCGAAACCTGGAGTTCGCGATTGATCTTAGTCCTGGTACAGCACCAGTATCTAAAGCTTATTATCCGATGGCACCGGTGGAATTGGAAGAAGTTAAGAAACAAGTTGGTGAATTACTCGAGAAGGGATGGATTCGAAGCAGCAACTCACCTTGGGGAGCTCCAGTTCTTTTAGTAAAGAAGAAGGATGGCACGAGAAGGATGTGCATTGATTATCGAGAATTGAACCGGGTGACTATTAAGAACAAGTACCCGATCCCTCGCATTGGAGAACTTTTTGAGCAGCTTAGTGGCGCGAGGGTATTCTCGAAATTGGATTTGCGATCAGGATATCATCAGGTCCGAGTGAAAGCAGAAGACATTTGCAAGACGGCGTTTCGAACTCGGTATGGGCATTTCGAGTATTTAGTGATGCCCTTCGGAGTGACTAATGCGCCGGCAATATTCATGGATTTGATGAACAGGATCTTTTCACCGTTCTTGGACCAGTTTATTGTGGTATTCATTGACGATATTCTGGTGTACTCGAAGAGTCCGGAGGAGCATGCTGAGCACTTAAGGATCGCACTGCAGACGCTGAGACAAGAGAAGTTATTTGCGAAGATGAGTAAGTGTGAATTCTGGCTGGAAGAAGAGGAGTTTCTGGGGCATGTCGTGTCGGGCGATGGAATCGCCGTGGATCCCGAGAAGATTACAGCAGTTCGAGATTGGCCTATTCCGAAGAATGTTGCGGAGATAAGGAGTTTTCTTGGACTCGCCGGATACTACAGAAGGTTTGTGGAGAACTTCGCTCGCGTAGCTGAGCCGTTAACCAAGCTCACGCGTAAGGAGGTACCGTTCGTTTGGACGGATGGATGTGCATTGGCCTTCGAGACGTTGAAGCAGAAGTTGATAACCGCCCCGATCCTGACCGTACCGGATAATTCAGGAGGACTGGTGATTCACAGCGACGCGTCCGGAAAGGGATTGGGATGTGTTCTGATGCAGAATGGGAAAGTCGTCGCGTACGCATCGAGACAACTGAAGACTCATGAGAAGAACTATCCGACTCATGACTTAGAGCTTGCAGCCGTGATCTTCGCCCTGAAGATTTGGAGACACTACCTTCTGGGTGAAAGAGTTGAAGTCTTTACAGATCACAAGAGTTTAAAGTATGTGTTTACTCAGAAGGAGTTGAACATGAGGCAACGCAGATGGTTGGAGCTGATGGCCGACTACGACCTTGATCTTAAGTACCATCCGGGAAAAGTTAACGTCGTGCCGGATGCGCTAAGCCGGTTACCAGCCATTCAGGTATTGACCGCACAAAGGGAGATCATTGCGGATTTTCAGAGATTTGACTTGGAGGTTGTGCTACCACAGGCTACAGGACAGTTGATGCAATTGCAAGTACAGTCGTCCTTAGTTGAGAAGATTAAAGCGACACAATCGCAGGATGCTAGACTGCAAAGGTTTCGAGAACAGGTTGGAGCCGGACTGCGAACCGACTTACTGATCCATGAAGACGGTTCGTTGAGATATGGTAGCCGTGTGTGTGTGCCAAAAGGAGATGTGCGTGAAGAGCTCATGAAGGAGGCACACAGTTCAGCTTACACTGTACATCCAGGAGGGACAAAGATGTACCGAGATATTCGACAGCATTTCTGGTGGGAAGGTATGAAACGGGAAATTGCTCGCTTCGTGGCTAAATGCTTGGTGTGTCAGCAAGTCAAGGCTGAACACCAAAGGGTTGCTGGTTTGTTGCAACCACTTCCGATTCCTCAGTGGAAGTGGGAACATATAACCATGGATTTCGTGACAGCTTTACCGCGGAGTCCAAAGGGCAACAATGCAGTATGGGTGATTGTCGATCGGTTGACCAAGGCAGCTCACTTTATTCCTTTTCGGGTTGGTCAATCGACAGAGACTTGGCAGAGCGATACATGCAGGAGATTGTCAGATTGCATGGAGTACCGGTAAGCATCGTGTCCGATCGGGACACTCGGTTCTTGTCGCACTTTTGGAGGAGTTTACAAGAAAGTTTGGGGACTCGATTGAAGTTTAGCACAGCTTATCATCCTCAGACTGATGGACAATCAGAGAGAACGATCCAGACCCTTGAAGATATGTTGAGGACTTGCATGTTGGACTTCAAAGGTTCTTGGGAAGATCATCTACACCTGGTGGAGTCATCGTACAACAATAGCTTCCAAGCAACTATTCAGATGGCCCCGTTTGAAGCACTGTATGGTCGTAAGTGCCGTTCACCTGTTTGTTGGGATGATGTTGGTGAACGAAGGTTACTAGGACCAGATTTGGTGGTACAGACAGTCGAGAAGGTGAATACAATCGGGAAGCATATGAAGGCAGCTCAAGACAGACAGAAGAGTTGGGCCGACACGCCAAGAAGACCTCTAGAGTTCGCCGTGGGTGATTTGGTATTCCTGAAGATATCACCGACTAGAGGAGTGATTCGCTTTGGAAGTCGGGGAAAGCTTAGCCCCCGATTCGCTGGACCCTTCGAGATATTGGAGCGTGTTGGAGAGGTATCGTACCGGTTGGCGTTACCACAGTCTTTAGCAGGAGTTCACGATGTGTTTCATGTGTCTCAACTACGGAAGTATGTTCGTATGAGACTCACGTCTTGGATCTTTCGGAGTTGACCGTACGGGAGGACCTGACTTTTGAGGAGCGACCAGTTGAAATCAAGGATCGAAAAGAAAGGTTCCTAAGAACAAGGTTATCCCTCTTGTGCTAGTTTCTTGGGGTAATCGATCGCATGGAGAATCCACTTGGGAGCGAGAAGACGAGATCCGGCAGAAATTCCCTCACCTTTTCCAGTAGTCAGCTATCTTGTATTCTTGGAATTTCGAGGACGAAATTCTTTTTGTAGTTGGTTATGATGTAACACCCGAGCCCAATAATACTATTTATATTACTAGTTGAGGGTTGTATATTGCTCATTCCAATTTTCCTGATTTTCTGGTGTTTATTGCTAAATTTTAACCGGTTAAGTCATTTTGGCACATAACAAATTTTAACTCCTAAAATGAAATTTAAGATGTCCATCTTGGCCTACTCGTCGCCACTAGTCGCGTGGTAGCGTCCGCGTGTCGAGATTCCGTTCCGTTTGGCTAAACGGGCAAGTTTGGACGACTACGCGCGCGTACAAGTGTCCGACTTGGGGGCATGCATTTTAATCATTAAACACCTCTTTTCAAAATTTGGAACCCGCTTAAAATCCTATAATTTGAATTTGGAACTTTTGGGCGCAACCCGGGCGCGATTTGGAAATGTTTCATTTCGCGCCAAAAAGGGCCCATTTAACTTAATATCTTTAAAACTAATTATATACGAAATATATTTTCTTTACCTGCCTCTCTCTTCAAATCCTTCAAAATTTTAATCTCAAATCTTTTCCCCTCGTGATCAACCAATCATAGCGTAGGATTCTAAACCGCGTGGGCCCCCTCCTTTTCCCCATCTCTCTCTCTCTCTTCCCTCAATCTTTCTCTCAATCTCTCTCTCTCTTTAAATAACCCATGCAGCCGCCTATTCCCCATCTTCCATCGCGACCACGAGACACCCAAGCAAACCCTAACCCTAGCCTCGCAACCTCACCGCCGACCTCCTCACGACTTCGCCGTCGCCACCACCACCTCGTCGACCTCACCGCACCTCCATCCCCTCGTTCTCCCGCTCCTTCCCGCAACTGCACCCAACCCCGACGTCGCCTCCAACCCTGCAGAGCCGACGTCGACGCCGCCTCTCGCCGCCGACGCCTCCCACGACTCCCTCTCACCCTCCTCGTCGCGACCTCGTCATCACCTCCCTTCCTCTCCTCGCCGGACCACCAACCCGAGCCCTTCACCCATCGCCTACCCCGCTGTTCACTGGAGAACGTGCCGGCGACCTCGCCGTCGTCACCAGGGCCACCTCCTTCTCCCCCTCGACCACCAGAGCCGACCACCCTTTCCTCCACTCGCCGCAGCACCTTCTCCCGCACACCCCGAGGCTTTCAGCCCTTGCAGCCGTCGCCGTTGCTGCCTCGCCGGCGTTCCAGCGCCGTCGAGCCCGCCGGGGTTACCCCTGGTATCTCCTGGTAAGCTTTCCTTACCCTTCCTGTTGTGCAAAATCCCCCCCCCCCCCGCTGATCGCCTTGAGTTCTTTATGTGTTGCTAACTTGTTGTCGCGTTTTGCCGGAATCCGACCGTGCCGTCTTGGCGAACCCGACGCTCCAGCGAAGCCCCCTGGTCCGTGTGATTCCATTGTTCTCTGTTGGGACTCGATCCGTGGCCCGTGCTATCATATCGTGCTTTCTGCCGACATCGCATCCGTGTTCCAGTTTGCAGACCGTCGAGGCAAGTATCTGAATACTTGCTTGAACATGCTAGCGTGCGAGATCTAGTCTTGCCACGCAATTGAACTCATACTATTTAATACCACAACTTAATGATGGCATTTGATATCATATTATTGCAGTTATCCTTATAATGGAATCGTTACAACAGTTCCTCGTAATTAATTAACCCACATCAATCCATGCTTTAACTAAATAAAACGACTGAATCATATCTGCTTAAACTGTTAAATCATTCACGAAACAATTATTATACTTAATGTAAATTCCTGTAGCTTCATTACTTCAGAATTGTGGATATTGATTTACCTTGTGGCTATTGCACCCTAAAGGTGCTTGAACCTGTTAATAAGAGAATACAAACATCACTGTGGTTATATGGAATATTGTGGTTAATTACTGTTTCCTGCTGCTGTTCATTATTGATTGTATACCTGTTGTGAGCACTTACCCGATTGCACGACATATTGGCCTGACCCTGCTACACATGACATATACATACATACCGACTCATCCTGTTGTACCATGACATTACTTGTTTCATGATTTCATGCCTAATGCCGACCAACCTGACCATTCCTGCTGTCGATCCAGACAGACCTACTTTTACTTGATTTTGCGTTGGCATTAGTCCTTGACTACTGAATACCTGACCTGACATACATAGCTTGGGGGTATGGGGAAATCAAAGGTGAAACCGACTTGTAACTCAACAGTTCGATACATTGATCTGATCAGTCTTACGGGCTTGGCCAGCTCCGGAGTGTTGATGCTGACATCACTCGTCCATCCTACTACCTTTTACTGCTTAGCGGCACGTCTCGGATTCAGCCCCGAGGGTCATGACCGTGGTCCCGGGCACGCACGGGATACTATTGAGTTACATCGACGATTCATCAATTGGTTTCAAAGACTATAGAGTAGAAAACCTGATAGAACAGTTTAGTCACCATTGCACATTACCCTGCTTGTTATTTCTTATTACTGCTTTATTCATGTTCATACTTGCATTGTTTATTACCATGTTTATACTATGTATTTGATGTCACGACGCGCTGACGTCTGGGTTTTGCATGGCCCAGATTCCGTACCTTTGTCGTCGACCGAGCAGGAGTACTTCAGCCAGCAGGCTGAACTGTGAGTTCCTTAGGATTTAGTTTATTTATTTCATTTCATTTCCAGATGTGAGCCCGCATTATGGGACGTACTGTTTATTCATTGTATTGGATCATTAGCTTCCGCACTTATTGTTTATTGATTCTTGTTATTATGGATTTGGACATGTATTAGATTAGTTTATTATCTCGTTCTTGATATCCTTACAACCGTAATGTGACTGTGGATGGATACTTCCTACCCACAGGTAGCATGGTTGGCTATGTCACGTGCCCGATATTGCGTACTCTGGGAAACGGGGCGTGACAATATATATCACTCATCCATATCAGTGGTTGTGGGGGTGCTATACGCCATCCACCCGACTTACCCCGTAGATATAAATCTACTCACTTGCAACTCCTTACTTAGCCGAAGTCGATGTACTTCGTCGTCTCGGAAGTCCATGCGAAGGTACCTACAATCAACATATATCGCAACGTTATTAAAACCATGTCTGAAAATCGATATGGCACATGAATTGCTCATAGGTTAGAACCTATAGCCTACGCATGCCAAACTACCAGATAATCCTCGTTTGTTGACGTACAAACGTCCAGCAATGAGATCCAAGCTCAAATACCAAAACCAAGTTTCAGAATCACAAAACCGAAATCAGCAACGAAGAAAAACACTCCAAGATCTCCCCTATGTCAAACCAGGGAATTTTGCATATAGGGTTGCTCTAGATATCACATCAGAGAACCATAAACCAAAAATCACTCAAATCCACCACTACTTGGCTGCAATTTGCGGCCAAACCAATTAAATCTGTGGCTAGAATAAATCATTAGGGGCTAGGGTTTCAGGGGGTGTTTCTAGGTTGCCTGCTCGTCTCATAGTCATGATAACTTATTTTATAGCGGTCTCGGGTCATCCCAGATTCCAAAATACCATCGCAATTCTGTCGAAATTCCAATGTCGGGAAATTCTAACTTCGTGTTTTGGGTTTAAGTCTTCTAATTGGTCTGGAAAATCATCACCTAAGTCTTGTAAATACTCACTAAATCTCACTTGCATCATTACCAATCAAATCACCTACTAAGCCTCAACCTAGAAAAATCTAAGATTACTAAACACTTTATATCAAACCCTAACCTAACTAGGAGGTAAAGAAACATATAGACAAGATGAGAAATGAAGGTTATATCTCATGGACGCAACTCAAGAAAAACCCTAGATGCCCAAAGTCTTCAAAATCCAAATTTTAACTTGCTATGGGATGTAGGATGAGGTGGTGATCATTTTTTTGTGAAGGTGGGATGAGCTTTTGATGAAAATTTAAGGTGGTTTCATGGAGGTAGAGAAGGGTAAAGGAGGAGGAGAAGGAGATGAAGAAAATGGTGAAGAAATGAAGAAGAATGGGTCAGGGGTGGAGCCATACCCTCTCTCTCTCTCATACACTCACATGGCATGCCTCAAGACATCATTATGTCCCCTCTCTCTCTCTTCTCGATCATGGTATCTCTTTTCTTTTCTTTTAAACAAAAAAACCAACACAAATGAAACTACAAACATGCAACAAAATGCAACATGACATGTTGCACTAGCCATCGAAAATATAAAAATACGGATTTAGCTTAATTGTGATTAGTAGTGCACTAGTCAAGTTAAATTTTAAACTGCGTATAATTAATTATAAAAATTCCAAAATCCGATAAATATCTTTATAATAAATAAATTATTTTAATCTCCACTTATATTCCAAATATTGGTATATACTTATACCATTTTACGAAAAACCCCTATTCGCAAATCGAATAGTTTTTGCGAAATATATTATTTTAATATTTAGATTCCAAATATAATATTTTATATTTCTAAAATGTTACAATCTTCCCCCTTAAATAAATTCGGTCTATGAATTTAAATTTAAACCCCCAAATACCAAAACATTTCAATAATCTTGTTCAAATCAACGAGGCTACGAAATCACGGAATACACAGAAATACCACAGCGCATCGTGTGCGCATGAAAACGAGTACGAAACTCAAATCAATCTCCGTCAAGCATCATGCAATCATAGGAGTTATAAAAGAGATGCAAATCTTAAAATCCAATGCCATTCTCAAATATGCTATACTCAAAATCATAATACGTAAATAGTAAACATCCTCGTAAAATCCTCTAAAACTGAATAAAACACATGCAAAATTCTTTCCGAATCGCCATGCGATGCGTAGGTCACGGCACAAGTGGCGAACGCTCAATTGTAGTGTAGTGTGTGTGTGTGTGTATGTTTTTGCTCAAATTATACGTCCCGCCTTTTTGAAATATTCCAGAAGGTTTTTCTTTGTAAAGGTCCGTGTCACTTGCTGACACGTAGGAAATAGCGAGACTATAACTCCTTTTTTAAAACCTCTTGGTAAACTTTTATGCATGCAAAAGTACTCAGGTATTGTGCTCAGATTAGTCCTGCTCGGCTACTATATAATATAACGCCCACCATAAAAATATGATGCTCACAAATAAATCAGCCTCAAAAGGCATATCCAATATCACGTGCTTCTAGTGCACACGGAAAACCGAATCCAATACAAGTGCTACAAATGTGCACAAAAGCAAAACTAAGTATAACGGGCGTGCATGAAAGCATCTGTCAAGTGCAACAGGTGTGCATAAAAACAATATCAAGTGCATCTAGAGTGCATGAAAATCTCAACCCAGTGCAACTAACATGTATGAATAAAATCTCAATCAAGCGCATCCGGTGTACACAAAATCCCATGCCACACGCCCAATATGCGCGAAATCCAAATCAAGTGCGTCATGTCCATATAAAACATTTAGTGCAGTAGCGTACACAATAACGAACGTCAAGTGTAGACGCTCATGAAAACATAAATCTGGTGCAACAAATACACGGAGTATAAATATGATGCAACCAATGCACGAAATACAAACCTGGTGCAACAATGCACGAAATACAATTCTGGTGCAACAAATGCACGAAATCATAAATGAGTGCAACTGCATGCATAAAACACATATCAATGCACTGCAAGCATATGTGAGCTATACCGAGTGGAAAAATCAAATCGAGTGCGTACCACATGCACAAAATTAAATCGACCGTATGAAATCCATGAAATCATAAACACGTGCAGCCAAGACACAAAATCGATATCAAGTGCAACTGATATGCGAAAATCGCAAACCGATGTAATGATATATAAAACATAAATCATATGCAATAACTTTGCACAAAAGAAAATATCCAATAGATGCAGCCATGGTGCATGAAAACATAAATCACGAAACCCAATCATCGAAACTCAAGTCCAAGAGATAAAAGTGTGATACTCGAATCATGAAACACAAATCGCAATAAATGACATTGTGTTACACCTCCTACAATGTCGAAAAATGTCGGTACGCCCAAAGCTGGCAGAGAAAGAACATCTACTTGCCTCCTGCTCACGGTCTGGCGTTTTCGTTCACTGGGTCCTCGTTTTCTCTCTGGATTACAATTCTCACAGTCTTTCTGCTCGCCGGCCCGGTCAGGTATGATAACGGAAATAGTTGTGCTTTGGCACTCCGCTGATCCCTTCTTGGCCAATTAACGCGACCACTCACAAAACAGCATGTTACTAACGGCGGCATCTGGCCCTATGAATACTCGCGATACAACCGATCCTGGTACAAATCTTCATCGCTGCGGCATCCTGGAAGAACCATGCTTAGGCCTCTTCCAATCTCACCTATGCTGAGTTGTACGAAGGTTGGCACTCTTTCTTAATCTTTTTTCTCATATTCGGACGGCCGCGTTCTCAGCACGGCTTTCATCTGGAATTGGCCATATCCAACGCCTCTGCATACATATCAATCCTCTGGCATCCTCGGGGAGTAACAGCAGTTCTTTAATATCTCACATGAACCTCTAGTTCCACTCGTCGTCATTATCATCCACTTCGACGTCATCTCTTGCTGTCTTCATACGGCAATCCGTTCTCGGCTACAGTCAATCTGGAGTTCTCTTACAAGGACTCAAAATTACGAACTCAGTATCTTCACCACTCTATGGAAGATATCTAGCCGAACACGTCCTCAGGAACTCGTCCCAATCATTGGAGGAATACAGTTTATTCGTCCGTTGATCAACTCACAACGCATCTGGGTGAGGTCCTTCTATCCGAAACTGGTCAACTTACTGATTCCACATCGGAGTATCCAACAAACAACGTTCTCTCTTGATCGACTTACTCTATATCTGAGTAAGATCCTTCAATTGGAATTCTTCAACTCAACTGAGCCTGCGTTGGCACGTCAAATCAAATGAATCATCTCAGTCGCTCAACTCAAGATAGACTAGTTATCTTCTGTCATATCTCTGCCTAAAAGCTTCAACGGTTTCAGCTCATAAGCTCTGGAAGCGACATCCTATCAATCTCAACAACAACTGGGTCATCTGTCTGCACGATAGACAACATCACGATTTCTGAGATAGGCTGTACATCAACAGTCCTCTCAATCTGGCAGCCTCTATCAATGGCCTGATCATCTGGTACAAAACCGAACACTCGTCTCAAACGAGAGATCTCAACACAAACACTATACCTACACGTTCCTAGGTCACCAGAAAACATCATGATCAGTCCTCGTCCGTGACGAACTCGCTCTGACCGCATCTCTAGCAGCAGCAGCTCAATCTGCGCTCAAATCATGGTGGCAGGAACCTCAAGCAGGTATCGATGAAGATAGATCAAAAGAACGAAAGAAATAAACATATCCTAAATGGATATATGATCATAGGAACGAAAAGAATCACATATCTCAAGATAAGTACATCCTAAGATTACTTAAGCGGAGTATCGTATCATAAGTTTGCCGTGAAACATACGCCCGGTACGTCACTCTACTCAAGATACCTATACTATCAATCAAGGTCAACCTATGAAACAAAAGTTCGGGTCTAATACCCCCCCGTCAAGTCTAATTTCCGTAAGGTCAAGCCTAGATTCCGAAATATAAATACGCCCTAGACTCCGCATAGTCAAACCAAGACTCGAACCAAGGTTAAACCTAACGCTCTGATACCAACTTTATCATGACCCATTATTTAGCACGTGACCGGCACTTAAATCACGCAACGTCTAAAGGCGTAACGTAATTCAAGTAAGCCGAAGCCCAAAAGATCTAAACCTTTTTGCGGAAAATAGTGGGGGTGCAGTTTTGAAACATCTTATAAGAAATTTGAGCCTTCATCTTTTAAAAGTATAAGTCATATAATAGAAAAAGACAATGAGTGTATACTATCCCGAAAACATTTTCGTCCTTGAAATTTTTTGGGTAGCACCTCCCTTGTATATTTTGATCCAAAAACCACATACAAGCAATATATATAGGCATCCCCAAACGGGAGCTAGCTCTTCGCCAATCGGCAGAAACACAACCACGCAAGTAAGCAAGAGATATATACAACGCCCAACGGCGAAGATCAACACAGAAAGAATAATAAAGCACGATATCAAAAAAAACTCAAAGAAGCGAACATACACCCATCGCTCTAAGTCTCGCAACTAAAGTCTTCTAGTCTATTAATATACAAATTCTAGTTTCTGATTGATAAAGTTTATCTAGATACAATATAAAAATAAGTACAAGAGTGGGCACGATCCAAAATGTGTCCCACCTATCAAAACAAAACACCCTGGATGAAGCTGTGTGCCAGCGATACCGTTATTGATCCCAAGCGGTCAAACTTGCAAGAACTGTGGCACGAAGGGGGTGAGTTGCTAACTCGTGAGCAGAAAACATCAGCAGGTAGAAATCGAATAAAACAACGATTTTCTAGGTCATACTATATCACGAAAGTAATACTATGATATATAGGTGACCATGTATGCATATATGTCAACAATAGAGTCAATGCCAATAACATGTAGAAATAAACATCTGATATCATATGCCTGTATATATATGGATATCATCTACGTATCCATCAACGACACAAATCAATATCATGGAACCTGAGTATCCAGCATCGACACTCGAATCATCATGAAAACATGTGCCTGTATGTATGAGGATATTAACCACGTGTGTCCATCAACGACACATCAAAATCATGGAACATGAGCGTCCAATATCGACACTCGAAACATCATGAAACCCGTGTCCAGTATCGACACGTAAATCCTCATATCTCGGGCTCCGTCAGTCCGGATCGGCCCACGGGCTCCGTCAGTCCGGATCGGCCCATATCTATCTCACGACTCCGGTCGGTATCCTCCGGATAACCGCCGAGCCCAAAAATATCACCGGTAGGTAGTGCTCCATTGTCAGGCTCATCGTCTACATCTCAAGCTTCTTGCCACGGGGTACCTTACTGGGTCCATCATGTACACGCAGACGGTGCATCCCACTCCTCGAATCGGGTATGCTCACAACTCAGAACTGAGAATACTCATGGTGGACACCTCAAAATATCATATCAAGAGAAACCGCGATTTTAAAACAATACACAATTTCCTTTGAAATATAACCACGGTTCTCAAATCCAGATATCTCATACAAACAGCATCTCAATGCATATAACCATCAAGCACATTGTATGCAATATAGAACAGTAATATGAGCATATCAAGTATATCACACAAACATGTCATATGATAGTATTGAATAATGCATGTACTTACGGTTATGAATAATATCATGATACAGTAGTTCTACTGTGCAAGTGACATGGAAATTACCGATGATGAATGTGTGTGAGCCGGCAATTCTGTGTAAATGCAACATGCGTATCATCGGTAATTGTACAAGTGTACTAGCAGATGATATTATACAATGGTAAATATAGAAAATATGACACGTATCACACGAGAGATAAGCCAACAAATACACGAACTATTACAAGGTATGAAACAACGCATGAACCACACGATTAGTTTAAAAGATTCGAATCGTAGTTTTGAAAGTGGGGGTGACGGTGTTTTTAAGAAAAAGACACCATTTGAAAATCTATAGCGTCCCTTGCGGTTTCCATTTAAAAAGGGCATATGATTCGTCAGTTTTGGAAATAAGTATGGTTCAGGTGACACTTTACATCGACGATCTATTGTACGAGTTCATCAAATAGAATAGACATTCTATCGTCTTACACAACAATAAGGGTACGGATCTATAGTCTTGTACGACATATCACTCTTTATTCTCATAAATATATTTATGTACACATCTGTATCAATCTCATATCATGTCATTTTGCATAAACGTCATATCTTATTAATCTCACCAAATCTATCTCAATCTCAAGTCGTATCGATCTCGATCTCATATCATACCACTATCAACTCATACTTGTTCTCTTTCAATTCTATATATCATGCTTCACATCCTCATATCATATCCTCATATATTAATCTGAATCATCCTTAGCTATCATATCTGTAAGTTTATACATAGGTTTTCTCCAAACCGTAGTTTGTATATATATCACTCATCCATATCAGTGGTTATGGGGGTGCTATACGCCATCCACCCGACTTACCCCGTAGATATAACTCTACTCACCTGCAACTCCTTGCTTAGCCGAAGTCGATGTACTTCGTCGTCTCGGAACTCCATGCGAAGGTACCTACAATCAACACATATCGCAACGTTATTAAAACCAAGTCTGAAAATCGATACGGCACATGAATTGCTCATAGGTTAGAACCTATATCCTATGCATGCCAAACTACCAGATAATCCTCGTTCGTTGACGTACAAACGTCCAACGATGAGATCCAAGCTCAAATACCAAAATCAGGTTTTAGAATCACAAAACCGAAATCAACAATGATGAAAATCACTCCCAGATCTTATCCTAGGCCAAACTAGGGAATTTGCATATAGGGTTGCTCTAGATATCACATCAGGGAACCATAAACCAAAAATCACCCAAATCCACCACTACTTGGCCGCAATTTGCGACCAAACCAATTAAATCTACAGCCAAAATAAATCATTAGGGGCTAGCGTTTTAAGGGGTGTTTCTAGGTTGCCTGCTCGTCTCATGGTCATGGGAATTTATTTTATGGTGCTCTCGGGTCATCCCAGATTCCAAAATACCATCACAATTCTGTCGAAATTCCAAAATCGGCAAATTCTAACTTCGTGTTTTGGGTTTAAGTCTTCTAATTGGTCCAGAATATCATCATCTAAGTCTTGTAAACACTCACTAAACCTCACTTGCATCATTACCAATCAAAATCACCTACTAAGTCTCAACCTAGAAAATTTTAAGATCACTAAACATGCTAAATCAAACCCTAACCTAACTAGGAGGTAAAGAAACATATAGAAAAGATGAGAAATGAAGGTTATATCTCATGGATGCAACTCAAGAAAAACCCTAGATGCCCAAAGTCTTCAAAATCCAAATTTGAACTTGCTGTGGGGTGTAGGATGAGATGGGGATCATTTTTTTATGAAGGTGGGATGGAGTTTTGATGAAGATTTGAGGTGGTTTCATGGAGGTAGAGAATGGTGAAGGAGGAGGAGGAGGAGATAAAGAAAATGGTGAAGGAAGAAGAATGGGTGAGGGGTGGTGCCATATCCTCTCTCTCTCTCTCTCATACCCTCACATGGCATGCCTCAAGACATCATTATGTCTCCTCTATCTCTCTTCTCAATCATGGCATCTCTTTTCTTTTCTTTTAAACAAAAAAACCAACACAAATGAAATAACAAACATGCAACAAAATGAAAAATGACATGGTGTACTTATCATGGAAAATATAAAAATACGGATTTGGTTTAATCATGATTAGTAGTGCACTAATCAAGTTAAATTTTAAACTGTATATAATTAATTATAAAAATGCCAAAATTGGATAAATATCTTTATAATAAATAAATCATTTTAATCTCCACTTATATTCCAAATATTGGTATATACTTATACCATTTTACAAAAAAGCCCTATTCGCAAATCGAATAGTTTTCGCGAAATATATTATTTTAATATTTAAATTCCAAAAATAATATTTTATATTTCTGAAATGTTAAAAATATTAAATAGGTAGGTCGCACTCTCATGAAAGAGACTGAACACCTAACTGTTGTGAAAATATAGACACCAAAGTACGCAGCAAAAGATAGATACACATGAATCAGAACTAATGAAAAAGATCACAACGCAAAAGCATTAAGTAATAATAAAAGAAAAACACATCAAGCATAAGACAAAAGATATTACCCAGATTCGGTGCGCACTTGCACCTAATCTTGCAAACCGACGACGAATTATTTTCAGTATTCAACGAAGAATTATAAGATATTTTTTCTGTCCTCTCGATCTCACCTAAATGCAAAGCCAATCTCTCTCTCTCTCTCTCTCTCTCTGCCTTGGCCGCAACCGGCCCCTAAGCAACCTTACTGTTGATTTGTGGATTGTTCTCGGCCTAGCCGAATCCAATTAAAGCAGAAATTTTTAAAATCGAAATCGAAGGTCTTTGTTGAATTGATTTAATTCCTTAGCCGCCGCCCTTCAATTGAAAAAAGCCTCTGTGTCGATTAATTATATATACTAGAGGTTTGTTGTTAGAGATATGTTATTTGATTTAAACTTGTAGATTAAATCAAATACAAGCTCTCACATGCGCTGCTGCTGCTTCAACTTGATGATTGAATTTGTGGGCTTTTCTTGGGCCTTGGGCTCTAAAGATTTGGGCCATGAATTTGTCATCTACACTACAAGAAAAAAGGGTCTAATTATTTGGTTTGTTTATTTCGTCGGCTGATATTTGAAGAAATAAAACTAAAAGCCGACGGAATAAACCCCAAATAAACCAAATGTGGTCGTCTGTATGTTTAATATTTTTATAGAGTTATTTCTTCGGCTACCCGACGGAATAACACATAATAAACTTAAAATACCTCAAGTCTGAGACTCTCCCCTCATTTTTCCCAAATCAAAAAAATAAAAAACCCTAAGGCGATCGGAGCTCCTCCTCCTCCTCCTCGATAAGCCCCCCTCTCTCTCTACCACTCTCTTTCTCACACTGTTTCTCTCCCCCCCTCAGAAACTGACGCCATCCTCCTCCTCCTCAAGCGGCGACTAGAGCTCCTCCAAGACGGTTAGCCCCTCTCTCTTTTTTTCTCTGTCACACTGTCTCTCTCCCTCCCTCTCCCTCTATCTCTCAGGAAACTGGAGCTCCTCCGTTGAGATTTGCCGCCGTTATCTTCCTCCTCGACCAGCGACCGGAGCTCCTCCATCGAGAACTACCTCCATTGAGACCTAAAGGTAATTGATTTTAGTTTAATTTTTTTTCAATTTTAATTTTTTTGCGATGTTGTCGATGTTGTTGTTGTTGTTGTTGATGTTGTTGCTGTTGTTGATGGGTTAGGAACCGTTCGGGTTGGAGATTAGGGTTAAGTGCTTGTGTTAGGGTTAGGGTTAGGGTTAGATGTTAGGGAACGGGTAATTTAGCTAATTTTTCTAAGTAGGTTGGTGAAAAGTAACAATATTTAAGTGTTTGTGCTAGGGTTAGGGTTAGGATTGTGATAGGGTTAGAGATGAAACTCGATGATGACATAAAATATATTTGTTGTTATCGAGGATTTCACAATAAAAAATCGAAACTTGAACATCAAAACAACACGAAAATCTTATACTTAGTGGATGAAACTTGATGATAACATGAAATATGCTTGTCGTCATCGAGGATCTTACAATCAAAAAATCGAACCTCGAACATCAAAACAACACGAAAATCTTACGTGGATGAAACTCGATGATAACATGAAATATACTTTTTGTCATCGAGGATCTCACATTCAAAAAATCGAAACGCGCCTAAGATTTTCATGTTGATGGGATGATCATTTCAAAAAAGAATTATATAGTTCAAGTAGATCGAAAAGACATATAACGCATTTTTTCCCGGATCATTCCTTAAATTTCATATTGTGAAGGCTAGAATTATAAATGCTTGGATTGCTTAATTTATAGGAATGCTTGGATTTGTGGTTGTGGCTCGTCTCCTCGTACTCTATATTTATCTTTTCGATGTGAAAAATGGATTAACGCTAAAAAGACTATGGTTTGGATTCATATTCCGGCGTGAAATATGCAAGGTATACAAATCAATAGCCGTCATTATCTTTTGAGACACCAAGGGAAGAAAGTACCGGATGTAAGTTTGATAATTCTTACTTTATATACATTTTTCATATAATTATCGTTGGTATTGTGTACTAATAAATACTTATGTATAGATAACACTATAGTAAAATTAAGAAAAATTAAACTAATTTATTGATTTCTTCCTCATTTGCAGTGCTCCGGCTTATTATGCACATCTAGCTTGTCTCTTTCCACAAATAAACCATTTGCGTGTGAGTATGTGTGTAACGACTCTGAAATTCCTGTACAGAAATTTCTTGTTATTATACAGGAAAGGGTATTGCAGCCTATGTAAGAGTTAAAAGTTATTTTTGTAAAATAAAAGGAAGAAGCAACTTGTAACTCACTGGTAATGCCTCTGCACTGCTGTGACACAGCCTGTGCGTTCGATTCCCATCAGACCCAACTTTTTTAAGGATTTTTTCATTTTAATTTTTCGGAAGCTCAAGAGTTGGATGTGCAATTCACGGAGAAACGAAAAATTTCAGAAAAATCAAACATGAGCAAAAAGAAGTAAACAGTGAATAAAACAGGTGGCACGAATCTCGAATCAATTGCTTCAATCTCGACCACCCATTTCCCCTCTTTGGCCGCCGTCGATGGTCCAAATGGCCCCAATCGCCTCTATGCTTTGCACACTTATCCCTTCAACTCCCCTCAACTTCCCTGCACTGTTTGATTTTCCTGCAATCTAGCAGAGACTCTTCAATTCACCATTTAACATCATTTAAATTCTTTTAATCCATATTTTTAATTCCCAAACTCTAATTCTTCACTATAAATACCACCCCATGTTCTAGCTCTTCCCCATTCAGAAATTTCAAGAAAAAATTCTTTCAAACTCCCTAAGCACCAAGTGGAGTTAAGCCCCCTAAGTGGAGTAGCAAACCAAACTCGACGACCGGAATATATCCGATGAAACCACGACCCCCAAGGGCTTCTTCTTTCTCTTGTTAACCACCTAAAACCGTAAGTCCCTTCATCTCTATCATTTTCCACCTTAAAACAATTTGTTTAAACAAATCGACAAAAGTGGAGTTATCTCCGATATGATCTTTTTAAAAAAAAATTTTGATAAGCAAATTAGATCAAACTAACATTTTATACTAATCTTAACCTTATTTCACATCATTTAGTTTTTAGTTTAACAAAAAATTCATGTGAAACAAACATATAACAAACTTTTTCATTAAAATACTATGAACTTTAATATAAACTTTCTCGATAACTAGTTTATTTACCATTAGGAAAACCTCACGGGGTAACGATCTACCACGCATGCACACCATGGTTTTATAGCACGATATCCTAGTTCTATAGTTCATTTAAAAAATAACTTTTACATTAAAATACCACACCTTTACAAAACGGATTTCTTTTAATCGGTATTTTGAACTCCTTGGTAATTACGCCTCTACATCCTATTGGATATGTATGCCCTAGAGGCCTTCATTGTATAGGATGTTAGGGATATGTATGTATATGATAATCTTGCTCGATATGATAGTACGCTATTTAGTTTGTCTTTATCTTAACATGTGATGTGTTTTACTTTGTATTTCATATCTTGTATACATGTTGATAAAGCCCGTAGGATCTTTGCCTGACTACCAGCATTGTGAGGGCAATCATACTTGTAGGAGCTGGGTAGTCGATATGTACATCCTTAAAAGTGTCCCTAGTCATAGGAGTATCGAGACTGAGTATCGATACTCCAGAGTAGACAAGTGTATACATATCTAGACCCTGACGAGGGGCGATGAATTGGTCCCGCAACCATTAGTGAGGTGCACCTAAGATTGTATATAGATGCTCACTGGGTGTGAGTTCACCGGAAAGGAATCGCCGAGGACTGGTTAGATGGTATTATACCTAGTATCAAATAGCAGTTCTCAGGTGACATGTATGCAGATAGTCTGTCGACCTGAGGTCGTCATTTGTCTCCTGTGAGTTCCCACTGTGCTTTGATTACTATCCTACCACAACTCTACTGAGTCGTTTAAACAGGTTTTAGTTAGGTACAGTTATGAGCCACATGGAGGCAGTGAGCGACTAATAGGGATTCGTCACTCTCGGTATAGGGAGTCAATGTCGCGCTGTGATCGGTTGGTCAACACCATCAGTCCCTGACCAGGGCGGATTGAGAATTACTGGTAGTTAGACCAGTAGATTCTCGGATAGTCTTGAGCCACACCGACATGACTTGTCCGGTTATTAAGGGTCTGACATTTCCACCCCCTTAGACCTTACATGCGATACTCTCAGAAGAATAGACCGGACTGCACGGAGATTGTCACGGACAGGCTCAATAGGAGTTCAGATGAGTTTACTCGTCGGCCTTCTTTTCGACATGTACCTGGATAGCCGTTACGTGCAGCTAGTACCGCTGACGTGCTTTTGGTTAAACACACTGCCAACGTACTGTCGAGTTTTTAGAGTCCCACATAGAGGGTTTCCCTGCTTCGGACGAAACGATGTAGAGGCCGTATGCTTTTACGATAGGGTTCGATCATATACGTGCACTTGTGCACGGATCATGATTCAGACGGATAATACTAGTGGGCTTTGGTTTAAGCCGGATCCTAGTATTAGATTATCGGATTATTTTGTCTCTTTGTATTCGTATTTTTCGGAATACGGATACGGGTATGTATATACGGATACGGGATATTCTTGTAATTTTTGCAAGAGTGCTTCTAGAAGAAGACGCCTCTTTTGTTATTTAATATTTTTGATTAAATGGTAAATGAAGTGGATGGATGAGGTGTTGTTTTACAATAAATGAAGCATGGGTACTTGATGACTCATGTGGTGACTCATGGATTACTATTGAGGTAAGGAGGCATGGAGATATTTTGTTGGAAAATATCTTGCTTAATAGTTATCACAAGTGAGCCATATTCATTTTCATTCTATCATAAACACTCTCTCTCCTCCAAGCTCTCTTCTTCTTCCTCAAGCCCTAATTTGTCTCATGAGTTGAGAAACCTAGGGTTCAAGAAACTAAATTATCCTTAATCAATCTCTACATCTTCTAGATTACTTAGATTAGCACCCTAGGTACCCCAATTATCTCTATTTAGATATAGGCGCTCAAAGTAGACATTCTCGGGTGGATCATCTTTGACGCAAGGAGCACGACGGTCAAGCGCGATCCGTACACTCTTCTGGGATCTTAAGAAGAGGAGGAGGACAACAAGAAAGAAGGACTGGTTCATGGAGGTATAAACTTCTTTCATAGTAGTTAGAACCTCCAGTTTAGTTTGTGTTAGTTAAGGTTTCTGTATTGATTCTGGAGTTCAAGTTGTTGTTGCAAAGTTCTAAAATCGTTTTTTGAAAATTCCTCCTCCCCGTGAACCCGCGGGGTGTGCGACATCGACTTACAGTAGTATCAAAGTCTACTAAACCTTAACTAACAGTTTTAACGATAAATAGAACTACGAAACCGAAATAACTCCGAAACATGAAAACAAAGATCCAAGTTTCTGTCAAAATTTTCAGAGCCTCTAAATTTTTTTTAAAACAATTGTAGAGTTCTCCTTTAATTGTGAGATGAACACAAAAAAAAGAGACAATTCCTCCACATTCTGGCCGGCCACATACCCATTTTTCCTGGCCTGGCCGGCCCCACGGGAGATTTTTGTGTCGTGTTTTGTTCTGTGTTCTAGTCTATTGGATTTATGGTTTCAGGTGTTGTTTGTTCTTGCCAAGATTGCTTATACTATTATCTTTCTGTTGTGGCAATACAGAGTATTTCGAAGTCGCAGTTTTAACGCCGTTTACTAGTTTTTAGTTGATATATGTGTTTCGAAACGTCCGCTAATCGCTATACGGCGATTAGTGGGGGTTGCACATATTTGTGTTGCTGTTGTTGTTGGTATGTGTATATGGAATATTGGATCGTCGATGATGAATTGCCGGGGGATGTGAGAAGATTTTTTTCTTTCATTCGATGTAAATATGTAATATTTATGTAATATTATTTTGTGAGGCACATCCGGGTTGAGGTTGTAGCCACCATTGTATTATTTCATTTACAGTTTTTTGCTCCTAAGATAGACCCAAAGTGGGGTGCACAAACTACCGGGTTCTTGAAGTGCCGAGTGGCCTACTCATTTTACTGAGGGAGGTTACTTCACTTCGGGAATTCGGTGGGTAATTTTCCGCACCCGTAGGGGTCTAGGGTGGGGTTTTGGCTATTCATCACGACCATGGAATCCGTCTTTCGTTATAGGCTTAAACGAAACGCGGAATTTCTAGTATATCCAATATATTCATCTGTGATCTGGAATGCCTATTATTGCATGAGACGAATGAATATATATATATATAAGACGTTGCTTATGTTTTGCATCCGCACTAGTCCAGCCCCCACTCTGTCGTTGGTTAAGTAACCTAACGGTGCATGACGAGGCCCCGTGGCGAATGCGGCTGGTATAAGCGTACGTTGTATTTTCGTTTCTTTCTGTATGGGACAGCATTAATTGATTAATGCAAAGAAAACAAACCAAAGCTAAATCATTGGAAAAGTTTCAAAACCACTCGGTTTTCTTCAAAAAGCAAATTTTAAACGCGGAACCTAAACCACTCCTTTAAAAGCTATCATGGTTTCTTCGATTATATCAAGTTCATTACGTTCACGGTTTCGCCAAAAACCAGCCGTAGCCCTCCGTCGTTTCAAATAAACAGCACATCGTATTCATACTATGTTTGTTGGCCTTCGTCAAGACATAGTGAATGGTAGCGGTATGTTTCTTGTTTGTAGCATAGATAGATGTATTAGTTTAGGACAGTCGTATAGCCTCGTTGGCTTTCGTCAAGGGAGAGTACGGATGGGTCTAAATTAATCAGGACAATGACGGGAAGAACTTGACTTGTATCTTATGATTTGTTGACCTTTGTCAAGGTCATAAAAGCTTGGAGCAAAAGTCACATCGGGAGTTTCAAATATAAAGGAAACTTGCAAATTTAGCATATCTTCTGGATTGTAGTGACTAGAGTGGCTTCCATCTAAGTCATCACACAATGATTGTTGGATCCCAATCCCATTGACGAGTAAGATTACTCTCGGGAGATTTTTTAGCTTAACAATCAATGCTATAAACCAAGTAGGTGTCTAAAACGATGTTAGCGGGGCTACGCCTCCAGGGAAATGAGGTTATTTAATTAAGAAACTTCGCGAAAGCATTGTAAAACCTCCCTCGAAGTACCGACACTAGCCTGGCCGAAAAGTTAAGCAAGTATTGTGACGTGCGATTAATCCTGACTAGTTCTTCTTTTAGGGTTTGAAGAAGTATTCAAGAAAACAATGGGAGCCATCCTGTTTAGATAAACTAATAACCAATCTAAACTTGTAAGAGCATACGCTAAGTGTTTCTTTTCTCTCTCTCTGGCAGCTACCATAACGGGACTCAAACTACTACTTGAAAAAACACACTGACAGGGCCAAACTATAAAGATTGGCTTTGGAACGTCAAAATTGCACTTACTTATGACAAAGTGGCATATGTCATCACAAGTACCGCTCCCCCTGTTCGAGGACTGGATTTCTCAGTTGCGGACAAAGAGGTCCTCAAAACTTGGGATCTAGATTGTGAGAAAGCTAAGTGCATCGTGCTGGCGTTCATGAATAAAGAACAACAGAAGCAGTACGAAAGTATGGATATCAAATCCATTTTTCTCCATTGGAAGGAATTGTGTGAAGAGCACTCTCGTATCGTAAGGTACGAGACCTCAAGAAAATTATTCCAGATGAGCTTAGCTTTAGGATCACCTATAGAAGAGCACGTCCTAAAGATGATATGTCTCATTGAGGAACTCGCAAACCTAGGATGCTTGCTAGAAAACGAGTTATACATTGACTTGATTCTGCAGTCCCTTCCTTACACCTTCTTTTAGTTCGTGCTGAACTTCAACATGTATGATATAGAAGCTGATCTTCCAAAACTCCTCAACATGTTGAGGGTAGCGGAGAGCTCCTTGAAAAAGGAGAAGACACATGTTCTTATTGTTGGCCAATCATCATCTTCTAAATCCAAAGCGAAAGTTAAGGGGAAGAAGAAGATGATCACCACCAAGATGAAAGGAGGTGTCAAAAAGGTGCGGGAATGAAGACATCAGGGAGAGTAAAAGCGGATAAGAATGAGTGCTACTACTGTCACAAGAAGGGGCACTGGAAGAAGAATTGCATGGCTTTCATAGCCAAAGGCAAGGACACGAACCAAGCTGATGCTTCTGCTTCTGGTGTGTTCGTAATCGAAAACTGTTTTTCAGTGAACTCTACATCATGGGTACTAGATACCGGTTCCGGTTCTCACATCTGTAATTCTTTGCAGGCTCTGAGAAACCATAGAGCACTGAAGGCAGGTGATATGACCCTCAGGGTTGATAATGGAGCAAATGTTGATGCTGTTGCAGTAGGCGATTATCACCTTGGGTTGACATGTGGGCACATTTTGGTGTTGTATAGCTGTTTTTGCGTATCTAGTATGCTATGCAATATTATATCAGTGTCTTTATTATCTAATGAAGGATATAGTTTTTCACTTGAAAGAAATGTCATGAACATTCACCTAAATCAAGAACAGATTAGGTCTGGCACACTGGAAAACGACATATACGTACTCAATCAACTTCAAGTTTTCAATATCCAAAACACACTCAAAAGAAAGGCTTCAAATTCAAACAAAGCATCCTTATGGTATTGTAGACTTGGTCGTATTAATGAAATAAGATTGACTAAGTTGTATAAAGATGGATACTTAGATTCGTTTGAATATGTATCTTATGCAACTTGTCAATCATGTATCAAAGGAAAGATGACTAAATCCCCGTTCACCAGACACGGAGAAAGAGCCACTGAGCTCTTAGAACTCATACACAGTGATGTATGTGGTCCGATGTCTACACATGCACGAAGCGGTTACTCCTACTTCATCACTTTTACTGATGATTTCTCAAGGTATGGACATGTGTTCTTAATAAAGCATAAATCCGAGACCTTTAAGAAATTCAAGGAGTATAAAAATGAAGAGAAGAAACAAACTGGTAAAAGTATCAAGCTACTTCGATCTGATCGAGATGGAGAATACTTAAGTACCAATTTCCTTGAATGCTTAAAAGAGAATGGAATTCTCTCTCAGCTTACTCCGCCATACACACCTCAGCATAACGGTGTATCAGAAAGAAGGAATCACACGCTACTGGATATGGTGTGTTCCATGATGAGTAGTGCTGAGTTACCACTTTCCTTCTAGGGTTTTGCGCTGGAATCAGCAGCATACCTATTGAATAGGGTTCCAACTAAGTCTGTGCCTACCACTCCATATGAAATGTGGAGTGGGAAGAGACCATGTCTCAAGTATCTAAAAATATAGGGGTGTCCAACTTTTGTCAAAAAGCAAAATCCGGACAAACTAGAGGCATGATCAATTTTGTGCAAGTTTGTGGGATACCCCAAGAATTCAAGGGGATATCTAGTCTACCAAACTGAAGAACAAAAGGTGTTTTTCGCTCGCCACATAGTCTTTTTAGAGAGCGAATTTCTTGCAAAAGATATTAGTGGGAGTGCGGTAGAACTGGAAGAAATTCCAAAACCCCAAACTACTGCCGGGGATTTAGTAGAACCTCAGGTTTCAATAGAGCCTGACGAACCGACGCCACTCCGCAAATCTAGTAGGTTTTCTTGTCCACCTGAGAGATACTATGGGTTTCTCGTAGATGGGGATCGAGAGGATTGCATTATCGATGATGATGAGCCTACTAATTTTCAGCAGGCTATCACGAGTAAAGACTCGGTGAAGTGGCCGGATGCTATGAGATCTGAAATGGAATCCATGTACACCAACAAAGTATGGACTTTAGAAGTTGCTCCTTCTGAGGTAAAACCAGTTGGATGCAAATGGATTTTCAAAAAGAATATTGGTGTAGATGGACAAGTGGAAACCTACAAAGCTAGACTTGTTGCAAAAGGTTTTCATCAAAGACCAGAATTGGACTATGTTGAAACCTTTTCTCCAGGGGCTATGCTTAAATCCATTCGGATCCTGCTTGCTATTGCTTCTTTTCATGACTATGAAATCTGGCAGATGGATATAAAAACAGCTTTTCTAAATGGATATTTAGAAGAAAATGTTTGCATGGATCAGCCAGAGGGTTTCTTAGACAGTGAGAGTGGTGGCAAGGTGTGCAAGTTGCTTAAATCCATTTATGGATTAAAGCAAGTATCGTGGAACATATGATTTGATGAGACGGTCAAAGAATTTGACTTTATCAAAAATATAGATGAACCATACATTTATAGGAAGGTTGTAGAAGGAGCATTGGTCTTTCTCGTACTGTATGTTGACAACATACTCCTGATAGGGAATGACATCCCTATGCTACAATCAGTCAAGCTCTTCTTGTCACAGAAGTTCTCCATGAAACACTTGGGTGATGCCTCCTACATTCTAGGAATTAAGATCTATCGTGATAGGTCTAAAAGAATGTTGGGACTTTCACAGTCTAGGTACATAGACACCATACTAAAGAGATTTAGTTTGGAAGATTCCAAGCGTAGTAATTTAACCGCTTGTCACGGGATCACCCTCTCCAAAGAGATGTCTCCTAAGACTGATGAAGATAGAGCTCGCATGAGCATTATACCCTACGCATCGGCGGTAGGATCTATAATGTATGCGATGTTATGTACCATATCAGACGTAGCTTACACACTTAGTATGGTAAGAAAGTATCAATCAAACCCAGGTGAGAAGTATTGGATAGCAGTAAAGAACATTCTCAAGTACCTAAGAAGGACTAAGGAGATGTTCTTGGTATTCATTAATGGGGACCTCCAGGTCGAGGCTTTTATCGACTCCAGCTTCTAAAGTGACAAGGATGACACTAAATCCGTCCCGGGTTATGTATTTATCCTCACTAGAGGGGCGGTATGTTGGAAGAGTTCCAAACAGGATACCGTCGCAGACTCAACGATTGAAGCTGAGTATATAGCTGCTAACGATGTTGTAAAAGAGGCAGTTTCGATGAGGAAGTTCATCTTTGAAATTCAGGCGGTTCCATCCATTGCCAATCCAATACCCTTAAATTGTGATAACAATGGGGCTGTAGCATTAGCGAAGGAACCCAGGTCCCATCAGAAATCCAGACATATCTTGAGGCGGTATCACCTGATCAAGGAGATCGTGGATCGCCAAGAGATTGAGGTACAGAGAGAGGACACAAAAGACAACACGGCGGATCCATTCACCAAGGCCATCTCTCAAGTCCAATTTGAGAGACTGTTCGAGATGTTAGGCATGCACTACGCCAACAACTAGATCTAGTGCTGACAGTGGGTACTTAGTGCGCCAATTACATGCCTTAGTACAAGTGGGAGATTGTTGGATATGTATGCCCTAGAGGCCTTCATTTTATAGGATGCTAGGGATATGTATGTATAGGAAAATCTTGCTCGATATGATAGTATGCTATTTGGTTTGTTTTTATCTTAACATGTGACGTGTTTTACTTTGTATTTCATATCTTGTATACATGTTGATAAAACCCGTAGGATCTTTGCCTGACTACCAGCGTTGTGAGGGCAATCATACTTGTGGGAGCTGGGTAGTCGATAGGTACATCCTTAAAAGTGTCCCTAGTCATAGGAGTATCGAGACTGGGCATCGATACTCCAGAGTAGATTAGTGTATACATATCTAGACCCTGACGAGGGGCGATGGATTGGTCCCGCAACCATTGGTGATGTGCACCTAAGATTGTATATAGATGTTCACTGGGTGTGAGTTCACCGGAAAGGAATCGCCGATGAACTGGTTAGATGGTATTATACCTAGCATCAGATAGCAGTTCTCAGGTGACATGTATGCAGATAGTCTGTCGAACTGAGGTCATCATTTGTCTCGTGTGAGTTCCTACTGTGCTTTGATTACTACCCTACCACAGCTCTATTGAGTCGTTCAAACAGGTTTTAGTTAGGTACAGTCCTGAGCCACATGGAGGCAGTGAGCGACTACTAGGGATTCGTCACTCCCGGTATAGGGATTCGTCACTCACGGTTTAGGGAGTCGATGTCGCGCTGTGGTCAGTTGGTCAACACCATAAGTCCCTGACCAGGGCGGATTGAGAATTACTGGTAGTTAGAACAGTAGATTCTCGGATGGTCTTGAGCCACACTGACACGACTTGTCTGGTTATTAAGGGTCTGACATTTTCTGCCCCCTAGACCTCACATGCGATACTCTCAGAAGAATAGACCGGACTGCACGGAGATTGTCATGGACAGGCTCAATAGGAGTTCGGACGAGTTTACTCATCGGCCTTCTTTTCGACATGTACCTGGGTAGCCATTACGTGCAGTTAGTACCGCTGACGTGCTTTTGGTTAAACCCAGTGCCAGCGTACTGTCGAGTTTTTAGAGTCCCACACAGAGGGTTTCCCTGTTTCGGGCGAAACGATATAGAGGCCGTATGGTTTTACGGCAGGGTTCGATCATATACGTGCACTTGTGCACGGATCATGATTCGGATGGATAATACTAGTGGGCTTTAGTTTAAGCCGGATCATAGTATTAGATTATCGGATTATTTTCTCTTTTTGCATTCGTATTTTTCGGAATACGGATATGGGTATGTATATAAGGATGAGGGGTTTTCTTGTAATTTTTCAAGAGTGCTTCTAGAAGAAGAAACCTCATTTATTATTTAATCTTTTTGATTAAATGATAAATGAGGTGGATGGATGAGGTGTTGTTTTACAATAAACGAAGTATGGCTACTTGGTGACTCATGTAGTGACTCATGGATTACTATTGAGGTAAGATAGCATGGAGATATTTTGTTGGAAAATATCTTACTTAATAGTTATCACAAGTGAGCCATATTCATTTTCATTCTATCATAAACACTCTTTCTCCTCTAAGCTCTCTTCTTCTTCCTCAAACCCTAATTTGTCTGATAAGTTGAGAAACCTAGGGTTCAAGAAACTAATTAGTCCCTAATCACTCTCTACATCTTCTAAGTTACTTAGATTAGCACATTAGGTACCCTAGTTATCTCTATTTAGAGCTAGGAGCTCAAAGTAGACACTCTCGGATGGATCATCTTTGACGCAAGGAGCCCGACGGTCAAGCGTGATTCGTACACTCTTCCGGGAGCTTAAGAAGAGGAGGAGGACAGCAAGAAAGAAGGACTTGGTTCACGGAGGTATAAACTTCTTTCATGGTAGTTAGAACCTCCAGTTTAGTTTGTGTTAGTTAAGGTTTCTGTATTGATCCTGGAGTTCAAATCGTAGTTGCGATGTTCTAAAATCGTTTTTGAAAATTCCGCCTCCCCGCGAACCCGTGGGGTGCGCAACATCGACTTACACAACCTTCGTCAGGAGCCCCGTTAATAGATGGTGCAGATTATCGCACATTCTTGGGATAGTAGAGCGAGATGCAGAACTCCTCACGAAGTATTCGGTCTCGAAAGGAAATAAAAATACAGCTTTTAAGAAATACGACTTTTCTAAATTAAAAATTATATAAAATTATGAATACAGTTTTTCAATAAAAACATATTATGAAACTATATTCTTTAAAATGCAAAGTTAGAATTTTTAATAAAATACCACCAAGTTTCCAAAAGTAGTAGTTTTCACAAAAGTATCACAAACTTTCAAAAAGCTAGGTTTTATCACCAAAACACTACAAGAATTAAAATACATGTTCATGAAAACCCTAAATATTATAAATCACCCTCGAGCTTATTTTTAAACTATATTAAAGTATTTTTCATAAAACCCCCTCGAAATATGCAAACGATATTTTAAGGACTCTAGAATTAATATAGGTTTAAGCAGTATCATTTCTCTTGAGCCCCCGGGAGACGGAGAAAGTGAGCGCTTGCCTATTTAGGTTAGACAATTTAACGGAGTTATCAAATGTCAATTGTCCTGGAAATAAACATAAATCCTGCCGTCCATGTGCAACAGTTGCCGATTTCTCCCGAACATAATATTTTTAACAGTTTAAATCAATTCCTATGAAAAAGACATGAACTCGAATCCAAACTCGAATTTAAACTTGAACTTGAACATAAACTCGAACTCTAACCTAACTTGAATCTAAACTTGAATATAAACTCGAACCCAAACTACTCGAACCAACTTGACTCGAACCAAGATTGCAATTATCATGACTCGCATATTACTCAACTCACTCAAATACATTCTACACCTTTTGCAATCTATGGTTTCGATCAAGACATGTTAATCAATCAATCAAATCAGTTAAGTATATTAACCAGTTATAATATATTATACTCGGGGTGCTTGGGATAGTTTCTTGTGTGAATCTAATAGAGCTTCACAAGTCCCGTATTAACCTCTTTTTTATTTTACTCGAATATCAGTCGAGTTGATTCATCCACAGCTTAGAGTCCCGATGCTAACACATGAAATGGGCTCATGTTTTCTTGCTCCTGGGGCCCCACTCTTGAGCTGGTGAATATTTCTACGACTGCTTTGACATGCACACTTGGAACTTAACGTTAACATAATGACCATATAGAGACATACAGAATATATTTATCCATGAACATATACTCTTACTCTTCATATATATTCTACAATTGTCATTTTCTTTACTTTTACTTATCTTTGGAACTTACCGAGCGCTAGTTCGCTGACGGGCATTCCACCTACTTTTCTTCTCTTAGAATGTTCGTCAGATACGGTCGAGACAGAGGAAGTAGAAACCACAGAGGAGGACTAAAACTAGATCGCTACTCAGGGCTAGCTCAGCTTCACTTTTTTCAGTTTATGTATGCCACTTGTTTAGGCATTTTCCTTATTGTATTTACTTTCCAGTATAAACTCATGTATTTGTAAATATTGGAAGTTGAATGTAAATGAAGATGCTTGTTGAAAAATTTTACAGTCTCAATTTATTCTTGTATTGTGTATTATTATTTCAATACGCTTAGTATATTAATTTAGGGAATGACCTTCTCTGGATAAATACGCCGCGGGCTTGCCACGTCACCGTTTCCGTCTACTGGGAAGTGGGGCGTGACAGGTTTTGTTGGTGGCCCATGCAAATCCGTTTTGCATGAATTTGTAAACAATATAGCACAAGAATTAATAAGTTCAACAAATATTTACATTTCTTGCATTTCAAATTCTTTGAATCTATCCTAACCTATCTTTTACATCAAGGTGATGGAATGTCCGAACAATACCAGCACAAACGTCAATGGCAATACTCCACCACCTAAACTACCACCACCACCTATCATTGCAGCTCCTATCAATGAGAAAACGGTACTGCTTGAGGCTATCAAGAGCCTATTGGAGGGTCGGCAGCAGCAGACTGCTATCCTTATGCACCGCCCAGAAGCAGAAGCGCCCGGAGTTAAGCAATTTCGAGCACTGCACCCAAAAATCTTCTCGGGTAAAGAGAGTCCGCTTGAAGCAGAAGAATGGGCTTAAATGATTTAGGATGATCTGGCAGCAGCTCAATTGCCAGATATTGCCTGGATGAGAGTTGCTAAGTTGCAACTGACTGATAACGCTAGAATTTGGTGGAAGGCTGAGGAGATCCGTCTCGCACAACCGATAGAAAGGAAAACATTTCGAGACCTCTTTGATGCCAAGTACTTTCCAGAGATTGCCCGCTTTGACATGGAGTAACAATTCATCCATTTACAGTAAGGCTCGATGTGGGTAAAGTCAGTGGATGAATATGATGCTGAGTTTACCATGCTCGGTAGGTAAGATATTGTCTCAAATTCAATTTTCCGATATCACTTACTACACTGCTAATACAAGGTCATAACAGGTTTTCCACACATCTTATTCCCACTACTGAAATCCCAGCACGATGATTTCAGCAGGGGTTGGACCCTGAAATCCAAGCTGCACTCGCTGCAGGGGATTTCCTAACCCATAAGCTTGCTTTAAAGGCTGCCCGACGTTATGAAATAGTTGTGAAAAAGAAGGGTAGGCCGCAGACTGACGGTGTGAAACGCCTGTTCACCAGATCATAGGAAGGGCCTCTTCCATGATAGTTTTTAATGGACTATCTCGAAGACTAGTAGGTTCGTTCGCCAACAGTATACCAGAATTTTGGATCTACTGCAAAAGAAAAGGGCATCTTGTGAAGAATTGTAGCAGGGCGAACAACTTGTGCCTAACATGTGGGTCTTCTACTCATTCCATTAGAGCATGCCTATAGAACCGAGGACCCAACAACCCTCCAGCTAAACTGGCGATCCAAGCTCTTTACCCGATTAGCTCTATCAGCTCCAACTCCCCGCACACAGATCACTCAACCCTAACGCCGAGTGTTTAATCAGGCACAGAGGAAAGTGCTGCGACGCCAAGCATTCATTATGTCGGTCAAAGAGGCTGAAACTACGGGTCAGGTTATCACTGGTAAATCTCTTCTCTATTCTCTTTCAAGACCTTTCAATTCATAGTTATCTTATATTTGTAATACCTAAATCTATCCCACACGACTTAGGTACAATCCTAGTAGCCTCCCTACCTGCACTCGTGCTCTTTGACACTGGGGCATCATATTGCTTTATGTCGCAACAGTTCGTCCGAAATTATGCGATCCCAGTTAAACCGCTCTTATCCAGTTGGAACGTTAGTTCGGGGAACGACATTATAAAAGCAACTTTGGGATACGATCTGTGTCCAGTGGTCTTCTGCAGTCGAGAATTTTATGCAGACTTCAAAATACTAGACATACCAAATTTTGACGTTGTCTTAGGAATGGACTGGCTGGGAACTTTCTTCGCTACCATCGACTGTCGCCAAAGGAGGGTAGTGTTCGAAATACCAGATCATCCAGTGTTCTACTTCAAACGTGGAGACCGAACCTTGGAACCTAGCGTCTCTCGAGAAAAACCAAAGAAAGCAAAGATTGCAGCGTTGCAAGAAGAATCAAAGCCAGAGGTAGTTTAAGAGTTCGAGGATGTATTCCCGGAAGATATATCAGGTTTGCCTCCCGATCGAGCTCTTGAATTCAACATCGATTTACAACCCGGCGCACAACCAGTAATAAAAGCTCTATATCGATTAAGTCTGAAGGGATTGAAGAAGATCTGCATTCAGTTGGACAAATTCCTGAAGAAAGATTAGATTCGTCCCAGTACTTCAAGCCGGGGATCTCCAGTGCTACTGGTGAAGAAGAAGGAAGGTTCCAGGATGTGTGTGGATTATCGAATTCTGAACAAAGTGATAATTAAGAACAAGTATCCACTACCACGCATCGATGACCTTTTCGATCAGTTGAGTGGATCTTGTATCTTTTCAAAGCTAGACCTTTGTTCGGGTTACCATGAGGTGAAGGTCAAAGAGTCCGACATTCCGAAGACGGCGTTTAGGACTCATTATGGTCATTATGAATATCTCGTAATGCCATTTGGAATGACCAATGCACCTTCCATCTTTATAAACTTGATGAACCAAGTTTTTCAAGAGTACTTAGACAGATTTGTTGCTATATTCATCAACGACATCCTGGTGTATTCAAAGAATCAGAAAGAGCACGCCGACCACTTATGGATTGTCCTGGAGATATTACGACAACATTAGCTCTATGCCAAGTACTACAAGTATGATTTTTGGCTAGATCAAGTCGGATTTCTCGGACATATCGTTTCAGGCGAAGGAATTTTTGTGGATCCAGCTAAGGTGTCAGCTGTCTGTGAGTGGCCGACACCAAAGACGGTGAAAGATATAAGAAGTTTCTTGGGATTAGCAGGATACTACCGACGATTCATTGAAGGATTCTCAAAGATCGCAGCACCCCTGACCAAGCTCACACGTAAAGACGAAGATTTGTGTGGTCAGAAGCATGTAAAAAGGCTTTTATAGAACTCAAGTCGAGATTAACCTATGCCCTATCCTTGTAATACCGGATCAATCTGGCGGATTCGTTGTTCATTAGGATGCGTCCGGTAAAGGATCAGGATGTGTTCTACACCAGCATGGAAAAGTTGTGGCTTTTGCTTCAAGACAGTTAAAGGTCCATGAACGCAACTATCCAACACATGATCTAGAATTGGTAGCCGTTATCTTCGCACTCAAGATTTGGCGCCACTACCTTTTGGAAGAACGAGTGGATATATACACGGACCACAAAAGTCTGAAATATGTATTTACTCAAAAGGAACTCAACATGCGGCAGAGAAGATGGCTAGAACTCATTGCGGACTTCGAAATCAACCTACAGTATCATCCTGAGATACTGTACCTCTCCGTATTCGGTGAATGTAGTTCATGATACACTTAGTCACCAGCCGTTAGCAATGAACCTCACCGCTCAGTGGAGATTACAACAAGAATTGCATGGATTGGAAATTGAAGTAGTTGTGCCAGGTAACGCTTCATATTTGATGAACTTACAAGTCCAATCCACTCTTGTAAATCCGATCAAGGAAGCTCAAGAAAATGATGCCAAGCTACAAAAGATCTGAGAACGGTAGAAAGTGGACTTCAAACGGACTTCATCATCCACGAAAATAGATCCTTGCGATATGGAAACCGTTTATGCATGCCAATCGGACCTATTCGAGAAGAGTTGATGAAAGAAACTCATAGCTCTCCGTATTCGGTGCACCCCGGTGGTACAAAGATGTACAAGGATCTATGACATCATAACTGGTGGCATGGAATGAAGCGAGAAGTAGTAAGAAGTGTAGCAAAGTGTTTGGTGTGTCAGTAAGTGAAGGTTGAACATCACAAAACTGCTGGTCTACTTCAGCCGTTATCAATCCCAGAATGGAAATGGCAGCACATTACCATGGACTTCGTTACTTCTTTTCCTCGCAGCATGAAGGGTAACGATACAATTTGGGTTATTGTGGATCGACTCACCAAGTCGGCTTACTTCATTCCTTTCAAAGTTGGTCAGTTAACTAAGACGTTGGCAAGGAAATACATGGAGGTGAGTAAAAATCTAAAGTAAGATTTAAAAACCTTCAAGATATACCATACTTGATAACCATAAACTCATGCAGGAGATTGTGAGATTACATAGAGTACCTGTTTGCATCATCTCCGATCGTGATACAAGATTCCGATCATAGTTCTGGAAGAGTTTGCAAGCTAGCCTGGGAACTAGTCTGAATTTCAACATGGCGTATCATCCACAAACAGATGGACAGTCCGAGTGAATAATTCAGATATTAGAAGATATGCTGAGAGCCTGTATGTTAGACTTTGGAGGTTCGTGGGAAGATCATCTACACCTTGTGGAGTTTTCATACAACAACAGCTATCAGGCAAGTATTGGGATGGCACCATTCGCAGCACTCTACGGACGGAAGGGTCATTCCTTGCTGAGTTGGGACGACATTGGAGATCGTGAAATCTTTGGACCAGAGATGATCGTGGCAACTGTAGATGTGGTTTGCACGATCAGGGAAAGGATGCACATAACCCAAGACCGACAAAAACATTGGGCAGATATAAAGCATCGATACTTGGAGTTTCAAACCGGAGAACATGTATTCTTGAAGATCTCTCCAAACAGAGGAGTGATAAGCTTTAGAAAAAGGGAAGCTAAGTCCAAGATACATAGAACCGTTCGACATACTCGAACGAGTTGGAGAAATGGCGTACCGTTTAGCACTACCACTCTCGTTGGAAGGAGTGCATAACGTGTTCCACATATCCTAACTACAACGATATGTGAGTGACCCCAGCCATATACTTGATCACTTAGAGCCCACGAAACAGACTGACCTAACTTGCAAGCAACAACCAGTTGAGATCCTGGACCGAATGGTGAAAACATTACGGAACAATGAGGTAAACTTGGTCCAGATGATGTGGAGAAAGGATTCTCCAGGAGAATCAACTTAGGAAAGAGAAGAAGATATGCGTACACGAACCCTTACCTTTTTGAAAATTAGTCCCTATATAATTGTAAATTTCGAGGACGAAATTTTTATAAGAAGGGTAGAATGTAACAACTCTGAAATTCCTGTACAGAAATTTCTTGTTATTGTACAGAAAAGAGTATTACAGCCTGTATAAGAGTTAAAAGTTATTTTTATTAAATAAAAGCAAGAAGCAACTTGTAGTTCACTGGTAATGCCTCTGCACTGCTATGACATAGCCTGTGTGTTCAATTCCCATTGGACCCAACTTTTTAAAGGATTTTTTCATTTTAATTTTTTAGAAGCCCAAGAGTTACACGTGCAATTCACGGAGAAACGAAAAGTTTCAGAAAAATCAAATATGCGCAAAAAGGAGTAAACAGTGATTAAAATAGGTAGCACGAATCTCGAAGCAATTACTTCAATCTCGACCGCCCATTTCCCCTCTTTGGCTGCCACCACCGGTCCCAATGCCCCAAATCGCCTCCGTGCTTTGCACTCTTGTCCCTTCGACTCCTCTCAACTCCCCTGCACTGTTTGATTTTCCTGCAATCAAACAGGGACTCTTCAATCCACCATTTAACATTATTTAAATTTTTTTAATCCATATTTTTAATTCCCAAACCCTAATTCTTCACTATAAATACCACCACATACTCTAGCTCTTCCCCATTCTAAAATTTCTAGCAAAAATTCACTCAAACTCCCTAAGCACCAAGTGGAGTTAAGCCTCCCCCAAGTGGAGTAGCAAGCCAAACTAGGCGACCGGAGTATCTCCGACGAAACCACGACCCCCGGAGGCTTCTTCTTTCTCTTGTTAACCACCTAAAACCGTAAGTCTCTTCATCTCTATCCTTTTCCACCTTAAAACAATTTTTTAAAACAAATCGACAAAAGTGGAGTTATCTCCGATATGATCTTTTTTTTAAATTTTTGATAAGAAAATTAGATCAAACTAACATCCTATACTAATCTTAACCTTATTTTACATCATTTAGTTTTTAGTTTAACAAAAAATTCATGTGAAACAAACATATAACGAACTTTTTTTTATTAAAATACCATGAACTTTAGTATAACTTTTCTTGATAACTAGTTTATCTACTTTTAGGAAAACCTCACGGGGTAACGACCTACCCCACACGCACACCATGGTTTCATAGCACGGTATCCTAGTTCTATGGTTTATTTAAAAAATAACTTTTACATTAAAATACCACACCTTTACAAAACGGATTTATTTTAATCGGTATTTTGAACTCCTTGGTAATTACGTCTCTACAACTCTTGTCAGGGGACTCGCTAATGGATGGTGCAGATTATCGCACATTCTTGGGATAGTAGAGCAAGATGCAGAACTTCTCATGGAGTATTCGATCTCGAAAGGAAATAAAAATACGGTTTTTAAGAAATACGACTTTTCTAAATAAAAAAGTTATATAAAAATATGAATCCATATTTTCAATAAAAACATATTATGAAAATATATTCTTTAAAATGAAAAGTTAGAATTTTTAATAAAATATCACCAAGTTTCCAAAGAAATAGTTTTCACATAAGTACCATAAACTTTCAAAAAGCTAGGTTTTATCACCAAAACACCACAAAAATTAAAATACATGTTCATGAAAACCCTAAATATTATAAATCACCCTCGAGGTTATTTTTAAACTATATTAAAGTATTTTTCATAAAACCCCCTCGAGATACGCAAACGATATTTTAAGGACTTTAGAATTAATATAGGTTTAAGCAGTATCATTTCTCTTGAGCCCCAAGGAGCCGGAGAAAGTGAGTGCTTGCCTATTCAGGTTAGACAGCTTAACGGAGTTATCAAATAGCAATTGTCTTGGAAAAAGACACAAATCCTGCCGTCCATATGCAGCAGTTGCCGATTTCTTCCGAACATAAGATTTTTAATAGTTTAAATCAATTCCTATGAAAAAAACATGAACTCGAATCCAAACTTAAATTTAAACTTGAACTTGAACACAAACTCGGACACTAACCTAACTCGAATCTAAACTCGAATATGAACTCGAACCCAAACTACTCGAACCAACTTGACTCGAACCAAGATTACAATTGTCATCACTCGCATATTACTCGACTCACTCGAATACATTCTACACGTTTTGCAATGTATGGTTTCGTCCAAGACATGTTAATCAATCAATTAAATCAATTAAGTATATTAACCAGTTATAATATATTATACTCGTGGTGCTTGGGATAGTTTCTTGTGTGAATCCAACGGAGCTTCAGGAATCCCGTATTAAGCTCTTTTTATTTTACTCGAATATCAGTCGGGTCGACTCATCCACAGCCTAGAGTCCCGATACTAACACATGAAATGGACTCGTATTTCCTTACTCCTGGGGCCCCACTCTTGAGCTCGTACTTCTACGGATGCGTTTACATTCACACTTGGAACTTAACGTTAACATAATGACCATATAGAAACCTACAGAATATATTTATCCATGAACATATACTCTTACTCTTCATATATATTCTACAATTTTCATTTTATTTACTTTTACTTATCTTTGGGACTTACCTAGCGCTAGTTCGCTGAAATGCATTCCACCCACTTTTTTTTCTCTTAGAATGTTCGCCAGATACGTTCGAGACAAAGGAAGTGGAAGCCACAAAAGAGGACTACAAGCAGATCGTTACTCAGAGCTAGCTCAGCTTCACTTTTCTTCAGTTTATGTACGCCACTTGTTTAGGCATTTTCCTTATTTTACTTACTTTCTAGCATAAATTCATATATTTGTAAATATTGGAAGTTGAATATAAATGAAGATACTTGTTGAAAATTTTTACAGTCTCCATTTATTCTTGGATTGTGTATTATTGTTTCAATACGCTTAGTATATTTATTTAAGGAATGGTCTTCTCTGGATAAATATGCCACGGGCTTGCCACGTCGCCGTTTCCGTGTACTGAGAAGCGGGGCGTGACAATGTGTGTGTGTGAGTGAGAGAGAGAGAGAGAGAGTGAGAGAGAGTGTACACACACACACAAGCACGCGTGCACACACACATACACAAGAGAATAAATGGCAACAGTTTAGGGCATTTAAGTGTAATTAGTAAAATTAAGCTAATTTATCAATTTCTTCCTCATTTGGAGTGCCCCCTGCTTATTATGCATATCTAGCTAGTAGATCTCTTGCTACAAATAAACCAAGCAACCATTTTAGTCTCTCTCCTTCTATCCTCTCATTTTTCACATCGAAAAGTTGGATAGGGAGTGAGACACAATACACAACACTCGTTGATATTCTAAATTGGAATTAAGATGAAAGTATGTCACCGAGTATTAGCGTGTGATGTGCATTGTGTTTCACCTCTATCCATCTTTTTGGTGTGAAAAGGAGTGGATAGATGAAGAGATACTAGGATGGTTGCTTATTTATTTATGATAAGAGATCAACTTAGTAGTTTATTTTGTACCTTGTGTTTCATTCCCTATCTAGTATCGGAAGGAAAATGGAGTCTACCTGCATTATAGGACAATCGACCAAGAAATTTGTGTTTGAAGGGTAATGTTTGCTTGATATAAACCATCTTTTGTTAACACCGTTGATATCATAACCTGATTTGTATGATTTAATTTGATTTATAGGACTGTTGGTGATTCTAAACATGCTTTTGCGAAGTTTAACTGATGCAGGCTTGTTTCAAAACTAAATTTTACTTGTGCTGGGTAAGATAACTGCTGCGGTTGTACAGTTATTATTTACAGAAATTTTGAGCATACAATTTAATATGTGATGTGTGCTTTGTCAGAGTCAGATGAGGATGAAGTCGATCACTGTTGTATACAATTGTGTTCATCCAGATCTTAACCTACCAAAGGAAAAAAGCACCGGATATAAGCCCATGATTTTGAATATATTTCAATTGATTTATATATATTTGAATTGATTTGTTATGAAATGAATTGATTGTCTGGATATTTGATTTGAATTTTTCGTAAATTGAATTGAGTTTGTGGTGAATATATGTGTTGTATAGCAATATGTTGAATTGAATATGTATCGTTTGCGCGAATTGGTGAAATGGAAATAGATTTGAATTGGATTTGGAACTGCATTGTATAGTAGGTATATATTTTTGTTTATCGAATTTTTCAACGAAACAAATGCAGTGTAGACATTTTTTTCTCTGTTGCCAATTTATTTTGTCGGGCCTTACTCGACGTTAAAGTTAAACAGCCGACGGAAAAAGTATTCAAACCTGGGAAAAAATGACTTACCTTCCCAGATTTTTTTAACTTTTTTCGTCAAGATGAAGCCGATGGAAAAAAATTGTCGACGAAATAAGTTAAATACCCAACGTAATAAACCATATTACGTCGTACTTTAAGACGTCGGGCTTTGTTCGACGAAATAAAGTTATTCCGTCAGATATCAATTTAATCCGTCGGGCTTATTCCGACGGAATAAATACGATTTTCTTGTAGTGATAATCAACAAACTCTATCTTGATGCAAATTCGCAAAATCTCTACACTTCCATGAAAAAACTTGGAATTCTGCAATTCGTCGTCTCTAGTCTTTATTAAGCAACTAGGCAAATCAAGTCTAAGCAAAGCTTCAACTTTGAAATTGGGACCACCTTCATAAATGCGTCCACCTGATTTTCATGGGTACCAATCTTCTAAGCGATACAATCTTCTTCTTGTTCTCAAAAGAAAGAAATATTTCACCTCGATATACTTAGTTATCGAACTATAAGCCTGATACTCCACCAAGTGAATCGCACTCTGACTGTCGCAAAACACATTCGTGAAATCCTGCGGAACACCTATACCACCCATCAATCCACACAAATATATAGCCTCCTTGACAGCCTCCATAGCAGCTATCAACTCTTCCTCTGACGTCGATAATGCGATAATAGACTGTAACGTTAATCTCCATGACACTGCGCCAGTGTCCAACGTGAATACGTAACCCATCGTAGATCTCCGTCTGTCCCTATCACCAACAAAATTTGAGTCACAATACTTTGTCACAATACAAGCATTCGTACTGCCTCCGTTGAATAACAAGCCAACTTCATAGTACTGCTCAACTAACTCAAAATCCACTTTACAGCCTACCAATACTCTTTGCCCTGATTAACCATGTATTGGCTGACCATCCCTACTGCATGTGCAATGCCTGTACATGTTCAAACCATCGCATACATCAAACTACTTACTACACTCGCATATAGCACCGTAGACACGTTCTCTCTGTCTGTATCCGACCCTGGTGATAACTTCGCCGAAAGTATGAAGTGCACGATATGCTATTTATGTCGCAGAAGCAACTCACCACGCTTTCTCTCCCTGACAATCTCCATGCCACGTATTTTTTCGCAGCCTTTAAATCTTTCGTCTCGAACTCCTGACTCAATTGCTGTTTCAACCTGTTGACCTCTGACATGCTCCGTGATGCCACCAATATATCATCCACGTACAATAAAAGATAAATCCGGGACCATTGTTTAGTATCCTCACATAAATGCACCGATCCTTAATAATCCTTGTGTACCCAAGCGCCAACATAAACTAGCCAAATCGTTTGTATCACTATCTCGGAGACTACTTCAAATCATAATGTGACTTCTTCAATTTGTAAACATAGCTATCCTTGCCATCAACTACGAACCCCTATGGCTGATGAATATAAATATCCTCTATCGCAATTATCCAACTAGGAAAATCGGTAGACTGCACAGCCTCTTTATAATTGGACAGTTTCTCGTGCTCAATAGTTAACGCATATGATATCATGTCGTAGAAACCAACTGCGATCATATCCTCAAAACCAATTCTGACCGGTGTGTTGGATATAGGTGCCCTCAAGGAAATTATTGTAATTGTAGGAGGACCTATATGGATAGAACAGTCTTGCTCGAGATGATAACATGCTATTTGATTTGTCTTTATCATTTGTGTGTATATGTTTTACCTATTATTACATATTGCTAATACATGATGATAAAGCCCATAGGATCTTTTCTTGACTAACAGGATTATGATAGGGATCACACTAGTGGGGTCTGGATAGTCCATAAGCATATTCTTAAATGTCCATAGTCGTAGGTATATCGCGACTGGGCATCGATACTCCAGATTAGATTAATGTATACGTTTCTTGACCCTAATCGGGACGATGGTTGATCCCATAGCCATTGGTGTTCGACACCGAAGATTTTATACAAGTGCACATTGGAGAATGAGTTTCACTGGATGAACTCACTGAGAACTCCTAGATGGTATTATACCTATTGTCAGATATCATTTCTCTGGTGACATGAGTATAGGATAGTCTTTAGATCTTAGATCACCATAATGTCTTGTGTATGTTCCTACTGTACTTTGATTACTACCCTGCCACGGTTTTAAAGAGTCATGCAAACAGGTTTTAGCTGGGTACAGTCTCGAAGCACATGGAGGCAGTGAGCAGTCAAGGGGATTCGTCTCTCCTGGTATAGGGAGTCGATGTTGTGGTGTGTAGGGCATAGCCATAACCAGAAGTCTATGGCCATGGCAATTGAGATAAACTGATAAGTGTTATCAGTTGTATCTTTGATGGTTATGTGTCCAATATTTGCATGACTTATTAGGTTATTGGGGGTCTGATAGATTCCACCTCCAGACCCGGTATGTGACACTCTCTGACGAAGAGACCGGACTGTAAGGTAACTGTCACTGATAGGCTCTGATTGCGTTCAAATGAGCTTGATTTTTGACCTTTCTTTTAATTAATACCCAGGTAACCGTTAAGTACATCTAGTGTCACTGACGTTCTTATGGGTTAACCAAGGGATTGATCTGAAAGTGTTTTAGATCAATCGGATATGATCCTAATTTACAGCCAGCGTATTGATTAAGTTTTTAGAGTTCCACGCAGAGGTTTTTCCCGCTCAGGCGAAACAATATAGTGTGCGTCTGGCGATACGTGTGGGAGTTCGATTAAATACATGTATTTGATACGTGTATGTTAATCGGCCATTTTTAATTCTAGCTGGTTTAGGTTTAAACCGGATTATTAAATCAAGTGGTGATTTAATAATGTATATATATATATATATATTTTAGTATTATGTTCACATTCAATTTCTCTCTCATACGTATTTTGTATTCGATACAAATATGGGTATGTGTATACAATACATATAGTACACAAACTAGAATTTTAATGATTATGATATATTAATATGTTCTAAAAGAGGGATACCTCATTTCGCTTTTAAGAAAAGAAAAACGAACAAAAATTGAGCATAGTAGAAAGTATGGTGAGAGAGTATGGCTTGATTTTTAAAATGAAAAAGGATTTTAAAAATAGAATGAAGCCTTCTCTCTTGATTCATTCAACCATGCTCATTCTCTCACCTTTCTTTCTTCTTCTTATTTGTAGAGAGTAGAGATATGAGAGGAAAATGATATGATCTTACTACATCTCTTAATCTTGTTGGGGTTCCTAGCTCCCTGGCCGCAAACCGCGGCCGTTGCGGAACGAAAAACTTTGACTTTTAAATACTTGCGCTAGAAACCGCATCCTAGAATCTAGCCAAACATTGATACTAGCAAACTAAAGAGTTTAGCTACTGTGATAAGAGGGTTATACCGAAAGATTCATGTTTTTCGGTCTTCTACCTTCTTCCTTAGCTCCATGGTGCCTTTGTGATCGAGCTTGATCTCCGGTCTTCCTCTTTCGAAGACGATCCACCCGAGAGATGTGGTTTATGACTCTAGCTCCACTTAAAAGCCTAGTGGAGAAACTAAAGACTCTAGGTTGCTAATCTAGAGTATTTAGTGATATAATGTGTGGTTCTATTATTTTTCTAACTCTCTTTCTCTCTTATTTCTCAATTCATGAGAGGGGTAGGGAGGAAGATGAAGGAGGAGCTCAAGAAAGGAGCTTGTGAAGAAAGAGAACCAAAAGATGAGAATGACGAATCAACTCTTGAGAGAAAAATCATCAACCATGATTTTGTATAAACCATTTTTCCAATATTATAACACAACTGTACTTGAATAGTTTGCACAAATAAATTTATAATTCATTTGTCAATACTATTCAAGTATGGTTCACACCATTCTCTCTTTTACACCTCATTTCCATTTTACAAATAAAATAGAAAATACATGATGAGGTGTTCTCCTTCTAGAATATCTTTCCATATAAATACTGATACGTTATACAGTATATATATACCCATATTCGTATCAAAATACAAACACCCGAATAGACAGAATAATACAAAGAATATATATATCGAAATATGCATATATAAATTATTAAATCAACACCTGATTTAATAATCCGGCTTAAAGCTAAGCCGGCTAGTATTATCTACCGTCTGATCGAAAGTCCGGATAACACTAGAATATACATATTGAAATATGTATATGTAAATTATTAAATCAATACCTGATTTAATAATGCGGTTTAATCCTAAGCCAGCCAGTATTATTATTCGATCGGAACCCTGTACGTATCAAAATACGGTTACTACATCATTTTGCCTGAACCAGGGAAACTCTCTGTGTGGGACTCTAAATACTCGACAGTACGGTGGCAGTGGGTTTAATCATAAGCACGACAGCGGCACTAGCTGTACGTAACGGCTACCCAGGTAACTGTCGAAAAGGAAGGCCGACAAGTAAGTTCATCCGGACCCCTACTGAGCCTATCTGTAACAATCTTTATACAGTCTGGTCTCTTCGTCTAAAAGTATTGCATACCGGGTCTAGGAGATGGTAAACGTCAGAGCCCTACTGACCTGATAAGTCATGTCGATATGGCTCAGGACCAATCCGAGAAACTACTGATCTAACCACCAGTAAATCTCAACTGCCTCGGCCAAGGCCATATAATTCCAGACAACCGGACATAGTGCGATATCGACTCCCAATACCAGGAAAGATGAATCTCTGACAATCACTCACTGCCTCCATGTGGCTCGGGACTGTTCCCAACCAAAACCTGTTTGCACGACTTAGTAGAGCCGTAGTAGGGTAGTGATCAAAGCACAGTGGGAACTCACACAAGAAAAATGATGATCCTAGGTCTAAAGACTAACTTGTACTCATGTCACCTGAGAACCACTATCTTACTATAGGTATAATACCATCTAGAGGTTCTCGGCGAGTCCGTCCAGTGTACTCATCCCTAGTGAGCATCTGTATACAATCTTAGGTGATCACACCAATAGTTGAGGGGCTAACCACCGCCCTTCTTTGGGGTCTAGAAATGTATACACAAGTCTACTCTGGAATATTGATGCCCTGCTCGATACTCCTGTGACTTAAGACCTTTAAGGAGCCCTTCTTCGGGGTCTAGAAATGTATACACAAGTCTACTATGGAATATTGATGCCCGGCTCGATACTCCTATGACTTAAGACCTTTAAGGATGTGCTTATGAACTACCCAGCTTCCACAAGTATGATCGCCATCATAACGCTGGTAGTCAAGCAAAATCCTACGGGTTTTATCAACATGTATCCGCCATATGTGATATCGAATATAACATATGCACATGTTAAGATAAAAACAAACCAAAATAGTATACTACTAAAACGAGTCTTTATCAACATATATAAGCTATACAATGCAGTAATAAAAACATATACACATGTTCAAATAAAGACAACTCAAATAGTATACCATATAACTGAGCAAGATTGTCATGTACATACATATCCTTAGCATCCTATACAATACAAGCCTTTAGAGCATACATATCCAACAATCTCCTACTTTCACTGATGCCTCTAATTGGCATACCGAATACCCAATGTCTTCTCTAGGGCCAGTTGTTGGCGTATTGCATACCCAACATCTCAAAAATTCGCTCGAACTACGCTTAAGGGAGGGCTTTGGTAAATGGATCCGCCGTGTTGTCTTTTGTATCTACTCTCTGGACTTCGATCTCCCTGATCAGCTGATATCACCTCAAGATGTGTCTAGATTTCTGATAGGATCATGGTTCCTTCGCTAAAGCTATAGCCCCATTGTTTTCGCAATACAAATGTATCAGATCAACAATGGACAGAACCACCTCAAGTTCAGTAATGAACTTCTTCATCCAAACTGCTTCTTTTGCGGCATCGTTTGCGGCAATGTATTCAGCCTCCATCGTCGAGTCTGCGACGGTGTCCTATTTGGAGCTCTTCCAACATACCGCCCCTCCGTTGAGGGTAAACACAAAACCCGAGACAAACTTGATGTCATTCTTGTCACTCTGGAAACTAGAGTCGGTAAAGGACTCCACCTGAAGGTCCCCATTACCGTAAACTAAGAATATCTCCTTAGTCATTCTCAGGTACCTGAGAATGTTCTTCATAGCTGTCGAATAATTTTCATTTGGGTTCGACTGATACCGTCTCACCATACTAATCATGTAAGCTACATCTAGTCTAGTACACAACATCGCATACATTATAAATTCTACTGCTGAAGCGTAGGGTATAGTACTTATGCGAACCCTCTCCTCATCAGTCTTGGGAGATATCTCTTTAGAGATGGTGATTCCGTGCAAAGCGGGTATGTTACCGCGCTTGGAATCTTCTATACTAAATCTCTTTAATATGGTCTCTATGAACTTGGACTGTGAAAGTCCCAAAAATCTCTTGGATCTATCTCTGTAGATTTTAATCCCCAGATGTATGAGGTATCACCCAGGTCTTTCATGGAGAACCTTTGTGACAAGAACAACTTGACCGATTGCAGCATAGGAATGTCATTTCCTATCAAAAGAATGTCATCCATATATAAGACTAGGAATACGACAGTTCTTCCTACAATCTTCTTGTAGATACATGGTTCATCTTCATTTTTGATGAAGTAAAATTCCTTAATCGTCTCATCCAAACAGATGTTCTAGCTCCGCGATGCCTGTTTTAATCCATAAATGGATTTAAGCAACTTGCACACCTTCCAACTGCTCCCATTGTCTATGAATCCCTCCGGCTGATCTATATAAATACACTATTCTAAACTTCCATTTAGAAAAGCCATTTTAATATTCATCTGCCAGATATCATAGTCATGGTAGGCAGCAATGACAGGTAAGATCCGAATGGATTTCAGCATAGCTACTGGAGAAAATGTTTCATCATAGGCCACTCGTGGTCTCTGACGAAAACCTTTTGCAACAAGTCTAGCCTTATAGGTTTCAACTTGTCCATCTACACCAATCTTCTTTTTGAAGATCCACTTGCATCCAAAGGGTTTTACCCCATGAGGAGAAACATCCAAAATCCAAACTTTGTTGGTGTGCATGGATTCCATTTCGGATTGCATAACATCCAGCCATTTATCAGAGTCCCTACTGGTAATGGACTGGTAATGGCCTGCTTAAAACTAGTAGGATCATCTTCTTCCAAGATACAATCCTCTCGATCCCAATCTATGAGAAAACCATAGTATCTCTCGGACGAACGAGAAATCCTACTAGATCTGCAGAGTGGCTGAAGTTCGTCCGAGATTATTAAATTCTGAGGTTCCACCAAATCTTCATTTTCAGTTTGTAATTCCTGAATTTCTTCTAGTTCTACCGTGCTCCCATAAATTTCTTTTGCCGGAAATTCCTTCTTTAAAATGAAAGCATGGCAAGCAACAAACATCTTCTGTTCTTCGGTGTGGTAGAACAGATACCCATGCGAATACTTAGGATATCCCACAAACTTACATAGAAATGATCATGCCTAAATTTTTCCGGATTTTGTATTTTTACATAGGCCGGACAACCCCATATCTTAATACGATTAAGACATGATTTCTTTCCACTTCCTATTTTATATGGAGTCTTAGGCACAAATTTGGTCAGAACTTGATTCAATAAATATGCCGCTGTCTGAAGCGCATATCCCCGAAATGAAAGAGGCAGATCAGCACTACTCATCATGGAGCGAACCATGTCCAATAAAATACGGTTCCTCCGTTCCGATACAACGTTGTGCTGTGGTGTGTATAGAGGAGTAAGCTGGGAGAGAATACCATTCTCTTTTAGGTATTCTAGAATTTCCATACTCAAGTACTCCCTTCTCCATCAGATCGAAAGATCTTGATACTTATGCCAGTCTGGTTCTCTACTTCGTTCTTATATTCTTTGAATTTCTCAAAAGTTTCGGATTAGTGTTTCAAAAGATACACATATCCAAACCTAGAGCGATCGTCGATGAATGTAAGGAAGTACGAGAACCCACCCCTCCCACATATAGACATCGGACCACATACATCACTGTGTATGAGTCCTAAGAGCTCTGTAGCTCTTTCTCCGTGTCCGGTGAATGGAGATTTGGCCATCTTTCTTTTGAGACAAGACTGACAAGTTTTATAAAATGAGAATTCGAACGGATTCAGATATCCATCCTTATGTAACTTACTTGGTCTTTTCTCACCGATACGACCAAGTCTACAATGCCACAAGTTGGTTTCGTTCGTATCTGAACTCTTCCTCTTGTGTGCGTTTTGTATATTGAAAACTGTGTTTTGATTAAGAACATAGATACCATTACACAGTGTATCTTCTGCAACCAATACCTGATTAAGGTAAATGTTCATGATATTTCTATCTAGAACAAAGTTATATCAATATTTATCAAGTAAAGAAACTGATATGATGTTTCAAAGCATGGAAGGTATATAGTAACAGTTGTTCAAAATCATAGTATTGCCGCTTGGCAATACTAGATGATATTCACAGACGGCTGCAGTATTAACATGTACTCTGTTCCCTATTCTGAGGGACATATCACCTGGTCCAACCATTCTATTTTTCTCGGTCCTTATAATAAATTACAGATATGGGATTCTAATCCGGTATCTAGTATCCAGGAGGTAGGGTTGAACGAAAAATAGTTTTCAATAACAAATACACCCGAAGAAGGTGCATTAGAATGCTTCTCCTTCAATAGGGTCATCTGGAATTCGTTACAGTTCTCTTTCCCTCGCTCATACTCATGACAGTTGTCACAAGTTTGAATCGAACCGACGTTCCCCAGCCCAGTATAATAAACTGGTTCGGTCAAGTCATACATTTTATTATCTTGATTAGTGCGTGAATTGGTTTCTACTTAGAGAGAGAAAAGAAACACTCAGCGTGCGCTCTTGCAAGATTAGATTGGAATTAGTTTACCTAATCAGAATGGCTCCCACCATTTCCTCAAATTCTCTTCCAAAGCTTAAAAGGAGAATTAGTTGGGATCATTCGCACATTACAAGTTCACTAACCGTTCAGCCAGGTGAGTGTTAGTACTCCGAGAGAGGTTCCCCGTCCTCTCGCATGGACCTAATTAAAATAAACCTCGTTTCCGCAGAGGCGTAGCCCCGTTAACAGTTTTCCAGACACCTAACAGGTTAGCTAATTGTGAAGTGAAAAATATCTCCCAAAAGTAATTCTACTCATCAGTGGGATCGGGATCCAACTATCATCGTATAATAACCTAGATGGAAGCCACTCTAGTGACCACACTTCAGAAGTTATGCAACACTAGCAAGTTTCCTGTATATTTGAAACTCCCGATGTGTTTTTTTCCCCAATCGGTTTATGACCTTTATAAGGGCTAACAAATCATAAACCACTAGTCAAGTTTAACCCGTCATTATCCTAGACTAATTTAGACCCACCCGTATAAACTCTTGACAAAAGCCAACAAGGCTATACAACTATCCTAGATAATCACATCTCTATGCAACAGACAAGCAATATCTAGCTACCGTACACTACGCCTTGACAAAGGCCAACAAATGCAACACAAATACTAGATACCACTCATCCGAAATGACGGAGGGCTACAGCTAGGTTTTTGGCGAAAAAACCCTTTAACGTAATGAACTTGATATCGTTGAAGGAACCGAGTAGTTTTAAAAAGGAGTGGTTTAGGCTCCGCTTTTGAAAACTAGTGATTTTGAAGAAAACCAAGTAATCTATAGCAACATAAAATTTTGCTCAAGAAGTCACTCCCCATGAAGGGATCTAGGCTCTTACCTCCTTGAATGAGGTGCTGGATATTCCTAACCAAATACTACTATGTAAAGCGAAAGAATATGACTATAGTTTTTCGAAATTTTTTCCAACAACATCTTTTAGGTATCTTTTTCCTTGCATTAATCAAAATTAATGCAGTCACATCAATTAAATCCTATCACACCAGAAAAGAACGATAATAAAATGTACGTATATGCCATCCGCATTCGCCATGGGGCCCGTCATACACCGTTAGGTTACTTCCAAACAGGTAGAGCGGGGGCTGGACTAGCGTGGATGCAAAACATATACAATATCTACAAGTATATACAAATATATATATATATATATAACCATTCTTCCCAGGCATGATATAAGCAACATCACATAACAGCGATAAGCAACATGAAATAGCGGATAATTTGGGAGCCCCGGGTTTCAATTGAGCAACAAATGAAACCCGACGTTGCCCGGTCGTGTGGATAGCACATGCAATGAAGAACCAGACCCCTACGAGCACGTCAAGTTACCCGCAAATCCCGAAAGTGAGGTAACCCCAATCTACGAAGTGAATGGGCCACCCAGCACTTCACGGAATCCGGTAACTTGAGCACCCCTCCATGGGTCATCCTATACCCCATACGAGTGCAGCCAATAGCCCGTAAATTCTAGAGTAAGGCCCCCTCGGTCTCAATGCCATGACATGCGGGCCCATTGCCCTCTAGAACTTGGCTATTCGAGCACTCCTCCATGGGGTAATTCTAGTACAGAAAATAAAATATATACAATGGTGATATTGACCTCAACCCGGTCGTGCTCCAATAAAAGAATATACAAACTGTCAGAAACGGCGGTCCACATATCCGACGCTCGTCCCGTAATAATGAATATACAAATGAATCTAAACTGTACAACTACCATTGCACTAGAGGTTATCCAACACGACAATCCGAATAAACCATCACAGATTTAAATATCACAGCAACAGAAGTAAGTATGTGCAACCATGTCTAAATGACATATAGCAAATAGATGATATTTGAAAACACATAAACCACATCACAGAGATCAATGATGCAAAAATTTCAATTTCTAAACTTTTCAAGTTACCCCAAAGCAAAGATAACACTAAGTGAAATTTGGGGCAAATCAAACAAGACGAAAAATTCCAATTATTAAAACCTAAGATACTGAATGAAAATGAGGACCATAGGACACCACAAAACCGCTGGTAGCGGGATTTTGAAGGATTCTGACAGTTTTATCTTGATGAAAATTCCTCATTTTCATTGTTTGTCATATACACATCAAGAGTAAGCCTCTGCACTTGATTAAAATTTTTCAGACACCAAAAAAATTTTAGACAGAGAACTGGGTTTTGAAAATCAGAATTTTTCGGTTTTGAAACTAAAGTATCGTCTACTACTAGTTTCTAATGTTTGGGTGGCTCTGATACCATGTTGGGGTTCTGGATGTCCTGGCCGCCAACCGCGGCCGTTGCGGAATGAAAAAATATGACTTATAAAAAACTTGCGCTAGAAACCGCATCCTTGAATCTAACCAAACATTGAAATTAGCAAACTAAAAAGTTTAGCTACTGTGATAAGTCTATTTTACCGCGTAGACTATGGCAACATGTAGTACAAGGCCCCGTCAAAACCCACAGGACAACGGCTCGAGAGTTCATATAGGTGCCTTTTAGTGATCATCTCATACCATGTTAATAATTTCCGTACCAATCTACCCCCGTTAACCCCGCATAATGTGTTGTTTTGATTATATAACAAGTCTTGCCGAAACCATGGATACAAGTTGTTCAAAAAGTCAGGTTCAGGATGTAAGCTTGTAGTCATGTCAAGTTATAGCCATGGTTCGGTCAAATCAAGTCTTGTATTCAAGTTTGATATTCAAGTTCATATTCAAGTAGACATGTTAGAGTTTGGATTCATATTTGAATTGGATTCTGGTTTGAGTTTGGATTCAAGTTTGATTTAGACTCAGACTTGAGTCAGACACTTGCAACTGATTTAGATCCTGAATTAGGTTCGGGAGTTATCGGTAACTGCTGCATATGAACGGCAGGATTTGTTTATTTTTCTAAGACAATTACTATTGATAACACCGTTAAGTTTTCAACCTTAAATAGGCAAGCACTCACTTTCTCCGGCTCCCTGGGGTTCAAGAGAATTGATCCCGCTTAAACCTATATTTACTAAACTCGTTAAATATAGTTTTATATAACTCAAAGGGGGTTTATGAAAAATATTTTTAATATAGTTTCAAAATAACCTCGAGAAGTTATTTATATTATTTATGGTTTCCATGAATGTGAATTTTAAGGATTTGAGGTATTTTAATGATAATAGATTAGCTTAGAAAGTTCATGGTATTTTACTGTAAGCTTGACTTTTGTTGGTTTTTTTATGGTATTTTGATAAAACTAGTAATTCTTTCATTTGAAAAATATAAGATTATTATATTTTGAAAATATATGGATTTTTTAATATTTATATAATTATTAAAAATTAAATTTTTAATTAAATAGAAAACTTCGTTTTTCTTAAAAACCGTATTAAAAAACTTTCGAAATCGAATGCTACGTGAGGAGGTCTGTATCTCACTCTACTAGCCCAAGGATGTGTGATAATCTGCACCATCCAATAGCGGGTCCCCTAAATAGAGTTGTAGAGGCATACTTGCAAAGGAATTGAAAATACAATTTAAAAGAAAACCGTTTTTATAGTAAATGGTATTTTAATGTAATCTTGTATTCGCAATAAAAATTTATACAAGGATATATCGTGCTATGGAACCATGTATGTATGTGAGAGCTAGGTCGTTAGCTCGTGAATTTTCCTAAAGGTATGTTTAAGCAAAATAAATAAAGATGGTATATACAAAGTTCATGGTATTTTAATGTAAATGTTAATTTAAAGTTATCTTGCATGATATTTTTGATTAAAAGTTAGTTCTAACGTTGGTTTTATGTTAACAAGTATGGTGTAGGAATATGAATAAAGAATATATAAGAAAAGTGGAATTATAAAGATTTAGAAGAAGATGTCGGTATTAACTCCACTTCCGACATATGTTTTGAAAATAAACTTTTAAAGAAGAAAAAGAGGGATTGGGAAGGAATTAAAATTTAGGAGGCCTAAAGAAAGGTTTAGGAAGAGAGGGTTGTCGTCGTGGCATCGCGGGATCGTCGTAAAAGCTTCGATTCTTCTCCGGAACATGATCGCTTGCTAACTCCTCTTCTACTCCACTTGTACTTAAGAAATTTTGAGAGTTTTGGCTATAATTTTCATAATGATGAAGGGCTAGGGTATGGGGTAGTATTTATAGTGTGGAATAGGATTTTGGAATTAAAAGGGTGAATTAAAATGCATTAAAATTTGGTTTAAAAATGAAATTAAGAGTCTCTGTTTGATTGCAGAGCAATCAAACAGTGTAGAGGAGTTAGAGGTAGAGGAGGGGTCATGTGTGCAAAGCCCGGGCCTCATTGGGCTCGGAGGGACCGTCAGTGCCGGCCATAGGGGCATTTTCCGCTGGTCGTTTTGAGGGGTGAGGCCAATGGATTCTTGCTTCGTGTTCCTCTCTGTATTTAAATCATTGTACACATGTTTGATTTTTTTGTCTTTTCGGTTTTGTGTGCATTGCACGCGTAAACTTTTAGGCTTCCAATAGTTTAAAAAGAAAATCAGAAAAAATAATAATGTGTCTGATGGGATTCGAACACAGGGGCTACGTCTCAGCAGTGCAAGACTTTACCAATGAGCTACAAGTTTTTTCTTTCTGTTCTTAAACAAAATATATTTATAATTTGTAGTTTGGCTTGTAAACTCCTTTCTGTATATTAAACTGAAATTTTTTGTACAGTAAATTCAGAGTCGTTATATTCTACCCTCCTTATAAAATTTCGTCCTCGAAATTTTAAATTACATAAGGACTAGTTTATAAATAAGTAAGGGTATCTTACACGCATGTTATCTTCTCGTTCCTATGTTGATTCTCCTGGCGAATTTTTCTCCACATCACTCGGACCAAGTTTACTTCCTTTTTCCGTAATGTCTTTACCTTTCGGTCCAGGATTTCAACGGGTTGTTGCTTACAAGTTAGGTATGTCTGTACAGTAAGCTCGGAATGATCAAGGATGTGGCTGGGGTCGCTCACATATCTTTATGGCTGAGATATGTGGAACACATTGTGTACTCATTCCAATGAGGGTGGTAGTGCTAGACGGTAGGCCACTTGTTCGGCTCATTCGAGAATGTCGAACGGTCCTATATATCTCGGACTAAACTTACCCCTTGCCAAAATGGATCATTCCTCTGTTTGGAGAGATCTTTAAGAAAACATGGTCTTCAGGTTGGAACTCCAGATGTCAACACTTTGCATCAGCCCAGTGCTTCTGTCTGTCTTGAGCTATGCGCATTCTTTCCCTAATCGTGCGAACTATATCCACAGTTGCCATGATCATCTCTGGTCCAAGGAGTTCACGATCTTCGATGTCATCCTAACTTAGTGGTGAATGACACTTCCTTCCATAGAGTGCTGCAAATAGTGTCATTCCAATGCTTGCCTGATAGCTATTGTTGTATGAAAACTCTACAAGGTGTAGGTGATTTTCCCACGAACCTCCGAAATCTAACATATAAGCTCTTAGCATGTCCTCCAGAATCTGAATTGTTTGCTCGAACCATCCGTCCGTTTGTGGATGGTATGTCGTGTTGAAGTTCAAACTCGTTCCCATGCTAGCTTGCAGACTCTGCCAAAACTGTGATCGGAATTTTGTATCACGATCGGAGACGATGCAAACTAGTACTCCATGTAATCTCACAATCTCCTACATGAGTTCATGGGTATAAAAATAGTATACTTTGAGGTTAAATCTTACTTTAGATTCATGCTTACCTCCATGTACTTTTTTGCTAATGTCTCAGTAGATTGGCCAACTCGAAAGAGAATAAAGTAAACCGACTTGGTGAGTCAATCCACAATAACCCATGTAGCGTTGTTACCCTTCGTGCTGCGAGGAAGGGCAGTCACGAAGTCCATGGTAATGTGCTGCCATTTCCATTCTGGGATGGGAAACGGTTAAAGTAGACCAGCAGTTCCGTGATGTTCGGCCTTTACTTGCTAACACAGCAAACACTTGGTTACGCTTTTAGCTACTTCACGCTTCATTCTATACCACCAATAGTGTTGCCGAAGATCCTTGTACATTTTTGTACCACCGGGGTGTACAGAATAAGGAGAGCTGTGAGCTTCTTTCATCAACTCTTCTCAAACTGAGCCGTTTGGTACACACAATCTACTTCCATATCTCAAGGATCCCTCTTCGTGGATGATGAAATCAGTTCAAATTCCACTTTCTACTTGTTCTCGGATCTTTTGTAGCTTGACATCATTTGCTTGAGCTGCTTTGATATAATTGACAATAGTAGACTGGACTTGTAAGTTCATCAAATATGAAGCGTTACGTGGCATAACCACTTCGATAGCCAATCCATATAATTCCTACTGTAGCTTCCACTGAGCGGTGTGATTCATTGCTAATAGCTGACAGCTAAGTGCATCAAGAACTACATTCACCTTCCCAGGATGATACTGTAGGTTGATGTCGAAGTCCGCCATGAGTTCTAACCATCTTCTCTGCCGCATGTTCAATTCCTTCTGAATAAATACATACTTCAGACTCTTATAGTCAGTGTATATATCTACTCGTTCTCCCAGAAGATAGTAGCGCCAAATCTTAAGTGCAAAGATAACGGCTGCCAACTCAAGATCATTTGTTGGATAGTTGCTCTCATGAACCTTCAGCTGTCTTGATGCAAAATCTACAACTTTTCCATGCTGGTGTAAAACACATCCTAATCTCTTACCGGACGCATCACAATGTATCACGAAACCTCCAGATTGATCCGGTATTACAAGGATAGGAGCAGTAGTTAATCTTGTTTTGAGTTCTACAAAAACTTGTTCACATGCTTCTGACTACACGAATGCTTCATCTTTACGTATGAGCTTGGTCAAGGGTGCTGCAATCTTCGAGAAACCTTTAATGAATCTTCGGTAGTATCCTGCTAATCCCAAGAAATTTCGAATATCCTTCACCATCTTTGGTGTCGGCTATTTGCTGACTGCTGACACCTAGTTGGATCTACTGAGATTCCTTTGCTTGAAACAATATGTCCGAGAAATCCGACTTGATCTAGCCAAAATTCACACTTGCTGTACTTTGCATAGAGCTGATGCCGTCGCAATGTCTTCAGGACAATCCGTAAATGCTTGGCGTGCTCTTTTCCGATTCTTTGACTACACCAAGATGTTGTGGATGAAGATAACAACAAACCTGTCTAAGTAATCTCGGAAAACTTGGTTCATCAGATTCATGAATATAGCAGGTGCATTGGTCACTCCAAATGGCATCACAAGATATTCGTAATGACCATAGCGAGTCATGAACGCCGTCGTCGGAATATCAGACTCTTTGAACTTCACCTGAGGATAACCCGAACAAAAATCTAGCTTCGAAAATATATAAGACCCACTTAGCTAATCAAAAAGATCATCGATGCACGGTAGTGGATATTTGTTCTTTATCGTCACTTTGTTTAGAGATCAGCAATCTACACACATTCTGTATGAACCTTCTTTCTTCTTCACAAGCAAAACTAGAGATCCCCAACTTGAAGTACTGGGACGAGTCCAACCTTTCTTCAGAAGTTCGTCCAACTGAGTACGGATCTCCTTCAATCCTTCTGGACTTAACCGGTACAGAGCATTTATTACTAGTTGCGCACCAGGTAGTAAATCAATGCTGAATTCAAGAGCTCGATAGGAAGGCAAACCTGTTATATCTTCAGGGAACACATTCTCGAAATCTCGAACTACCTCTGGCTTTTCTTCTTCCGCCGGTAGAGTAAACACTTCTGCATTCTTTGGTTTAGCAAGGAAGATTCCTGGCTCCAATGTTCTATCTCCACTCCTGAAGTAAAATATTGGGTGATCTGGTATCTCAAATACTACCTTCCTTTGACAGTAGTCAATTGTAGCATAGAAAACTCCTATCCAGTCCATTCCCAACACAACATCGAAGTTTGGGATGTCCAGTACTTTGAAATTCACGTAGAATTCCCGTCCGCAAACTACAACTGAACACTGATCAAATCTCATAGTTGCCTTCAATACTCCATTCCCGGAACTGACATTCCAGCTTGAAATGAGTGGCTTCATAGGAATCGTATGTGTTCTCATAAGACGTTGGGACATGAAGCAGTGTGATGCTCCAGTGTCGAACAGTGAGAGTGCAGGAAGGGTGGCTATTAGTATAGTACTTAAGTTTTGTAAGGTTGGTTTTGGATATAGAGAAAATATAGAGATATACAAGGATTGAAAAGATGAAAGGATTAGGAATTACCAGTGATAACTTAGCCAGTGACTTCAGCTTCCTCAACCGTCATTGTGAAAGCCTGACGTCGGGGTACATTCCCCCTTGCTGGAGGCACATTCCTCTGTCCCTGGGGCATGTTTCTCTGCCCTTGAGGCATATTCCTCTGTGCCTGATGGAATTGACGAGGAGGCTGTGCAGGAGGTCCACGTGGAGGTGGAGCAGGTAGAGCTAGACGAGGTGCAGGAGCCTGAATAGCTGGCCGCTGTGGGACTGTGATTGCGGGTCTTGGTGCTGGAGCTAGGTTGAGTCGGTATGGACATGCTCCAATAGGTTGAGTGGATGCGCCACAAACTAAAAACATGGCATTCGCACGCCTGCAGTCTTTCTCCAGGTATCCATTCCTCTTGCAATAGAAACAAAAGTCTGGGCTGGGCTGGTTAAATATTACTCCCGGTCTCCTGGGTATAAAAGTTAGCCTGGAAGAGGCGCCTCCTGTCATCTTTATGGCAGGGCGTTTCACACCAGCAATTTGAGGTCTGCCCTTCTTCTTCACAACTGCCTTATAGAGTCGGGCAGCCTTTAGAGCAAGATCATGGTTTGGTAAATCCCCTGTAGCGAGTGAAGCTTGAATTTACGGATGCAACCCTTATTGAAATCGGCTTGCTCGGATTTCAGCAGTCGGGATCATGTGTGCCGCGAACCTGCTAAATATGGTAAACTCAGCATCGTAATCATCCATGGACTTGCTCCACATCGAGCCTTGTTGTAAGTGGATGAACTGTTGTTCCATGTTGAAACTGGCAGTCTCAGGGAAGTATTTCGCGTCGAACATATCACGAAACGTCTTCCATTCGATAGGTTGGGCGAGTCGGCTTTCTTCAGCCTTCAATCAGACTCTGGCGTTATCTGTAGTTGCAATTTTGCAACTCTCACCCAAGCAATCTCTGGTACTTGTGCTGCTGCCAGATCATCTTCTATAGACTGAGCCCATTCTTCTGCCTCCAGTGGGCTCTCTTTTCCTGGGAAATGTTTTGGATGCAGTGCCCGGAATTACTTGACTCCAGGTGCCTCGACTTCTAGGCGGTGCATGAGAAAAGAAGTCTTCTGCTACTGACCCTCCAAGAGGCTCTTGATTGCCTCAAGAAGTACCGTTTGCTCGTTGATGGGAGCTGCGACGGTAGGTGGTGGTGATAGAATGGACAGTGGAGTGTTGCCATTGACGTTCGTGCTTGTGTTGTTGGGAAAATTCATGACATTGATAGAAAAAGAAAGGTTACGATAGATTCAAGGAATTTGAAATGTAAATATAACAACTCTATTTCAGTGTACAAAAAATTGTTTAAAAATTAATGTACAAATAGAGTATTTGCAATCCTGTGTATGCTATAAGTATTTGATTTTCTTTTGAATAGCAAGAAAGCACCTGTAGCTCATTGGTAAAGTCGTGCACTGCTGTGACGTAGCCCCTGTGTTCGAATCCCCCCAGCCACATATATTTTTTTTTTGATTTTCTTTTAAATTTTAGAAGCTCAAAATTTTACACGTGCAAAACACGTAAAATGAAAAGTCACAACAAAATCAAAGATGGGCACTGAGATATACCAAGCGACATGGACACGTGTCTGAGAACCCAACCCCATCCCACCGGATTTGGCCAGCGAGATCTTGATAAGGAGCCGGCACCGCGGGACTTATCCGTAAGGAATGCCTCCATATTTTAACCCTAGCACCTCTTGGTCTACCCCACTACCCCTATATTGTTTAATTTCTCTGCAATTATCCAGAGAGTGATAATTCCTCTTTTAAAACCATTTTTAATGCACATTTTTAATTCTCAATTCATTACCCTAAACCCTAATTTTCCCTATAAATACCATACTACATTTTACCCCTCCTCATTCAGAAATCCCATACAAAAACTCTCTAAAATTTCCAAGTTCAAAGTTATACAAGAGGAGTTAGCAAAGGTCAAAGTTCTGGCGACGTTTCGGAAACAATCCGGTGACGAAACGACTCGCCGACGCCTTCCTAATTTCACCATACCTCTTCCCTTTCTTTATAACCTATAAGCCCCCCTTCTCAATCTCTAGTCTAAAACATCCACTTTTCAAAACTCGTCGGAAGCAGAGTTATTCCGACTTCCAATTCTTTTTTTTTTTAAAACTGAAAATTTTCTTAAACAAAAAATTATCATCTCTTCTTATATTGTTTAACAAATATAAAACAATATTCACAACAAGTTTCAATTCAAAATAATATGTATTGCAACTTCTATTTTATTTTTATGGTAAAATGCCATCATGTTTATATACGACATTGCTTATTCATTTTACCCATATTACCTTTAGAAAACTCATGAGATAATGACCTAACTCATCACAACACACATTTTTGACATAGCACGATGACTTTTGGAACATTAATTTGTGGGAAAATATGAGTTTACAATAAGATACCATAAACATTCAAAAACCGTTTTCTTTAAAAGTGTATTATTTAATTTCTTGCAAATGTGCCTCTACAACCCATTTTGGGGAACCCCGATTGGGAAGGTGTGGATTATCGCACATCCTCGGGCCTAGTAGAGAGAGATGCAGACCTCCTCACGGAGTATCCAATCTCGATGGAATTTTTAATGCAATTTTTAAGAAAAATGGGATTTCTACTTAATAAATAAAATTTATTTTTATTATATATATATATATATATATTATCAAAATACATACTTTGAATATATCATATATGCAATCTATGTTTTTTTCTAAATCAAAGGAATCACAAATTTCATGAAACTACCATTACAAATCAATACAATTCCAATATTACACTAAAATACCATACACAATGAGATCTAGGTTCTATTCATTAGAAAACTTTATTTTTATAAAAAATTACAACTATGAAAATCCTAAAGACAATAATTAAATACTTGAGGTGTATTTTGAAAATATATCAAACCATTTTTCATAAAACCCCCTCAAGTTATATTAATTTACAATAATGACCCTAGTAAACATAGGTTTAAGCGGGACCAGTTCTCTTGAGCCTCAGGGAGCCGGAGAATATGGCTGCTTGCCTATCTAAGGTAGACAACCTAAACAACGGTGTTATCAATACGGTAATTGTCTAGGAAAAATACATTAATTATGTCGTCCATGTGCAGCAGTTACCGATAACATCAAAACTAATTCAGGACTTCAATTTGTTTTAAAATGTTAAACTCAGACAGAGTCTCAATCTAATATGAAATCAATCTGAATTGAATTCAATTCAAGTATAACTACAATACAACATAAATCCATTTATACCAGAATTCAATCTATATCAACATGACCCGACCGAACCGAACCATGGATATACTCTGATTACATGACTATCCATTTATATCCATTTCGTTTACATGATATCATGGTTTCGGCAAGTCTTTCATCTATCAAAACAAAACAATACAATCAATACAAAATACATTACGGGGTTTTAAAGGGGTAGACTAGTACGGAATGTATTAGAAGTGGCACAAGATGTCACTTTAATACACCTAACCTGAATATCCATTGTTGTTGTACCGTGGCTTAACGGTTCCTTGTGCTCTGTATACCTTAGTCTCCGGAATGGTGAGACTCTTCTCATATACACTGGCATATTCTGTACCAAGCTACAAACAACTGCATTAACAGAACAAAAATTACAATATGCCAGTTATTTTCTTTCTGTCTATTCTATTCTACTTATCTTTGGGACTTACCGAGCGATTGTTCGCTGATGACAATCCTTATCTTCTTTCTTTGGAATATTGTCAGGTGGATCGGACTCTCTAGAGGTCGAGCCCAGTACTGAAAACTTAGAGCAGCTCGCCATGGACCTAGAGATCTAGATACTTGTATATATTTTCTTTTCAGTTCATGCCATTGTTTAGGCATTGCTTTCTATTCATGTATTTACATTTTCAGTTGTACTTGTAAAGAAATGTTTAATAAATATAAGTTGTTGTTCAGTTATATCTATTGACATTTTTTCTTGTGTACTTTCATTATATTGCTTAGATACGCTTAGTGTGTTTACTTCTGAGTAAATACGTAGCGGGCCTTGTCGCGTCTTCTTACCCGTACACTAGGAAGCGGGGCATGACAGGTTTTGTTGGCAGCCCATGCAGGTTAGTTCTGCATGGACATGCAGGTCAATTCTGCATAAAATCCTAAGCAATATAAAACAAGAATCAGCAACTAAAAACACTCTTTACATTTCATATTCCTTGAATCTTACAATTGTATATACTTTGAATCTATCCTAACTCTATTTTTCTTTTAAGGTTATGGATTCTCCAAACAATACCACCACCAACTTCAACAACACACCACCACCTCTACCGCTTACACCTACCGTTGCTGCTCCGATCAATGAGTAGACGGTACAGCTTGAGACAATCTAAAGCCTCCTGGAAGGACAATAGCAGCAGACTACTATCTTATTGAACCGCCCAGAAGCGGAAGCACCCGGAGTGAAGCAATTACGAGCATTACACCCAAAGCAATTTTCAGAAAAAGAGAGCCCTTTAGAAGTTGAAGAATAGGCTCAGAGTATTGAGGATGATCTGGCAGCAGCACAAGTGCCAGAGATCGCTTGGGTACGAGTTGCGAAGCTGTAACCCACCGACAACGCCCGAGTTTGGTGGAAGGCGGAAGAAAGCCGTCTCGACCAGCCGATCGAATGGAAAACTTTTCGCGACATGTTCGACGCAAAGTATTTTCCAGAAACTGCCCGATTTGACATGGAGCAGTAATTCATCCACCTACAACAGGGTTCGATGTGGACCAAATCTGTGGATGAGTATGATGCTAAATTTACCATGCTCAGTAGGGAAGATATGTCTCAATATTTGATTTTCAAATATCACATACTATACAGCTAATACAAGACCTTAACAGGTTCGCGGCACACTTGATACCGACTGCTGAGATCAGGTCTAGATGATTTCAGCAAGGGTTAGATCCAGAGATCCAAGCTGCCTTAGCTACAAGGGATTTCCTAACCCACGAGCTGTCCCTGAAGGCTGCCTGTCGATATGAGGCAGTGGTGAAGATGAAAGGAAGACCCCAATCTGCCGGAGTGAGCGCCCTGCCACCCAGATGGCAGGAGGAACCTCTTCAAGGACGCCATTCGTGCCCAGGAGACCGGGAGTACCAATCAACCGGCCCAGCCCAGCCTTTTGCACCTACTACAGGACAAATGGACACCTGGTAAAGGACTGCCGGCGTGCAAATCGCTTTTGCTTAGTCTGCGGCTCAGCCACACATGATATTAGGTCTTGTCCTCGTAGACTCAATCAAAATGCTACACCCAGACCAGCAGTCACCTATCCACAGCGACCAGCCATCCAGGAATCTGCTCCATGACCTGCTCTCCCAACTCCACCTCCTCATGGACCGGCTGCACCTCCTCCTTGTCAGTTCCACCAAGCTCAAAGGAACTTACCTTAAGGACAATGGAACGGACAAAGGAATGCTCCTCCAGCAAGGAGAAATGTATCGAGGCGACAGGTATTCACAATGACTGTGGAAGAAGCTGAGTCCACTGGCCAAGTCATTATTGGTAACTCATTCCTTTCAAGCTTTCATTCAGTCTTTATACACAACCATATATCTTTATCTTATACCTAAACCCTATCCCACATAACTTAGGTACGATCTTAGTAGCCTCACTTCCTGCACTAGCACTCTTCGATACTGGAGCATCTCATTGCTTTATGTCGCAGCGGTTCGTCCGAACTCATGTGATTCCAGTCAAACCTCTCGTATCCAGCTAGAATGTCAGTTCAGGGAACGGTGTTCTAAAAGCAATAATGGGATACGACATGTGTCCAGTGGTCGTCTGCAGCAGAGAATTCTTTGCTGACTTAAATGTGCTGGACATACCGAATTTCGATGTCGTTTTGGGTATGGATTGGCTAAGAACATTCTATGCTACCATTGACTGTCGTCAAAGGAAGGTAGCGTTCGAAATTCCAGACCATCTGGTCTTTTATTTCAAAAGTGGAGACAGTACCCTGGAGCCAAGCATATACAAAGCAAAACCGAAGAAGGTAGCAATTGCAACACTTCAGGCAGAAGAAGACAAGCCAGAGGTAGTTCGAGAGTTCGACGATGTATTTCCTGAAGACATATCAGGTTTGCCTCCCGATCGAGCTCTTGAATTCAGCATTGATTTAGTATCTGGAGCACAACCGATGATCAAAACACCGTATCGGTTAAGCTTTGAAGATTTGAAGGAGGTCCATACTCAGTTGGACGAATTATTGAAGAAATGATGGATTCGTACCAACACTTCAAGTTGGGGATCTCCAGTTCTACTTCTGAAGAAGAAGGAAGGTTCATATCGAATGTGCATTGATTATAGAGCTCTGTAACTATAAAGAACAAGTATCCACTTCCATGCATCGACGACCTATTCGATCAGCTAAGTGGATCTTGCATTTTCTCCAAGTTAGATCTTCGTTCGGGTTATCATCAGGTGAAGGTCAAATAGTCTGATATTCCGAAGACGGCATTCAGGACTCGCTATGGTCATTATGAGTTTCTTGTGATGTCATTTGGAGTGACCAACACACCAGCTATATTCATGAACCTAATGAATCAAGTTTTCCGAGAATACCTAGACAGGTTTGTTGTCATCTTCATCGACGACATCCTGGTGTATTCTAAGAGTCGGAAAGAACATGCCGAGCACTTACGAATTGTCCTGGAGACTTTACGGCAGCATCAACTCTATGCCAAGTACAGCAAGTACGAGTTTTGGCTAGATCAAGTCGGTTTTCTCCGACATATTGTATGAGGCGATGGAATCTCTGTAGATCCAGCTAAAGTATCAGCAGTAAGCGAATGGCCGACACCGAAGTCAGTGAAGGACATTCGAAATTTCTTGGGATTAGCAGGATATTACAGAAGGTTTATTGAAGGATTTTCGAAGATTGCAACACCCCTGGCCAAACTCACGCGTAAAGATGAAGAATTAGTGTGGTTAGAAGTATGCGAACAAGTTTTTGTAGAACTCAAGTCAAGATTGACATCAGCACCTATCCTTGTCATAGCGGACCAATCTGGGGGTTTTGAAGTGCATTGCGATGCATCCGATAAGAGATTAGGATGTGTTCTACATCAGCACGGTAAAGTTGTAGCTTATGCATCAAGACAACTGAAGATTCATGAGTGCAACTATCCGACGCATGATTTGGAGTTGCGGCCGTAATCTTTGCACTCAAGATTTGGCGCCATTTATTTCTTGGTGAACGAGTGGACATATACACAGACCACAAAAGTCTGAAATATGTGTTTATTCAGAAAGAGTTGAATATGCGGCAGAGAAGATGGTTAGAACTTATGGTAGAGTTCGACATCAACCTACAATATCATCTAGGGAAGGTGAATGTAGTACCTGATGCACTTAGTTGCCAACTTCTATCAATGAATCTCACCGCACAATGGAAGCTTCAACAAGATTTGCATCAGATGGAAATAGAAGTGGTCATGCCAAGTAACGCTTCAAGTTTGATGAACTTACAAGTTCAATCTACCATTGTCAATCAAATACAAGCAGCTCAAGCTAGTGATGCCAAGTTGCAAAAGATCAGAGAAGAAGTAGAAAGTGGACTTCGAACAGACTTCATCACACACGACGACGGGTCTTTGAGATACGGAAGTAGATTGTGTGTACCAAAAGGTTCTGTACGGAAAGAGTTGATTAAAGAAGCTCACAGCTCTCCTTATTCAGTACACGCTGGAGGCACAAAGATGTACAAAGATTTGCGTAAAAATTACTGGTGGCATGGAATGAAGCGTGAAGTAGCCAGAAGCGTCGCTAAATGCTTAGTGTGTCAGTAAGTAAAGGCTGAACATCACAGGACAGCTGGTTTACTTCAACCGTTAGCTATCCCAGAATGGAAGTGGCAACACATCACTATAGATTTCGTAACTGCACTTCCTCGCAGCACGAAAAGTAACGATGCGGTATGGGTTATTATGGATCGACTTACAAAATCGGCTCACTTCATCCCATTTCGAGTTGGCCAATCTACTTAGACACTGGCAAAGAAGTACATGGAAGTATATTTGAATCTAAGTAAGATTTAACTCTTCATTGTGTACTATTTCTGATACCTATGAACTCATGCAGGGGATCGTGAGATTACATGGAGTACCGGTTTGCATTGTCTCCGATTGTGACACCAGATTTCGATCGCAATTTTAGCAGAGTCTGCAAGCTAGCTTGGGAACAAGTCTGAACTTTAGTACAGCTTACCATCTACAAACAGATGGACAGTCTGAGCAAACTATTCAGATACTTGAAGATATGCTAAGAGCGTGTATGCTAGACTTCGGAGGATCATGGGAAGATCACCTATATCTTGTGGAGTTTTCATTCAACAACAGCTACCAAGCAAGTATTGAAATAGTACCCTTTGCAGCTCTTTATGGAAGGAAGTGTCGTTCACCATTAAGTTGGGATGACATCAGAGATAGAGAACTCCTTGAACCTGAGATGATAGTGGAAACTGTCGATGTAGTTCGTACCATCAGGGAAAGAATGCGCATACCCAAGATCGACAGAAGCACCGGGCTGATGCAAAGCGCCGTCACTTGGAGTTCCAACCGGGAGATCATGTTTTTTTGAAGATATCTCCAAACCGTGGAGTGATTCGTTTTGGAAGACGGGGTAAGCTTAGTCCGAGATATATTGGACCGTTCGACATACTCGAACGAGTCGGAGAAGTGGCTTATCGCTTGGCACTTCCAACTTCATTGGAAGGAGTGCACAATGTATTCCACATATTCCAACTCAGAAGGTATGCGGGTGATCTCAGTCATATTCTTGATCACTCCGAGCTCACTGTACAACCAGACTTATCCTGCGAGCAACAACTTGTTGAAATCCTGTATAGAAAGGTGAAGTCACTTCGGAACAAGGAAGTAAACTTGGTTCGAGTGATGTGGAGAAAAGACTCACCAGGAGAATCAACATGGGAACGTAAGGACGATATGCTTGCAAGATACCCTCATATGTTTGAAAATTAGTCCTTAAAATAATTGTAAATTTTGAGGACAAAATTTTTGTAAGGAAGGTAGAATGTAACAACTCTATTTCAGCGTACAGAAAATTGTTTAAAAGTTAATGTACAAATAGAGTATTTACAATTCTGTGTATGTTATAAGTATTTGATTTTCTTTTGAACAGAAAAAAAGCACTTGTAGCTTGTTGGTAAAGTCTTGCACTGCTGTGACATAATTCCTGTGTTCGAATCCCCCCAGCCACATATTTTTTTTCTTTTAAACTTTTAGAAGCTCAAAAGTTTACACATGCAAAATGCGTAAAATGAAAAGTCACAACAAAATCAAATATGTGCACTGAGGTATACCAAGTGATATGGACACGTGGCAGAGATGCCAACCCCATCCCACCGGATTTGGCCGGCGAGATCTTGATAAGGGGCCGGCACCGCCGAACTTATCCGTAGGGAATGCCTCTATATTTTAACCCTAGCACCCCTTGGCCAACCTCACTATATTATTTAATTTCTCTGCAATTATCCAGAGAGTGATAATTCCTATCTTAAAACCATTTTTAATGCACATTTTTAATTCTTAATTCATTACCCTAAACCCTAATTTTTCCTATAAATACCACACTGCATTTTACTCCTCCTCATTCAAAAATCCCATACAAAAACTCTCTAAAATTTCCAAGTCCAAAGCTATACAAGAGGAGTTAGCAAAGGTCAAAGTTCCGGCGACATTTCGGGAAGAATCCAGCGACGAAACGACTCCCCGACGCCTTCCTAAGTTCACCCTACCTTTTCCCTTTCTTTCTAACCTGTAATTCCCCTCTCCCCTTCTCAATCTCTAGTCCAAAACTTCCGCTTTTCAAAACTCGTCGAAAACGGAGTTATTCCGACTTCCGATTCTCTTTTCTTTTAAAACTCAAATTTTTCTTAAACAACAAATTACCATCTCTTCTTATATTGTTTAAGAAATATAAAACAATATTCACAACAAGTTTCAATTCAAAATAATATGTATTCCAACTTCTATTTCATTTTTACGGTAAAATACCATCATATTTATATACGATATTGCTTATTCATTTTACCCATATTACCTTTAGAAAACACACGAGGTAATGACCTACCTGATCACAACACACATTTTTGACATAGCACGATGAATTTTAGAACATTAGTTTGTGGGAAAATACGAGTTTACAATAAAATACCATAAACATTCAAAAACCGTTTTCTTTAAAAATGTATTATTTAATTCCTTGCAAATGCGCCTCTACAACCCATTTTGAGGTACTCCGATCGGGATGGTGCTGCTTATAGCACATTCTCGGACCTAGTAGAGCGAGATGCAGACCTCCTTACGGAGCATCCGATCTCGATGGAATTTTTAATGCAATTTTTAAGAAAAAAGATATTTATACTTAATAAATAAAATTTATTTTTATTAAATATATCTATATATATATATATATATATATGAATATTATCAAAATACCCACTTTGAATATTATATATATATATATATATATATATATATATATATATTCTATGTTTTTTTCTAAATCAAAGGAATCACAAATTTCATGAAACTACCATTACAAATCAATACAATTCCAATATTATACTAAAATACCATATACAATGAGATCTAGCTTCTGTTCATTAGAAAACTTTATTTTTATAAAAAATTACAGCTATGAAAACCCTAAAAACGATAATTAAATATTTGAGGTGTATTTTGAAAATATATCAAACTATTTTTCGTAAAACACCCTTAAGTTATATTAATTTACAATAAGGACCATAGTATACATAGGTTTAAGCGGGACCAGTTCTCTTAATCCTCAGAGAGCCGGAGAATATGGGTGCTTTCCTATCTAAGGTAGAAAACCTAAACAACGGTGTTATCAATACGGTAATTGTCTTTGAAAAAGACACAAATTCTGCCATCCATGTGCAAAAGTTACCGATAACATCAAAACTAATTCAGGACTTCAATTTGTTTTAAAGTGTCTGACTCAGACAGAGTCTCAACCTAATATGAAATCAATCTGACTTGAATTCAATTCAAATATAACTACAATACAACATGAATCCATTTATACCAGAATTCAATCTACATCAACATGATCGATTGAACCGAACCATAGATATACTCTGATTACATGACTATCCATTTATATCCATTCCGTTTATATGATATCATGGTTTTGGCAAGTCATCCATCTAAAAAATAAAACAATACAATCAATACAAAATACATTACGGGGTTTTAAAGGGGTAGACTGGTACGGAATGTGTTAGAAATGGCACGAGACGGTCACTTTAATACAGCTAACCTAAATATCTATTGCTGCTGTACCGTGGCTTAACGGTTCCTTGTGCTCCGTATACCTTAGTCTCCGGAAAAGTGGGAATCTTCATATATACACTGGCATATTCTGTACCAAGCTACAAACAACTGCGTTAACAGAACAAAAATTACAATATACCAGTTATATTTTTTCTGTCTATTCTATTCAACTTATTTTTGAGACTTACCGAGCGATTGTTCGCTGACGACATTCCTTCTCTTATTTCTTTGGATTGTTGTCAGGACTCTCTGGAGGTCGAGCCTAGTACTGAAGACTTGGAGCAGTTCGCTATTGACCCAGAGCTCTAGATACTTATATATATTTTCTTTTCAGTTCATGCCATTGTTTATGCATTGCTTTCCATTCATGTATTTACATTTTCAGTTGTACTTGTAAAGAAATGTTTAATAAATAAAAGTTGTTGTTCTGTTGCATCTATTGACATTTTTTCTTGTGTACTTTCATTATATTGTTTAGATACACTTAGCGTGTTTACTTCTGAGTAAATACGTAGCGAGGCTCGTTCCGTCTTCCTACCCGTACAATAGAAAGCGGGGCGTGACAATAAAGAATGTATAGTTTCTAATTCTTATAATTCTTGTGATATCATTTCCTAGGATTTCATGTAGAACTGGCCTGCATAGCCCGCCAACAAAATCTGTCACGCCCCGCTTCCCAGTGTACAAAGACGGTGACGTGGCAGGCCGCAACATATTTACTAAGAAATAAATATGTTAAGCGTAAATAAGCAATATATGTAAAAATGCACAAGAATGACAAGTAATATAAAATAAACATTAAATTTTATTAACATTCATTTTTACAATACAACTTCTTTGAAAAGGAAAGATATAATGATATAAAGCAATGCCTAAACAGTGGCATACAAACTGAAATAAGCACAAGATGAACTAGTAGTCCTGCTGGGCAGTGAGCTGGTCCACGTACTCCGGGCTAAGCTCGATCTCCTGAGAGTCCGGCCCTCCTGATGAACATTTCAAAAAAAGAAATAGACAGGAATATCATCAGCGAACTAGCGCTCGGTAAGTCCCAAAAGAAAGAAATGAATAAAGCAAGTAATGAGAATTGAACTAGTAAGATATACAGGTATAAGATTGTTATTCTAACGTAGTTGTTTGTAACTTAGTACATAAAGTATTTGTGTATACGAAAGAAGTCCATCTTACCCCGTGGACTATGGTAATATATAGTGTAAGGCCCCATCAAAACCCACGGGACAACGGCACGAGAGTTCATGTAGGTGTGTTTTAGTGATCATCTCGTGCCACGTTAATACATTCCGTACCAATCTACCCTGTTAACCCAGCGTAATGTGTTGTATTGATTATATTACAAGTCTTGCCGAAACCATGAATACAAATTGTTCAAGTAGTCAGGTTCAGGATGTATGCGTGTAGTCATGTCAAGTTATAGCCATGGTTCGGTCAAGTCAAGCCTTGTATTCAGGTTTGATATTCAGGTTCATGTTCAAGTATACATATTAGAGTTTGGATTCATGTTTGAATTGGATTCTAGTTTGAGTTTAGATTCAAGTTTGATTTAGACTCAAACTTGAGTCGGACACTTGCAACTGATTTAGATCCTGAATTTGGTTTGGGAGTTATCGGTAACTGCTGCACATGGACGATAGGATTTGTGTATTTTTCCAAGAAAATTACCATTGATAATATCGTTAAATTTTCTACCTTAAATAGGCAATCACTCACTTTCTCCGGCTCCCTGGGGCTCAAAAGAATTGATCCCGCTTAAACCTATATTTACTAAAGTTCTTAAATATAGTTTTATATAACTCGAGGGGGTTTTATGAAAAATATTTTTAATATAGTTTCAAAATAACCTCAAGAAGTTATTTATATTATTTAGGGTTTCCATGAATGTGAATTTTAAGAATTTGAGGTATTTTAATGATAATAGCTTAGCATGGAAAGTTCATGGTATTGTACTATAAAACTTGATTTTTTTGGTATTTTGATGAAACTAGTAATTCTTTTATTTGAAAAATATAAGATTATTTTATTTTGAAAATATATGGATTTTTTAATATTTATATAATTATTAAAAATTAAATATTTAATTAAGTAGAAAACTTCGTTTTTCTTAAAAACCGTATTAAAAATCTTTCGAGATCGAATGCTCCGTGAGAAGGTCTGCATCTCGCTCTACTAGCCCAAGGATGTGCAATAATCCGCACCATCCAATAGCGAGCCCCCTAAAAAGGGTTGTAGAGGCATATTTGCAAAGGAATTGAAAATGCAATTTAAAAGAAAACTGTTTTTATAGTAAATGGTATTTTAATGTAATTTTGTATTCGTAACAAAAATTCATACAAAAATATATCGTTCTATGGAACCATGTGTGTATGTGAGAAGTAGGTCGTTACCTCGTGAATTTTCCTAATGGTCTGTTTAAGCAAAACAAATAAAGATGGTATATACAAAGTTCATGGTATTTTAATGTAAATGTTAATTTAAAGTTATCTTGCATGATATTTTTGATTAAAAGTTGGTTCTAAATATTGGTTTTATGTTAACAAGTATGGTGTAGGAATATGAATGAAGAATGTGTAAGAAAAAGTGGAATTATAAAGGTTTTGAAGAAAATGTCGGTATTAACTCCACTTCCGACATGTTTTGAAAATGAACTTTTAAAAAAGAAGAAGAAGGATTGGGAGGGACTTACAATTTAGAAAGCTTAAAGAAGGTGTAGGAAGAGAGGGTTGTCGTCGTGGCGTCGCGGGATCGTCGGAAAAGCTTCGATTCTTCGCCGAAACTTGATCGCTTGCTAACTTCTCTTCTACTCCACTTGTACTTAAAAAAATTTGAGAGTTTGGGCCATAATTTTCATAATGATAAAGAGCTAGGGTATGGGGTAGTATTTATAGTATGGAATTAGGGTTTTAGAATTAAAAGTGTAAATTAAAATGCATTAAAATTTGGTTTAAAGATGAAATTAAGAGTCTCTGTTTGATTGCATCAAACATTGTAGAGGAGTTAGAGGTAGGGGAAGGGTCATGTGTGTAAAGCCCGGGCCTCATTGGGCTCGGGAAGACCGTCGGTGCCTACCATGGGGGCATTTCCGCCGGTCGTTTTGAGGGGTGAGGCTGGTGGATTCTTACCGCGTGTTCCTCTATGTATTTAAATCATTGTTCAAATGTTTGATTTTTCTATCTTTTCGTTTTTGTATGCATTGCACATGTAAACTTTTGGGCTTCTAATAGTTTAAAATGAAAATCAGAAAAAATAATAATGTGTTTGATGGGATTCGAACACAGGGGCTACGTCACAGCAGTACAAGACTTTACCAATGAGCTACAAGTAATTTCTTGTTGTTCTTAAACAAAATATATTTATAACTTGTATTCAGGCTTGTAAACTTCTTTCTGTACATTAAACTGAAAATTTTTGTACAGTAAATTCAAAGTCGTTACACTCCATGTGGCTCGGGACTGTACCCAATCAAAACATGTTTGCACGACTCAATAGAGCCATAGTAGGGTAGTGATCAAAGCACAGTGGGAACTCACACAAGATAAATGACGATCTCAGGTTTAAAGACTAACATGTACTCATGTCACCTGAGAACCGCTATCTGACGATAGATATAATACTATTTAGAGGTTCTCGGTGAGTCCGACTAGTGTACTCACCCCTAGTGAACACATGTATACAATCTTAGGTGATCACACCAATGGCTATGGGACCAACCACCGTCCTTCTTCGGGGTCTAGAAACATATACACAAGTCTACTCTGAAATACCGATACCCGGTCTCGATACTCCTGCGACTTGAGACCTTTAAGGATGTGCTTATGGACTATCCAGCTCCTACAAGTATGATCGCCATCATAACGCTGGTAGTCAAGCAAAATCCTATGAGCTTTATCAACATGTATCCGCCATATGTGATATCGAGTATAACATATGCACATGTTAAGATAAAGACAAACCAAAATAGTATACTACCAAAACAAGTCTTTATCAACAGGTATAAGCTATACAAAGCAGTAAGAAAAACATATACACATATTCAGATAAAGACAACTCAAATAGTACACCATATAACTGAGCAATATTGTCCTGTACATATATATCCCTAGCATCCTATAAAATACAGGCCTCCAGGGCATACATGTCCAACAAATCTAAAGGAGTGGTACACCATTATATTAAATTACTTCACTACATACATTCCATTGGTGGAGTTGAAGCTTAAATTGGGGTTTCCTCGATGTGGATCATATTCGGCGAGGAGATCGGCTTGCAAGCTCGATCAGGATGCAACAGAGTTTAGCTCGGATCTTTCACGATTAGGTGGACAAGCTACAAAGGTTGTAGCTTGCTAAACCCCACTCTTGAGTTTTCTAGTTTTGCATATTATTAGTAAATACTTGATCTTGGATGGAAATTTGTGCTATATTTGTTTAAATTTTTGTTTGATGTTTCTGCTAGGTCCGCAAATGTTGCGACCCTTGCACCGGTTTCCTAACACGGCGGATCCCTAACTCGCATAGATCTCTGCCCCTCTATTTGTACTGGACCGCCTGGCTCTATCAGACCCTCCGTCTTAATCTGAGTATCAATCGCTCATCTCTCCTACTATCCTGAATCGAAACGTCGATCTTCACCTGCTTGGTGATGCAACCGTTCTCTTTTCACCATTTGATTGAGTCTGTTTTCTACGAACCATCGCAGACTCATCGAATGAATATGCAAACTAATTACTATCTTCCAGGTCTCAGGACACCATAGCCTGTACCTTTTGGCTTCACTTCCGTAGCTAAGTAGGACACATTTCCTAACTCTCGGCTCTATATTATCGCTTCTCTGCTGAATATAAGCTGGGCATCCAAATATACGAAATCGCCTGTAATCTTCAGCCTTCCCGATCCACACTTCCTCAGGAATTTTCATATCTATCACCGTCGATGGTAATCTGTTAATGAGGTACACGACGGTAAATAGGGCTTTAGCCAAAAACTCCTTAGGAAGCCCAGTTGTAAGCTGCAAACATCCGGTCTTCTCCAGTAGTGTCCGATTCATCCGCTCTGCAACGCCATTTAACTGAGGGTCTCCCGGAGTGGTGTAATGCTACAAACGCATACGAAGTAAACCCTCCATAGTTATCGGACCAAAGAACCTTTACATACCTACCAGTATGCTTCTCCATCCTGGCTTTCCATGTCTTAAACTTCTTAAAAGTCTTGACCTTAGAATTGAGAACATACATCCAGGCTTTTCTCAAAAAGTCATCAATGAAGGAAATGAAATATCAAGCTCAGCCTCGCTGTCACGCCCCGCTTCCCAAAGTACGCTAAAGTGGGCACGTGACATAGCCAACCATGCTACTTGTGGATAGGAAAAATCCTTCCACAGTCACATTACGGCTGTGGAGATATCAAGAACAGGAAAGTAAACTAACTATCTAGTACATGTCCATAAGTCAGAGTAAAAGAGTCAAGAGATAACAATATGCGGAAGCCAAAAGATACAATAAATGAAACACCTGGAGTGAAACTACGTACCGACAGGAACCTCACCGCTCGTCTAACAGCGGCAAAACTCCTAATCAGTCTGCAACAAGGTAGAAGAATCTGGGCCATGCAAAACCCAGACGTCAGCGCGTCAAGTCATCAAGTAAATAACATAATAAACAGGCAATGCGAATATAAATATGAATAAAGCAAGGGTAACATTAATATGAATCAGAGCAGTGTAGGGTAGTGTGCAGTGGTAAACTGGACTGTTCTATCAGGTTCTCTGTTCTAAAGTCTTTGAAACCAAATTGATGAATCATCGATGTAACTCAATAGTATCCCGTGCATGCCCGGGACCACAGTCTAAGACTCTCGGGCTGAAACCGAGACGTGCCGCTAGGCACTAACAGGGAAAGGATAAAGACCAACGATGTCAGCAGCATCGTCACGAGGCGGGCCTGGCCTCTAAAACTGATCAGTACAGGTAGTGAACTGTTGAGTTACAAGTCAGGTTTCACCTTTGATTTCCCCATACCCCCAAGTTATTCGTGTAAGTCAAGTCAGGTATCCCGAAATCAAGAAACTAATGCCAACACAGGATCAGGTAAACAGGTTTGTCTGGATAGACAACAGGAACGGTCCATGAGGACTACATGTCAGGTTTGTTAGCATTAGACACAAGATCAGGTAACGGGTCAGGTCATGGTACATCAGGTCAAGTCAAGCAGTATACGGTATCATGTCGAGTAGATCAATATATATGTAGCAAGTCAGGTCAAGATGTAAACAATATCATGGGTGTGCTCACAATCAGTTATACAAGCAAGCATGGTTATCATCAATATGATATAAGCAATGAATTAAGCAATAGGCAGATTTACTCAATTTACAGTATAGTCATCAGTTGTGTCCCAGAGATGATTTCAATGTTATGCGAATGCAGTATGACAATTATGGCCTTTTAAATCATGTTAACAAGTTTAAGAACTTTAGAGGTGCAATGATTTATATGAAGGTTCAATACAGCTATTACAGGTTAAAATGCACACGAGTGTCCAAATGGAACAAACTATAGAGATAAATGCCATAAGCTATGTTAATATTAAAAATGTGATTAAATAGGTAAATGTGGTTATTAGGTTCAATTGCAAACTGTAGGTTCCAAGTTTAAAGATAAAATGATATATGACAATATTGTACATGAAAATGAGAAATGATCGTACCAAAGTTAAATGTACAGGTTTAGGGTGTCATAATATATATGTAAATATTGTATAGCATGTAGCAAGGGGTACTTGCCTCGACGGATCGCGAACCGGGAAAAACGGAACGTAAAACGTCAGCGGGGAAACTCGCGACGGGCGCACGGTTCACGGAATGAACCCAAACGACGAACAATGGAACCACGCGGGTCGGAGTACCTTGCTGGAATGTCGGGTCACGTCGTCGGCATCGTCGGATTCCGGCCGAGGAATGAACAGTAACATGATCAAGACACGTAAACAAGAAGAGAAAAGAAAAACAGAGAAGAAAGGAAGGAGGATCTGAGAAGGGTGCTCACGATGATCCGTGGGACGGGTGGTGACGGTCGACCTCGTCGACGGAGCTCCGGCGGTGGCCTACGACGGCAGCGACAAGAACCTGCAGATCAAGAAGCTTCACAGAGAAGGGAAAAAGAGGAAAGGAAAGAGGAGGAGAGGAGAAGAAGCTTACAGAGGGGATGTACGAGGCCGGGGACACGAGGACGGAGTCACCGGCGGCGACTCACGGCGGTGCAACGGCGTACAGGGGTGCGCGCTGGCCTGGTCGGGGGCGTGCAGGCGCGTGCAGGGTGCCCGGGGTTGGTGAAGGAGGAAAGGAGATGTAGTGGGTCGGTCGAGGGCGAGGAGGCAACGAGGCCGGTGCTGGTGGTGTCGGCGTTGGGCTACGACGGCGAGGAGGGAGGAGGCGGCTAGGGCTGCGCGATGGGTTCAGCGTTTGAAAAAAGAAAAGGAGGGAGGAGGGAGATGTAAATATATAAGAGAGAGAGAGAGAGGGATTTATGGGGGGAGAGAGAAAGTGGAGAGAGATGAGAGAGATACAGGAGAGAGAGAGGAGAGAGATAGGGATAAGGCGAGAGAGAGAGAGAGAGAGAGAGATAAGGGGCCCACGGAAATTAAGGTTTGATTGGCTGAGGAAATTAGATTTAGATGTTAGGAAAATTTTTAAAAGGATTTAAAGATTTGCGTGAACAGTAAAACTATATAGTTAAGAAAATATTCGATGGTTTAAATATATTAAAATTTGGGATTTTGGCGCAAAGTAAAATATTTCCAAATCGCGCCCGGGTCGGGTCCAAAAATTTGAAATTGAAATAATAGAATTTTAAGCGGGATCCAAAATTTAAAATGAAGTGTGTTATGATCAAAAAACATACCCCCAAAACGGACACACGCACGTGCACGTAGCCGTCCAAACTCGCCCGTTTCACTGAACGGGACGAGAACATGATGCACGGACGCTACAGCAGGGTTAGGGGTGTCAAGTAGGCCAAGATGAATATTTTTAATTTTATTTAGATGCCTTAAAATGTTATATGCAAAATTGAATTAACGGGGTAAAATTATAATAAGTAACAATTAAGCAAGATAAATGAAATAAGTGCCATACTACGTTCAAACGGTAACATAAATTAGTAGTATTGGGCTCGGGTGTTACATTATACCCAACTATAAAAAGAATTTCGTCCTCAAAATTCCAAGAATACAAAGATAGATAACTACAGGAAAAGGTGAGGAAACTTCTGCCGGATTTCATCTTATCGTTCCCACGTGGACTCTCCATGCGAGCGATTACCCCAAGAAACAAGCACAAGAGGGATCACCTTGTTCTTAAGAACCTTTTCCCTTCGATCCACGATTTCAATTGGTCGTTCCTCAAAAGTCAAGTCTTCTTGTACTGTTAGCTCCGAATGATCCAATACGTGTGTTTCATCTCGAACATACTTACGGAGTTGAGATACGTGAAACACATCGTGCACATTCGCCAAGGACTGCGGTAACGCCAAACGATACGCTACCTCACCAACACGCTCCAAGATCTCAAAGGGTCCAACGGATCGAGGACTAAGCTTTCCTCGACTTCCAAAACGAATCACCCCTCTAGTCGGTGATATCTTCAAGAATACCAAATCGCCCACGGCGAACTCTAGAGGTCTTCTTGACGTATCTGCCCAACTCTTCTGTCGGTCTTGTGCTGCCTTCATATGATTTCTGATAGTGTTAATCTTCTCAACTGTCTGCACAACCAAAACTGGTCCCAATAATCTTCGTTCACCGACATCGTCCCAACAAACAGGTGAACGGCATTTACGACCATACAATGCTTCAAATGGAGCCATCTGAATAGTTGCCTGAAAACTGTTGTTGTAAGAAAACTCCACCAAATGTAGATGATCCTCCCAAGAACCCTTGAAGTCCAACATGCATGCTCTCAACATATCCTCAAAAGTTTGGATCGTTCTCTCCGACTGACCATCAGTTTGAGGATGATAAGCTGTGCTAAACTTCAATCGAGTCCCTAAACTTTCCTGTAAACTCCGCCAAAAGTGTGATAAGAACCGAGTGTCCCGATCGGACACAATGCTCACCGGTACTCCATGCAATCTTATAATCTCTTGCATGTACCGCTCTGCCAAAGTCTCTGTTGATTGACCAACCCGAAAAGGAATAAAGTGAGCTGCCTTGGTCAAACGATAAACAATCACCCACACAGCATTGTTGCCTTTTGGACTTCGCGGTAAAACCGTCACGAAATCCATGGTTATATGTTCCCACTTCCACTGAGGAATCGGAAGTGGTTGCAATAAACCAGCAACCCTTTGATGTTCAGCCTTAACTTGCTGACACACCAAGCACTTCGCCACAAAGCGAGCAATCTCCCATTTCATGCCTTCCCACCAGAAATGATGTCGAATATCTCGGTATATCTTTGTGCCTCCTGGATGTACAGAATAAGCTGAACTGTGTGCCTCCTTCATAAGCTCTTCACGAATATCCCCCTTTGACACACACAAACGGCTACCATACCTCAACGAACCATCTTCGTGGATCAATAAATCTGTTCATAGTCCGGCTTCAACCTGTCCTCGAAACTTCTGCAGTCTAGGGTCCTGCGATTGTGCTGCTTTAATATTCTCGATCAACGATGACTGTACTTGTAGCTGCATCAACTGTCCCGTAGAATGCGGTAGCACAACCTCCAAGTCAAATCTTCCAAAATCTGCAACGATCTCCTTCTGCGTAGTTAACATCTGAATTGCTGGTAACCGACTAGGCGCATCCGGCACGACACTAACCTTCCCCGGATGGTACTTAAGATCAAGATCGTAGTCAGCCATCAGCTCCAACCATCTACGCTGCCTCATATTAAGCTCCTTCTGTGTGATCACATACTTCAAGCTCTTATGATCATTAAAACTTCGACCATTTCGCCCAAAAGGCAGTGTCTCCAAATCTTCAAAGCGAAAATCACAGCCGCAAGTTCCAAGTCATGAGTTGGGTAATTCTTCTCATGGGTCTTTAACTGTCTCGATGCGTACGCTACAACCTTCCCATGCTGTATCAAAACACATCCCAGTCCTTTCCCAGATGTGTCGCTGTGAATCACCAATCCTCCGGAATTGTCTAGCACGGTCAGAATAGGGGCGGTTATCAACTTCTGCTTCAACGTCTCAAAAGCTAACGCACTTTTGTCCGTCCATACAAAAGGTACCTCCTTGCGCGTAAGCTTGGTTAACGGCTCTGCCAGACGAGCAAAGTTCTCCACAAATCTTCTGTAATACCCGGCGAGTCCAAGAAAACTTCTTATCTCCGCAACATTCTTTGGAATTGGCCAATCTCGTACTGCTGCAATCTTTTCTGGATCGATGACAATTCCATTGCCAGACACAACATGCCCCAAAAACTTTACTTCCTCCAGCCAAAACTCGCACTTACTCATCTTCGAATATAACTTCTCTTGTCTCAACGTTTGCAGTGCGATCTTCAAATGCTCAGCATGTTCTTCAAAACTCTTCGAGTAAACTAGAATATCGTCAATGAATACCACAATAAACTGGTCCAAGAATAGTGAAAAGATTCGGTTCATCAAGTCCATGAATACTGCCGGCGCATTCGTTACTCCAAAGGGCATCACTAAGTATTCGTAATGTCCATACCGAGTTCGGAACGCCGTCTTGCAAATATCTTCTGCTTTCACTCGGACCTGATGATATCCGAATCGCAAATCCAGCTTCGAGAATACCCTCGCGCCACTAAGCTGCTCGAAAAGTTCGCCAATGCGAGGGATCGGGTACTTGTTCTTAATAGTCACCCGGTTTAATTCTCGATAGTCGATGCACATCCTTCTTGTGCCATCCTTCTTCTTTACTAGAAGAACTGGAGCTCCCCAAGGCGAGTTACTGCTTCGAATCCAACCCTTCTCAAGCAATTCAGCAACCTGTTTCTTGACTTCTTCCAACTCTACTGGTGCCATTGGCTAATACGCTTTGGATACTGGCGCTGCACCAGGAATAAGATCAATTGCGAACTCCTCGTCTCGCTTCGGCGGTAATCCCGATATATCTTCAAACATGTCCATAAAAATCACGAACAACAGCCGGCTCTTCACTTTCATCACTTCCATTGATGCAAGAATATTGTTTGTCGGCTTAGCCCTAAACTCGACTGGCCCGACAGGACTGCTTCCTTACCGCAATTGCTATCTGCTGCAAACTCCCCTTCATCCCAGATAGACTCTGCTGCTCTCGGCTGCCGCAAGCACTTGTGAGAAAGTGGTCAAACCCAGGGAGACAATCTGCCGCTGAATGTCCACGTCCAAGCTGCGCATGAACCTTCCTTGCCCTGTCTACATCGTTGGCAACTAAGGGTCCAGCGAATCTGCTGAGTCTTGTCCATTTTGCTGCTTGCACATCTACGGGTGCTCCATTCTGCTTTAGCCCGAGGAACTTCTCTTCCATTTTCCCCCGTGCGGTACATGGAAGAACTTCTCCAGGAAACTCCTTGAAAAAAAAATCCGCCCACTTGATCGGCTTGGGCAAACGGTTCTCCTCCACAAGCCACCATTCTCGGGCGTAGTCCACTAACTGAATGCGTACCACATCAACTCTTTTCTCATCTGGAATCTGTGCCGCAATAAGCAAGTTCTCTGTGTCAACTAGCCACTGCTCCGCTGGCAACGGCTCCTCCAAACCAGTAAACGTAGACGGACCCAAACGCCTGAAATCTGCTACAGTCCCTACTCGGTCAACTGGCTTAGCTCCAACATTGTTCACAGACTGCTGAACGATCTGCAAACCTTCCTGAAACGAGTCCGCTTGCTGTTGGATCAGCTCGGTCTGTTTCTTTTGATTCTCCAGCCTTCCCCTTGTTACTCCAAGCATGGCGGCTTCGTCCACACGCCTTTGGTACGTCTTCAAATTCCTACCGGCCATATCAAACACCCAACATTTGCATGATGATAGATTCTGAATATAGATCAAGGCTAGAACTCCAAGATACTTAAATAGAGTGCCGCATTGTAACTATACCGCGGTATCATAGCCACAATTACATAACTTCACCCAAGTCGCCTAAGTCCTAGAGATAACAAGGAATCAGGTTTCGAGTCGATATGCAAAGGAAGTTTGCACATCGTAAAAGATATAATCAGGAAGAATGTGATTCAAGAATGGTAAAACGGCAAGGTGGCAGGACATGTTTCCTAAACACGGGTATTCTGATTCGTGTATTGGGTACAATACCCAACTACAAAAGAATCAACCCGACTAACCTATGGCTCTGATACCAAAAGAACCATGTCACGCCCCGCTTCCCAAAGTACGCTAAAGTGGGCACGTGACATAGCCAACCATGCTACCTGTGGATAGGAAAAATCCTTCCACAGTCACATTACGGCTGTGGAGATATCAAGAACAGGAAAGTAAACTAACTATCTAGTACATGTCCATAAGCCAGAGTAAAAGAGTCAAGAGATAACAATATGCGGAAACCAAAAGATACAATAAATGAAACACCCGGAGTGAAACTACGTACCGACAGGAACCTCACCGCTCGTCTAACAGCGGCAAAACTCCTAATCAGTCTGTAACAAGGTAGAAGAATCTGGGCCATGCAAAACCCAGACGTCAGCACGTCAAGTCATCAAGTAAATAACATAATAAACAGGCAATGCGAATATAAACATGAATAAAGCAAGGGTAACATTAATATGAATCAGAGCAGTGCAGGGTAGTGTGCAGTGGTAAACTGGACTGTTCTATGAGGTTCTCTGTTCTAAAGTCTTTGAAACTAAATTGATGAATCATCGATGTAACTCAATAGTATCCCGTGCATGCCCGAGACCACGGTCTAAGACTCTCGGGCTGAAACCGAGACGTGCCGCTAGGCACTAACAGGGAAAGGATAAAGACCAACGATGTCAGCAGCATCGTCACGAGGCAGGCATGGCCTCTAAAACTGATCAGTACAGGTAGTGAACTGTTGAGTTACAAGTCAGGTTTCACCTTTGATTTCCCCATACCCCCAAGTTATTCGTGTAAGTCAAGTCAGGTATCCCGAAATCAAGAAACTAATGCCAACATAGGATCAGGTAAACAGGTTTGTCTGGATAGACAACAGGAACGGTCCATGAGGACTACATGTCAGGTTTGTTGGCATTAGACACAAGATCAGGTAACGGGTCAGGTCATGGTACATCAGGTCAAGTCAAGCAGTATACGGTACCATGTCGGGTAGATCAATATATATGTAGCAAGTCAGGTCAAGATGTAAACAATATCATGGGTGTGCTCACAATCAGTTATACAAGCAAGCATGGTTATCATCAATATGATATAAGCAATGAATTAAGCAATAGGCAGATTTACTCAATTTACAGTACAGTCATCAGTTGTGTCCCAGAGATGATTTCAATGTTATGCGAATGCAGTATGACAATTATGGCCTTTTAAATCATGTTAACAAGTTTAAGAACTTTAGAGGTGCAATGATTTATATGAAGGTTCAATACAGCTATTACAGGTTAAAATGCACACGAGTGTCCAAATGGAACAAACTATAGAGATAAATGCCATAAGCTATGTTAATATTAAAAATGTGATTAAATAGGTAAATGTGGTTATTAGGTTCAATTGCAAACTGTAGGTTCCAAGTTTAAAGATAAAATGATATATGACAATATTGTACATGAAAATGAGAAATGATCGTACCAAAGTTAAATTTACAGGTTTAGGGTGTCATAATATATATGTAAATATTGTATAGCATGTAGCAAGGGGTACTTGCCTCGACGGGTCGCGAACCGGGAAAAACGGAACGTAAAACGTCGGCGGGGAAACTCGCGACGGGCGCACGGTTCACGGAATGAACCCAAACGACGAACAATGGAACCACGCGGGTCGGGGTTCCTCACTGGAATGTCGGGTCACGTCGTCGGCATCGTCGGATTCCGGCCGAGGAATGAACAGTAACATGATCAAGACACGTAAACAAGAAGAGAAAAGAAAAACAGAGAAGAAAGGAAGGAGGATCTGAGAAGGGTGCTCATGATGATCCGTGGGACGGGTGGTGACGGTCGACCTCGTCGACGGAGCTCCGGCGGTGGCCTACGACGGCAGCGACAAGAACCTGCAGATCAAGAAGCTTCACAGAGAAGGGAAAAAGAGGAAAGGAAAGAGGAGGAGAGGAGAAGAAGCTTACAGAGGGGATGTACGAGGCCGGGGACACGAGGACGGGGTCACCGGCGGCGACTCACGGCGGTGCAACGGCATGCAGGGGCGCGCGCTGGCCTGGTCGGGGGCGTGCAGGCGCGTGCAGGGTGCCCGGGGTTGGTGAAGGAGGAAAGGAGATGTAGTGGGTTGGTCGAGGGCGACGAGGCGACGAGGCTGGTGCTGGTGGTGTCGGCGTTGGGCTACGGCGGCGAGGAGGGAGGAGGCGGCTAGGGCTGCGCGATGGGTTCAGCGTTTGAAAAAAGAAAAGGAGCGAGGAGGGAGATGTAAATATATATATAAGAGAGAGAGAGGGAGATTTATGGGGAGAGAGAGAGAGAAAGATACGGGAGAGATAGAGAGGAGAGAGGTAGGGATAAGGCGAGAGAGAGAGAGAGAGAGAGAGATAAGGGGCCCACGGAAATTAAGGTTTGATTGGCTGAGGAAATTAGATTTAGATGTTAAGAAAATTTTAAAAAGTATTTAAAGATTTGCGTGAACAGTAAAACTATATAGTTAAGAAAATATTCGATGGTTTAAATATATTAAAATTTGGGATTTTGGCGCAAAGTAAAACATTTCCAAATCGCGCCCGGCTCGGGTCCAAAAATTTGAAATTGAAATAATAGAATTTTAAGCGGGATCCAAAATTTAAAATGAAGTGTTTTATGATAAAAAAACATACCCTCAAAACGGACACACGCACGTGCACGTAGCCGTCCAAACTCGCCCGTTTCACTGAACGGGACGAGAACACGAGTGTCAAGTAGGCCAAGATGAATATTTTTAATTTTATTTAGATGCCTTAAAATGTTATATGCAAAATTGAATTAACGGGGTAAAATTATAATAGGTAACAATCAAGCAAGATAAATGAAATAAGTGCCATACTACGTTCAAACGGTAACAGAAATTAGTAGCATTGGGCTCGGGTGTTACACTCGCAAAAGAACCAGTGCTGGACCCCAAATATCAGTGTGGACATAATCAAGAATACCCTTCGTATCATGTACTGCTATCCCGAACTTTACCTTTGTCTGCTTTCCTAGGAGACACTCCTTATAAAAATCAAGACTGTCAAAATCTCCATCTCCAAGTACCTGCCTCTTGCGAAGCACCTTCAAACCTGACTCTCCAATATGGCCCAACCATAAGTACTATATTCTAGACGAATCTGAATCACCTGAACGAGTCGATACCGCAGCAATATCATCTGTAACTCACTGCCCTTCTAGAAAGTATAAGTTCCTCACCTTCTTTCCTTTCATGACAATAAGAGACCCTTTGGAAATTTTCATGGAATATCTATCGACTATGTATTTGCAGTCGATCCCCGCCAAAGCTCTAACAGAAATCAAACTCTTTTTCAGATCTAGCACATATCCGACATCTGTCAAAGTCCGCGCTACCACATCAAGCATGCGTATCCGAACGGAACCAATCCCTTCGATCTTGCACGCCGCATTATTCCCCATAAAGACTGAACCTCCATCAAGAGAACGAAATGTCGCAAACCAACTCCGACATTATGTCATGTGGAAAGAGCTTCCCGAATCTAGCATCCATAGATCATGTACATCGCCGAATGCACAAACTGACCATACGGAACAATCGCTGCCATCATCTGAATCATTTATAGCAACAGCGGTAATAGAAAACTCCTTCTTAGTATCCTCCTTGAACTTCTGACAGTCCCTCTACCAATGGCTTTTCACCTTGCTATAATTGCACTTGTCATTAGTGTGATTCCTCTATTTGGACCTCGCTATATTCTTAGAACCACCATGTGACCGCTTCTCAAAACGGCCTCTATAAACTAGCGCATCGTCTTGACCACCCTTATCACCCGATATCTTCTTTCTCAACACCTCGTTGTGTAGGCCCATTTTAATATCTTCTAAAGAAATTTTATCTCTGCCGTACACCATTGATTTTACAAACTGGCTATATTCAGAAGTCAAAGAATAAATCAGGATCATAGCTTGGTCTCTGTCTTTAATCATCACCTCTATATTGAGCAAGTCAATAATAATTTGGTTGAGTTCGTCTAGGTGGTCTTTGGCTGATGTACCTTCCTTCATCTTCAATATGTATAGACGCTGTTTGAGATAAAGACGATTTGTTAGAGATTTCTTCATGTTCAAGGATTCTAATCTGCTCCATAAACCTGCTGTCGTTATCTCTTGTGTAACCTTGTATAGAAACTCGTCTGCCAAGCTCAACAGTATCGAACTGAAAGCCTTATTCTCCATATCTTCTTTCTGAATATCTGTGGTCGTCGAAAGAATTTTCTCTTTTTCGAAAACTATCTTATGAACTCCTTGTTGTTTTAGACTCGCCATCATTTTCAATCTCCATATACTGAAATTGTTCGTTCTGTCAAACTTATCGATCATATAATGTGTACAACTCATCTTCTCAATAATCCGAAACACCGTAACAAAGCTCTGATACCATTTGTTGTGAAAATATAGACACCAAAGTACGCAGCGGATGATTAATATGCATGAATCAGAACTAATGAAAAAAAATCACAACGCAGTAGCTACGCAAAAACAATAAATAATAAAAGAAAAACACACCAAGCAAAAGACATAAGATATTACTCATGTTCGGTGCCCACTTCCATCTAATCTTTCAAACCGATGATAAATTGTTTCCACTATTCAATAAAGAATTACAATACATTTTTTCTGTCCTCCCGATCTCACCTAAATACAAAGCCAATCTCTCTCAAAAGATCTCTCTCTCTCTCTCTCTCTCTCTCTCTCTGCCGCAGCCGCCCTTTAATCAACCTTGCTGTTGGTTTGTGGATTTTGTCTCGGCCTAGCCGAATCCATTTGAAGCGGACTTTTTTGAAATCAAAGGTCTCTGTTGAATTGATTTAATTCCCTGGCCGCCACCCTTCAATTGAAAAAGCCTCTGTGGACTAATTATATATACTAGAGGTTTGTTGTTAGAGATAAGTTATTTGATTTAAACTTGTATATTAAATCAAATACAAGCTCTCCCATGCTGCTGTTTCATCTTGATGATTGAATTTATAGGCATTTCTTGTGCCTTGGGCTGTAAAGCTTTGGGCCATGAATTTGCCATCAATAATCAACACCAACAAGGCATATCCTGCACTTGCAGTTAATGGATGCTTATATGACAATAGACGTTCCAAAATGACCCTCGCATCCTTAGAACAATTATTATGGCAGTATCTTCTAAATGTCAATATAAGAATTCGACCCTTAAACATGTACAGTTTGCGCCAATCACTTAGTTCTTTTGGATATACTTATGTTCGATCGATACATGTACAAGACTTGATAATTATTTTAGATGCTTTTTTTTTTAATTCTTTTGGGAGAATTATTTTGGTTATCTGCGGCGCTTTTCTATAGAAAAAGGTTGTCTATTATAGCTACCCGATATTTAGCATTCATGGGTCATTTCCTCTAGTTACTTGTTGATTTGAATTATCTAATTTATAAGAAAAAATTTCCTACCTTTTAATTGCTTTGCTATGCCGCCAATTTTCTGAATAAACACCAAGCCGTAGAGAAGCCGTCCTATCGGTCGAGCTTGTATATGTTAATCTCCGGGATAGCTTTGAAGTAATACTCGTCTCCAGTGAGCGAGAAAAGGTTTACTTGGTAGCATCCGCGCATCTTGTTCTTGTCCCGTTCAGTGAAACGGACGTGTTTGGATGGCTACGCGCACGTACGTGCATCCGTTCTTGAGGGTATGCATTTTCTTTACCTGAGCCTTCATTTCGAATTTTGAAAGTCGCATATATTTTTCGTATTTTAAATTTGAATTTTTAGACCCGACCCGGACGCGTTTTGAAATATTTTTGTATCCCGCCAAGATTCAATTTATTTAGAATTTTAAAATTTAGTTCAAATCTTTTAACCGTTCATAAAATTCTTTTAAACAAACTAAAATCCTTTTTAAAATTTTAAAAAATCTTATCCTAACCAAACCCAGCTCTCTCCCCTCTGATCCGTGGACCCCACTCCTCTCTCTTTCTTTCTTTCTCTCTTTCTCTCTCCTGATCTCACCGCCGATCTCTTTTCTCTCTTTCTTTCTCTCCTTCTCTCTCTTCCACTAATATCCAAATTTCTTTCTCTCTACTGTTCACTTCTCTCTCTCTCTCACCTCTCTCCTCTCGATCTCCTCTCTCTCTTCTCTCTCTCTCCTCTCGCTTTAATTCTCTCTCTCTCCATATATATTTAAATCACAACTCCCTCCTTCCTCTCTTATTTTTCTTTTAACCCACAACCCGTCGCCCCCTCGCCGTCTCGTCGCCCCCTCGCCGTCTCGTCGCCGTCGCCATCTCGTCGCCGCCTCCTCACCCTCATCAACACCTCCACCTTCTCTCTCCTTCCCCGAGCCCTGCACACACCCAAGAACAAAACCCGAGGCCCCTACACACCTTACACCGCCGGAGTTGATCGCCGCCGTCGATCTCGTCTTCGTTTCCCGACTCCAGTGCACCTAGTGAGCATTTCTCTTCTTCCCAATCTCCTCTTCCTCTTTCCTTTCTCCTCCTTCTTCCTTCCTGTTCTTTGCTTTTCTTTCTTTGTATTCACTGTTCTCTGTCTACAGTTGATCGCCGAAGCCGAACGTGACGTCGACGATCCCGACGACCCAGCGAACGTGTCTGACTTGTGTGATCACGTTTGTGTGTTGTTTGGATCCGTTCCGTATACCGTGCGCGCGTCGCGACATTTCGCCGACGTGAGACGTTCCGTACACACCCGTTTCTTGATCCGTCTAAGCAAGTTAATCTTGCTACATGCTATTTAAATTATTATATACCTATTTAAATATATATCAAACCTATAGTTTAAATCTAGTACCCCATATTTCATTTATAACGTTTCGATATTCCGTTTGCATCCGTTTACATCATTTTAGATCTAGATAATGAAAACTTATCTTGTTGCATACTAGATTATATTATACTGCATCCATATCAATATTTATATCACATAGTGCTTATTTGTGCATCCTATAGTACCATTTTATAGTTTATAACCTTTCGGATAGCTATTTGCATCCATCTCGACTTATATATATACAATTGCATCCATAGATCACATTAATAAATAATACTGTGAAATTAATATTCCATGTTTAATAAATTGCATCCTAATTAATATTGGAACTATAATCGTAACTCTAACCGATAATTGCGCACCCATATCTTTGAATTTATATTTATTTGCATACCATATCACATTATTCCATTTTATTGTTATATTGGTACCTCATACTTGTTTTTGGTGTATCCATGCTTATTATAGTTTGATTATGAGCACCCACGCGATACTTGTGCACCCCCTGATATGACTTGACACGCTACTGCTTGACACGACTTGATACTTATGCACTACTTGACCTGATTGGATCCATGTACACTACCTGACACGACCTGATGTACCACAACTTAACCTGTTACCTGATCTTGTTACTAGTGCCAACAATCTTGACATGTTTCCCTACGGACATTTCCTGTTGTCTATTTAGACAAATCTGTACTTGCTTGATCCTGTGGTGGCACTAGTTCCATATTTATAAATACCTGATTTAAACACATAACTTAGGGGTATGGGGAAATCAAGAATGTAACCGAACGTAACTCAAAGGACCATCTTATTGTTTGCCATTTTTCCGGGCGTTACGGAATACCAATTGTTTGCCGTTTTTCCGGGCGTTACGGAATAATCACCGATGGGTTACGGTGAGAATTACATTAACTGGTGTTCATATCAGATTTTTGCATTTTTTACCGCCCAATTTTTATCATATTGCTTATCGGTAGGTACTCTTGAGCCGTGTTTGCTAGTCAATTGCAGGATATAGGTTCTCAGCTCTAAACGATGAAATTCATGGAAAAGCACGACAAAATCCGGGTTCCTGCCAACCACAGATAAAACACGGGTCTCCGCTCTTTATCCGTATGTTGCCACACACCAGTTTAAGAGACAAAATGGCAAATCGATTGTCATCTTCATGCATAAAGCACAATGGCAACACCAAGTCCAAGAAATCTATGAGGAGCTCGAGGAAATCATGACAAAAAGATCCACATCAAATCACCTTTTAATCAACAGAAATTTTGGAAAAATCGTGAAGAAATTATGAGAAACAACATATACCAGATTGAAGTACACTACAAACCAGGGCAACTCAACTTTTTTGGTGACCTAAGTCTTCAATAGGGCCGCGGAACCGCGGCCGTACGGCCTCCTTAGTTGTCCAAACTTCAGGGATATATGGGTCTTTTCATGAAAGGTCAGAATTTTGCCCTAGGTTTCCATCTCCCTGCCTATAAATAGTCCAGAACTTGCCAAAGCCAAGGGTGCTTAATCTTGTATTTTTAGGTTTTAGAATACTTGTTGTTCTTCTTCCTCTTCTCATCTCTTCTCCATTAAAAACTTGTAGTGAGCTTTTGAGAGTGAAGAATGATGAATAAAGAAGTTCTTTTTGTTATTATACTTGTCTTGCTCTTGTTATGTTAATTGCTTGTAATCTTCAATTGATAATTTAGTTGTTATTATTTATTGTTGTTTCTTTCTTATTCTCTTTTCCTTTATCCTTAAACAACCATGATACTTACGTTTGATCCTTGCCAAGGTGAGGTCGCAAATAGCTAGTTGTTATCTTCTAATCTCTTTCTTTCTATCTTCCTCCTTTGTTTTATTTTTCGTTCTTCTTGTAATGGGTGAGTAATTTCCATACTTGTTAGGGTAGGATAAGGGAATTTTGAGAGAAGGAAATCTCTCTCACTCTTTCCTTGCCCAACATCTTAAATTGAACTCCCGTTAATTAAACCACAATCTGCTCCCTACGGCATCCTATCCTACATGATAGCGGTGATTCCGTAGTGAGACCGGTTGTGGTTGAATTAACCGGCTAAGAGCCAAGAACGGACGGACAAGCACCAAAAGGAAAAACTTATGCGTTGGAAAGCCTAGCTTATACTCGCAAGTTCCTTCCTAGTCGTGCTAATCCCCGTTGTTGCCGATTACCATAACACCGATATTAAGAGTGGCAACGAAAGAAGTGAGCGACTCCTAACTCAAACTAACCTAATCCTAACCCTAACAAGCTCTCTTTACATATCATTTTAACACTTAGTTAATCACAAACAAATCTGGACTTTTGGACTTAACTCGTTAAAGCACATAGAAAAAGATTCCTATCTCCCTGCGGACGACCCGTACTCAACCGGCTAGCTACAAGCGAAACCGTTTTGATTGCGGTAATTAACTAAACTTGAACACGCAAAAACCTTAACAATCAACTGGTTTCGAAGACTTTAGAATAGATAACCCCGTAACACAGTTTAGATATCACTGCACGTCACCAGTGCTGACATACTCACTGTTATATATTCTTGTTATACTCTTGTTACTGTTTATATTCATGCCTGCATATCCTGTTACCTCCTGACTATATTATTGTTGATATTATGATGCATTGACGTCTGGGTTTTGCATAAATGTAACGCCTCACGCCTCAGTACAGATGGTATTGTCCGCTCTGGCCGAAACCGCACGGTTTTCCCCTTTAGAGTGAACCGGACCCGACCAGGGGCCACTTCCCAGGAGCTCACCCATCCCAAGACTACCCTAGCCCGAGCACGCTTAACTACGGAGTTCTCAAGCTCATGTAGTTCCGGTTCACTTAAAAGGCGCCTCTGTAATTGACGGTGGTATCATTATATTTATAATGCAGTTCGGTCCTCTTTCGGAATGTGCTTTAAGGACCCGATCCCATTGTTCTGAAATGGCTCCCTCACTCAGATCACCAAGATGTCGGCAGCAGATCGCACTGAGTGTGGACAGAGCAGATCACCATGATGTCTTAAGACCGCACTGCTCTGGGGACAGAGCAGATCACCATGATGTCTTAAGACCGCACTGCTCTGGGGTATTACATTCCCCCCATCTAAGAACAATGGTTCATCCTCGAACTACAAACCTATTGTTGAGGGACCTGCATGGGCCACCATAAATATAACGCCCTACGCCTCAGTACAGATTGTATTGTCCGCTCTGGCCGAAACTGCACGGTTTTTCCCTTTGGAGTGAACCGGACCCGACCAAGGGCCACTTCCCAGGAGGTCACCCATCCCAAGACTTCCATGGCCTGAACACGCTTAACTACGGAGTTCTCAAGCTCCTGTAGTTCCGGTTCACTTAAAAGGCGCCTCTGTAATTGAGGGTGGTATCATTATATTTATAATGCAGTTCGGTCATCTTTCGGAATGTGCTTTAAGGACCCGATCCCATTGTTCTGAAATGGCTCCCTCACTCAGATCACCAAGATGTTCGCAACAGACCGCACTGAGTGTGGACAGAGCAGATCACCATGATGTCTTAAGACCGCACTGCTATGGGGACAGAGCAAATCACCATGATGTCTTAAGACCGCACTGCTCTAGGGTATTGCATTCTAGGTTTTGTTGGTGGCCCATGCAGGTCAGAGCTATATAGAATCATACTATATAGTTCTGTTCTGCGTGAACAACCTAAGCAATATAACACAAGAACCAGTAACTAAAACATTCTTTACAATTCATGTTCCTTGAATCTTATCATTTCATATTCATTGAATCTTATCATTTCAAATATTTTGAATCTGTCCTGACCCAAATTTTTCTTCAAGGTTGTGGATTCCCCGAACAACACCAGCACCAATGTCAACAACACATCTCCATCCCTACCACTCACACCTGCCGTCCCTGCTCCGATCAACGAGCAGACAGTTCTACTTGAGGCAATCCGAAGCCTCCTAGAAGGACAGCAGTAGCAGACTGCTCTTTAATGAACCGTTCCGAGGCAGACGAACCTGGGGTAAAGCAATTTAGGGGTTTACACCCCAAACAATTCTCCGGAAAGGGAAGCACATTTGAAGCTAAGAATGGGCACAGAGCATAGAGGATGATCTGGCAAGCAGCACAAGTGCCATACATAGCTTGGGTTCGTGTGGCGAAACTGCAGCTCACGGACAATGCTCGCAACTGGTGGAAGGCGGAAGAAAGCCGTCTTGAACAGCCTATCGAATGGAAGACTTTCCGCGACATGTTCGACGCTAAGTCCTTCCCTGAGACTGCCAGGTTCGACATGGAACAGCAGTTCATCCATCTACAACAAAGTTCGATGTGGATCAAGTCAGTAGATGAGTATGACGCCGAGTTCACCATGCTCAGTCGGTAAGATATGTCTCAATAATTCAAAAATTTTATATCACATATTACACAGCTAACACAATATTTTTAACAGATTTGCGGCACATCTTATACCGACGGATGAGATCAGAGCCCGTCGCTTTCAACAAGGTTTGGATTCGGAAATCAAGGATGAACTGGCCACAGGAGAATTTCCGACTCATGAATCGGCTCTGAAAGCTGCCCGCCGTTATGAGGCAGTGGTAAAGGCGAGGGGAAGACCTCAATCTGCTGGATTTAAGCGTCCTGACAACCAGATGGCAGGAGGAGCCTCGTCCAGGCCATCTTTTGTGCCAAGGCGACCCAGAGTACAGAACAACCGTCCCAGCCCAGTCTTTTGTACCTACTGCAAGAGAACTGGACATATGATGAAAGACTGACGGCGAGCCAACCATCTTCGCTTGATCTGCGGCTCAGCTGCTCATGATATTAGGTCTTGTCCCCAAAAGCAAAACCCAGTTGCTGCACCCAAGCCAGCAGTTACCTATCCGCAACGACCAGCTCTCCAAGCACCTGCTCCAAGACTTGCACTACCTGCACCACCCAGAGGACCACAAGCTGCACCACCTCCTCATCAGTTCCATCAAGCTCAAAGGAATGTTCCGGGGAATGCTCCTCAGGCCAGGAGGAATGTACCAAGGCGCCAGGCTTTCACGATGTCCGTGGAAGAAGCTGAGGCCACTGCCAAGTCATCACCGGTAAACTTTTCTTCTCAAACTTTTCTTTTAGTCTTATTTATCTATACACTTTTCCTATACCTAAAACATATCCCACATACCTTAGTACAATCTTAGTATCCTCAATCCCTGCACTAGCACTATTTGATACTGGAGCATCTCACTGCTTTATGTCGCAACGGTTTGTTCGAACCCATGCGATTCCAGTCTCACCGCTTGTATCCAGCTGGAATGTCAGTTCCGGAAATGGCGTTCTAAAGGCAACTATGGGATACAGCTTGTGTCCAGTCGTCGTCTGCAGCAGAGAGTTTTATGCTGACTTCAAAGTGCTGGACATACCGAACTTCGATGTGGTTCTAGGGGATGGATTGGCTTGGAACTTTTTATACTACCATTGACTGTCGTCAAAGGAGGGTAGTATTCGAGATTCCAGACCATCCGGTCTTCTATTTCAAAAGCGGAGACCGTACACTGGAGCCAGGTACCTACAAAGCAAAGACAAGAGAAGCAGTAGTCGCAGCAGCTCAAGCGGAGGAAGAATCAAGACCATATGTGGTTCGAGAGTTCGACGATGTATTTCCTGACGATATATCAAGTTTGCCTTCCGATCGAGCTCTTGAATTCAGTATTGATTTAATACCAGGAGCACAACCGGTGATCAAAGCATCCTATCGTTTAAGTCCGGAAGGTTTGAAGGAAGTCCAAACACAGTTGGACGAATTACTGGCGAAATGATGGATTCGTTCCAGCACTTCAAGTTGGAGATCATCTGTACTACTTGTAAAGAAGAAGGAAGGTTCATACAGAATATGCATCGATTACAGAGCCTTGAATGAAGTCACTATAAAGAACAAGTATCCACTTCCGCGCATCGACGATTTATTCGATCAGCTAAGTGGATCTTGTGTTTTCTCTAAATTAGATCTTCGTTCAGGTTATCATCAGGTGAAGGTCAGGGAAACTGATATTCACAAAACGGCTTTCAGAACTCGCTATGGACATTACGAATTTCTCGTGATGCCATTTGGAGTGACCAACGCAACCGCAATATTCATGAACCTAATGAATCAAGTTTTCCGGGAGTACTTAGACAGGTTTGTTGTCATTTTCATCGACGACATCCTGATGTATTCTAAGAATCGGAAAGAGCATGCAGAACATCTACGAATTGTCCTAGAAACTCTTTGACAACATCAGCTCTATGCCAAGTACAGCAAGTGCGAGTTTTGGCTTAAGCAAGTTGGTTTTCTTGGACACATCGTATCAGGAGAAGGAATTTCTGTGGATCCAGCAAAAGTCTCAGCAGTTAGCGAATGACCTATACCAAAGTCAGTGAAGGACATTCGGAGTTTCTTGGGTTTAGCTAGATATTACAGAAGGTTCATTGAAGGATTCTCAAGATAGCAACACCCCTGACCAAGCTCACACGAAAAGATGAAGAATTTGTGTGGTCAGAAGTATGCGAACAAGCTTTCGTAGAACTTAAGTCAAGGTTGACATCAGCACCTATTCTCGTTATACCGGATCAATCTGGAGGATTCGAAGTGCATTGCGATCCATCCGGTAAGGGATTAGGATGTGTTCTACATCAGCACGGTAAAGTTGTGGTTTATGCTTCACGACAGCTGAAGATTCATGAGCGCAATTATCCGACGCATGATTTGGAATTGGCAGCCGTCATCTTTGCTCTCAAGATTTGGCGCCATTATCTACTTGGTGAACGCGTGAACATCTACACAGATCATAAGAGTCTGAAGTATGTGTTTACTCATAAGGAGTTAAATATGCGGCAGAGAAGATGGTTAGAACTCATGGCGGACTTTGACATCAACTTGCAATATCACCCAGGGAAGGTGAATGTGGTACCTGATGCACTTAGTCGCCAACCATTAGCAACGAATCTCACCGCTCAGTAGAAGCTTCAACAAGACTTATATCAGATGGAGATTGAAGTAGTCATACCAGGTAATGCTTCAAGTTTGATGAATTTACAAGTTCAATCAACCAATGTCAATCAGATCAAAGCAGCCCAAGCAAGTGATGCTAAGTTGCAAAAGATCAGAGAACAAGTGGAGAATGGACTCAGAACAGACTTCATCATCCATGAAGACGGATCTTTGAGATACGGCAGTAGATTGTGTGTACCAAAAGGTCATGTTCGGGAAGAGTTAATGAAAGAAGCTCACAGCTCTCCCTACTCAGTACACCCTGGAGGTACCAAAATGTACAAAGATCTACGTCAGAATTATTGGTGGCATGGAATGAAGCGTGAAGTAACCAGAAGTGTCGCAAAATGCTTGGTGTGTCAGCAAGTAAAGATTGAACATCACAGGACTTCTGAATTACTTCAACCGTTACCAATCGCAGAATGGAAGTGGCAACACATCACGATGGATTTTGTGACCGCTCTTCCTCGCAGCACAAAGGGTAACGATGCCGTATGGGTCATTGTGGATCGACTCACAAAGTCGGCTCACTTCATCCCATTTCGAGTTGGCCAATCTACTGAGACACTGGCAAAGAAGTACATGGAGGTAATAATCTATTTAAAGATTTAAACTCATCATAATGTACTATCTCTGGTACCCATGAATTCATACAGGAAATTGTGAGACTTCATGGAGTACCGGTCTGCATTGTCTCCGATCGTGACACCAAGTTTCGATCGCAATTTTGGCAAAGTCTGCAAGCAAGCTTGGGAACAAGTTTGAACTTCAGCACGGCTAATCATCCACAAACAGATGGTCAATCGGAACGAACTATTTAGATCTTGGAGGATATGCTCAGAGCATGTATGTTAGACTTCAAAGGATCGAGGGAATACCACCTACATCTTGTGGAGTTTTCGTACAACAACAGCTATCAAGCAAGCATAGAAATGGCATCTTTTGCAGTATTGTATGGAAGGAAGTGTCGATCGCCATTAAGTTGGGACGACATCGGAGATAGGGAACTTCTTGGACCAGAGATGATAGTAGCGACTGTTGATGTGGTTCGTACAATTAGAGAAAGGATGCGCATAGCCCAAGATCGACAGAAGCACTGGGCTGATGCAAAAAGACGTCATCTGGAGTTCCAGCCATGAGATCATGTGTTCTTGAAGATATCTCCGAACCGTGGAGTAATCCGATTTAGAAGACGGGGTAAGCTAAGTCCGAGATATATTGGACCGTTCGACATACTCGAACGAGTCGGTAAAGTGGCATACCGCTTAGCATTTCCACCTTCATTGGAAGGAGTGCATAACACGTTCCACATATCCCAACTCAGAAGGTATGTGAGTGACCCCAACCATGTTCTCGATCATTCCGAGCTCACGATACAGCCCGATTTGTCTTGTGAGCAACAGCCTGGGGAGATCCTGGACAGGAAAGTGAAGACACTTCGGAACAAGGAAGTTAATTTGGTCCGAGTGATGTGGAGGAAAGACACTCTAGGAGAGTCCACTTGGGAAAGAGAGGATGAAATGCGTACTAGATATCCATACCTCTTTGTAAACTAGTTCTCAAATAAAAGTTGTAAATTTCGAGGACGCAATTTTTGTAAGGAGGGTAGACTGTAACAACTCCAATTTTAATGTACAAAGAATTGATTTAAATTCAAAGTATACTTGGAGTATTTAATGTTGCTGATATCTCTTTAAGTATTTATTTCACACCATAATTACAAGAAGGAGCTTGTAGCTCATTGGTAATACCTTGCACTGCTGAACCAAACCATCAGAGTTCAAATCCGCTGCCCCACATTATTTTTAATATTGTTTTGTTTTAAATTTTATAGAAACCCAACAGTCCAACAGCCATAACTCCAAATTTTCCCACTACCCATGAAAAGTTAAATACTCCAGTAGCTACCCCCGGTGACCCCCCACCTCCTGCACCCCCGACTCGGCCTGACTCGGGCCGGCGCCGCCGGCCGGACTCGGCCGGACGGCCGAGTCTCCAACTACAAAAGTGTGTGCCCCTTCACCTCCCCACCTCCACTGCATACTTTAATTCTGTAGATCAATTCCAGAGAGCCCATTAACACCTATTTACTACATTTTTAATACATTTTCCTTATTATTTTTACATTTTTTTTTAATTAAAAACCCTACACCTACCCTAACCCTAGCCTAACCCTATAAATACACCCCTACCCCCTACCCTCTCATCCTAAAATTCTGAGCCCACTCTCTCAAAATCTCAAGAAAACCTACTTTGGAAACGAGCGAAAGGCGAAGCGCCGACGAAAACGACGGCGAACTTTCGGTGATCGTGCTAAGAACTCTCGGCGAAGAATCGACGCACCGGCGAACCCTCTTCTTCCTTACCACTCTCTAGTGTTGTCCAAACCAGTAAGTCCCTTCTAGCTTCTCTTTTCTGTTCTAAAATAATACGAATTTACAAAACCCGACGGAATCGGAACAAATCTGATTTCCGATTCGGTTTTCTCTAAAATTTCACTTCTCACCAATTCAATCATGCTTAAATATCTTATTGTTGACTATTAAATACTTAACAAATAATTTAAACAAGTTTCCTCACATGAAATGATAGCTTTTTCAATATATCGTATTTTTCACTTAAATACCACCATGTTTCGATTTCATATTTAACCCCTTAATTTTGCTATACATTAAAGTAGAGCACGAGGTAATGACCTACCTCCAAATACACGCAAATACAACCCTAAACGACATTATCAAAACTTAGAATACGATAAAACCAAATTTTCATTTAAATACCATATTCTTAATAAAATCAATTCTAGAAGTTTAGCTTTGATACACTTTTAAATAAATACCTCTTATTAGGAAAACACGATAAGTTGTGGGCATCGATCGTTTATCTAAACCTGACTTTGTGGTGTATAGACTAGGCAAGTGAGCAAAGGTAACTTTAAACAGCCCGTCTCACGATTCGTGAGCGGATCCCACATTTCCTCATTTGTACTTATCTGGCCACAATTGGCGGTGAAGAGGCGATTTGAGACTTCTAACGACTTGTCGTTTAGACCATTTAGAAATAGGCTAGTTGACTTAGAAAACCCTAGAATCTAAAATACGGAAAATTGGCATTTTACAAATAAATACCTTTTACTTAATAAAAACCGTATTCTAAAAGATTAGTATTTTACAATCTTTGCAAAGCGCCGCTACAACCCATTTTTGGGGAACCCATTTGGAATAGTGTGGTTTATCGCGCACCCTCGGGCTAGTAGTGCGAGATTCAGACCTCCGCAAGGAGCATTCGGTCTCGAAAGGTTTAAAATACGACATTTTAAGGAAATGAGATTTTTGGAATATAAAATATTTACTAAAATTATTTTTGTATAAACATATGTATATTTATCATTTAAATATCTATTTTATTATAATATAAATTTTTCACCTTTTCCTAAAAATCATAAGAATAAATTTTACATTAAAATACCATGAATTTCAAATAATCAATATTACAGATAAATACCTTTATTTATAAAACTAGGATATTTTCACTAGAAATGTCACGATATAAAATCCACCCTCATTACAACTATGAAGACGAATAATAAATACTTGGGGTGTATCTTGAAAACTATACAAAAGTATTTTTACATAAAATCCCCTCAAGTTTTATAAATTACCCTAAGGACCCTAGTAATTATAGAACTTCGATTTACATTTCTACTGTCCGTCTCGGGTTTGAGTCTGATTAATCTGACTTGAATATGATTCAAGTCTATAATATTACAATTCAACATGAACACACGAATCCATGAATCCAGTTATCAATCTATTCAACTTGACTGAACCAAACCATGGATCACTAGTAAAATAGGGGGTTGCCCCTACGGATATTGGAATCCGTAGGGGCAGATTTAACTTGGCCCTACGGATTAATCCGTAGGGCTAAGTGGTTGCCCCTACGGGCACAGACGTCCAAGAATAAAAATATTAATTCTTAATTTGGTGTTTTTCCCTACGGAGCCGCAAACAAAGGACCTACGGGTATATCCGTAGGGGCAAGTAAATATCGATTTAACAAAAACCCAGATCGATCGCCTACGCTCAATTTCTCTCTCTCTCTCGATCGCGCGCGAAAAAAAACCCCAAATCGCCTCGCGGTTGTCGCCACCGTCGTTCTCCTCGTCACCACTGCCGGTTTCGTCGCCACCGCAGTTCTCGTCGCCACCGCAGTTCAGGCCGTCGCCACCGCAGTTCAGGCCGTCACCACCGCCCCAGCAGCAGCCGTTCAGGTGAGGAAATCTCGAGCTAAATTAAAGAATTTTTGGATTATTTTGGGCTTAGGGTTCATGGTTGGGTCTGGGGTTGCGCGCTCGAGTTGGGGTTGGGCAGGGGTCGCGGTCGGGGTCGGGGTCGGGGTAGGGTTAGGGTTGGGGTTCGGCTGCTGCTGGGGTGGGGCTGGGGTTAGGGTTTGCCTTAGGGTTGGTGTTGGGGTTTAGCTAGCTGGGGTGCTGCTGGGGTTAGGGTTTGCCTTAGGGTTGCTGCTAGGGTGCTGCTGGGATGGGGCTGTTGATGATAATACCAGTCAGTTTTGATGGAGATGGCTGCAGAATTTTGTGGAATTGGAGGACGAAGAAGCAATTAAAGAGCGAATGGAGTGAAAATGACATTAAAAAGAATTGAATTTGAAAAATTAATCAATGCCCAGTTTAGAATTAATTTGAGCATTTTGAAATATAAAAACCAAACGCAAACGTTCTAAAGGACTCGTGCTCAAAAACTAAGCACGAGTGGGTCTCCCACCGCGGCCTCCTGTGCATAGCCTCGTTTGCATATATGCTCAAAGACCGAACATAGGTTGTTTTTCATATATGGTTGGGATTGGGGCTCGGGCTCGGGCTGCGGCTAGGGCTGTGGTTGGGGTTGGGGTACTGGCCGGGGCTCGGGTTGGGGTTAGGGTTAGGGTTAGGGTTGGGGCAGGGGGTTGCTGCAGGGGGTGAGAATTTTTCTAGGTTTCTTTTAAAGCTTGTGAAGGAAATTTTGAGCCCCGAAAAAATGAACATTTCTAATGATTTTGATAAGAGACAAGGGAGCAATAAAGTTTTGTTTTCTATTTGTCTAGATTCAAATGTCTACTTATATATATATATATATATATATATATATATATATATATATATATATACAATCTCAATATTCGTGGCATGTTGGTTATAAATTTCTCTCTCTGTTGAGATATATAGCCTACTTCAGCACATAGCTAGGTATGCGATAAAATTATTTTTGATAAAACAATGCATGATATAATATGGAAATATATTTGTTTCTTAGTTTCAATCATACAAACGTGTTCCAAATTAACGTAATTCAAATAGCAATTCCTTGGAATTTTTTAGTCCAGAGAATCTTGATCGAGTCTCAGGATCATATTGATTCAACAAAACGCATCCACTTGCAATGGTACTTAATTCACCATTTACTAGTTATGTTACCTGCATTGAATTAGCATGTCATGGTTATCATATTTGACTTGTATTGTTGCACTTTGTGCAGTTAAGGCTGAATCAGAACAGACTTACCATCAGAGAATCTTACGAATCCTTGACCAGCTTGAAGCTGAGGTAATCAAACAAACCACTTTTCTGTTTAGCCTAAAACTAAGGCTGCTTTTTGCAGGCATTAGAAATAAATGCAAGTTAAGTTCTGCCGAGTAATTTGCCAACAATGTTTGCACATCTCTATGTTTGATAAACAAATGGCATCAGAGCGGCCAAGAATTGAAGCATGTCCAAGCCCAGTTCTGTAGGTTGTACATTCATATCAGGCTGAGTCGGATGTGGAGCTTAACTTGTCTCTTGTAGACTATGCCGTAGTTAGAAAGGTACTACTTGTTTTCATTTTGTACTTCTAGCTTACAAATCCAAGCCCAATGTTTTATTTTCTATATCTTTATTTTATTTTATCTTATTTGCTACGCTTTGTTTTGTTTTATTATATTTTTCCTCTGCTAATTATATTCTTCAAGATCATGTTTGCCTAATCTATCCGAGGCTTAGCATAATCTAGTTGCGATAAACAATTCCATCTTCTGCTACTATGGTAGCACTGAGAAACTTCCATTTAGAAATGACAGCACGTATTTTGTGGAAGTACTGTACATAAGTAAAACCACAACGGGCATGACAAATTTGTTGACCAGGTTCCGATTACTGTGTGAAAGTTGTTCGGATGAAATTCTAATTCTGGTGGAATTGAAACCGATAACCGGTTCATATGGTGATTTAGGCTGCTTCAGTGATATTTGTGCCTACATTGATGCCTCAAGCAATGAATCAATGATGTGGATCACAAACTAATTAAATAAATTTTGAATACCAATCTGGACTGAGATTTGTGATTGGGGAGAAGTTTGTGTGCTCATGGGCATGACACAAGTCGGGAAAAGTACAACTTACAACGATCGTGTTCCAAATTAACGTAATTAAAATAGCAATTCCTTGGAATTTTTTAGTCCAGAGAATCTTGATCGAGTCTCAGTTCCATATTATTGCTAGTGGATGCGTTTTGTTCAAAGAGTCTTTTCCTTTTAGTAATTTTCCTCTTTAGGGAGTTTTCGACATTGAAATCTCACTAGTTGATAATGTTAAATGAGTTCTAGTCCTAGTTTGCTACATTTTTTTATATATAGTAGATGGTGATACTTCTTTAAGTAAAAACAACCCTACACTTAAGCGAAATCATAAATCGAAACACACATATATAGAATACAACTCATACATGGGTATCCTCAAATCTAACTTTAATTATCGATAATTTATTCTTTTCAACGACAAACGCACACACAAAGCATATACACGGATTTTCTCCTTTAGAGACTTCTTAGTGTCCAATGGAAAGCATACATCAGATTTGTGCAGGTCAGGTTCTTCTATGACTTTCAAGAGTCTCAACTGATTCTGTAAATTACACCCTTGTTGGGTGATACTTTTATCACTTCTCACTGCAGGTGCGCTTTCTAATATCCATTTTGAATATCTTTACATTCAAAATATCAAGATATTCAAAATGGATATTAGAGAGCGCACCTGCAGTGAGAAGTGATAAAAGTATCACCCAACAAGGGTATAATTTACAGAATCAGTTGAGACTCTTGAAAGTCATAGAAGAATCTGACCTGCACAAATCTGATGTATGCTTTCCATTGGACACTAAGAAGTCTCTAAAGGGAAAAACCTATGTGAAAGCCATCATTAGTTCATATCAGAAAATTGATGCTGAAACAGAGAACAAGGAATGCCATTTTCTTCTTCTTCTGCCACATTACTGTCTTCTCCTTCTTCTTCTGTCACATTACTGTCTTCTCCTTCTTATTATGTGCGCGTGCAAATTCAATGACTATATTGAGAATATGGATTAATAGTGGGTAGGAAAAGTATTTCTCAAATGGCTTTTGCGTCTAAAAACCATAAACTACTAAGTAATAGCATACATAATTTTTTTAGTATAAAGGTTGTTATTTTAAGTTTTCCCTTATAGAGATATGATCTAACTGCCTTTATAAACTATAAGTGTGCAGAAAATTATGATAAGAAACCATAAGAAAGGGTCGTAGCCATGCATAACCTTGAATCTACATACCAAATCATGCACAAGCATGCAATTATTGTCACCTTGTCTTGGAATATAAAATATCTTGGAAGACTATAAGCGAGCATTTAAATCTTGATAGCTTTTGACTTCAACATATATTTTTCTCAAGTACCATGAAATATACTTCCTCCGTATAAACCGTTTTCAGAAAGATGGATTAACAATGACAAATTATCCATTGTGGCTCACTAGGTTAGCATTTTCTCTTCTATTGACCATCTTACTAATCTGCTTGGTAAATTTATTCGGAACCGGCTGCGAATCATTAAAAGACATGCATAAGAAAGAAAGCTAAAATACAGATATATAGCATACCGATACATCGAAACTTCAAAGTTGCGATGACAATCCAGAGATATTTATTTCTACACACGTGGTGCGCGTACGAATGCGTCAGGCATCATGGACAAATATTTGAGAACATGGAAAGTATTATTAGTATAAAGTAATTAAAGCTTTTAAACGCGTTGGGTAGATATTTTCTTAGTTGATGCAATCATATCATGAGGACTAAATTTAAGCTATTATACATATGCATATGTATTTTTCTAACCTAATATATCACACACACACACACACACACACACACAGAGAGAGAACACCAGTTTGGTAGAGAAATCAGATAGCAGGACCCTAAAGAAATGGAGTCCATAGCATTGCTCATCATCATCATCCATGATCCTTTTGATAATATTTTTTCAAAAGGATCATGGATGATGATGATGAGCAATACTATGGACTCCATTTCTTCACGATCCTGCTACCTGATTTCTCTACCAAACTGGTGTTCTCTCTCTTTCTCTGTGTGTGTGTGTGTGTGATATATTAGGTTAGAAAAATACATATGCATATGTATAATAGCTTAAATTTAGTCCTCATGATATGATTGCATCAACTAAGAAAATATCTACCCAACGCGTTTAAAAGCTTTAATTACTTTATACTAATAATACTTTCCATGTTCTCAAATATTTGTCCATGATGCCTGACGCATTCGCACGCGCACCACGTGTGTAGAAATAAATATCTCTGGATTGTCATCGCAACTTTGAAGTTTCGATGTATCGGTATGCTATATATCTGTATTTTAGCTTTCTTTCTTATGCATGTCTTTTAATGATTCGCAGCCGGTTCCGAATAAATTTACCAAGTAGATTAGTAAGATGGTCAATAGAAGAGAAAATGCTAACCTAGTGAGCCACAATGGAAAATTTGTCATTGTTAATCCATCTTTCTGAAAACGGTTTATACGGAGGAAGTATATTTCATGGTACTTGAGAAAAATATATGTTGAAGTCAAAAGCTATCAAGATTTAAATGCTCGCTTATAGTCTTCCAAGATATTTTATATTCCAAGGCAAGGTGACAATAATTGCATGCTTGTGCATGATTTGGTATGTAGATTCAAGGTTATGCATGGCTACGACCCTTTCTTATGGTTTCTTATCATAATTTTCTGCACACTTATAGTTTATAAAGGCAGTTAGATCATATCTCTATAAGGGAAAACTTAAAATAACAACCTTTATACTAAAAAAATTATATATGCTATTACTTAGTAGTTTATGGTTTTTAGACGCAAAAGCAATTTGAGAAATACTTTTCCTACCCACTATTAATCCATATTCTCAATATAGTCATTGAATTTGCACGCGCACATAATAAGAAGGAGAAGACAGTAATGTGGCAGAAGAAGAAGGAGAAGACAGTAATGTGGCAGAAGAAGAAGAAAATGGCATTCCTTGTTCTCTGTTTCAGCATCAATCTTCTGATATGAACTAATGATGGCTTTCACATAGGCTTTTCCCTTTAGAGACTTCTTAGTGTCCAATGGAAAGCATACATCAAATTTGTGCAGGTCAGGTTCTTCTATGACTTTCAAGAGTCTCAACTGATTCTGTAAATTACACCCTTGTTGGGTGATACTTTTATCACTTCTCACTACAGGTGCGCTCTCTAATATCCATTTTGAATATAATATTATAGATATCCATGCATGTTTATGTCAAAATTACTTATATTGTCAATGTTTGATTGTTTAGTTGTTGGTGATGCGTCCATATCAGGGACAGAGGCCACTCCCGTTCCTCCAGGTATGTTTATATATCATATAGGGCATGTATATTGATTTAGAATGCTATATCATAAATATACACACATTCCTTTTGCTCTTAGTAATTTTTATTATTGTCTAGCTGTAGGTGGTGACAGTAGTTGACAATAAAATTTGTCATCCTAGAAACTATGATTTTTATATATGCTCGTATGCGGGAATGATTGTAAGTCGTGGACCTTGTCTAGTCGTCCAACTCATTATCATGGGCTGCTTGATGAGATTAGATTTGCGCCTGATGATCTACAAGAGCTTGTTCACCCCCTGTCTTATGTGTAAGCAGCGCTATATGCGAGTTTACTTTGTTAATATGTATGTACTGAAATTAATTAATATTATTCAAATTTTGATACATGCAGATACCAGAGGAGCACATCTTCTATCTCTGTAGGTAAGGCTTTGAATTTGTTGATTTTGGTATTTCTTGTCAATTTTATAGACCAGTATGTGCTAAATATAATGTTCTAACAGTTGCTATGGGGAAGGCAGCATTCGAGGCTGCTGACCCCAGTCCTGGACGCCGCACACGGACGGCACCACGGAGGTTGGGAGAGAGGCCGAGGACTGGGCTCTAGCAGGGCCCATATGAGGTTGGACTCCACCCCGGTGGTTACTTCCTCCGTCTCCAGTGAGCGACGTATCCAGCAGGAACTGGAGAGCTTGAAGGCCACCGTTCAGGAGTTGAAGGAGATGCTGGTATGTATACTACTTAATAGTAAAATATCATGTCATATTATAGATATCAACATATCCAATATCAGTACGTAGCCTAAGCTTATTTGGTTGTAGACTTAGGTTTTATTAATCATACATGTACATATCTAATTAAAATAAACTACAGTTTTCCAAACTAGATATCCAAATGGGGTTTCGAAATAACTCGATAATGATAAGAATTCGAATAAAACAGAGTTCTTACACGCTTATTGCACACGTTAGGTCCAGACACGACGGGGTAGGCGCAAGATTCTAGCGTTTATCAGAGGTGGAGCTGGACCGAGCTAGGCTAGCATTTTGATTCTTATTTTTTTAAACATGTATTTATTTATATGATATATATTGTACTACATTTTGAAACATTTTGAGCGATATTGATTTTGGTTTATATTTATATCATATTCAATTTTTTGGTTTCTTTTGTATATTATATGCGTGAGATGTGAATATGAATACTGCGATATATGTTGTGTGATGATTAATTTTATATTTGATTGATGTATATATTATTGTGCACAGGGCGGGAAAAAATCAAGCAACCCATTTTTAAAAAAAAAATACAAATATTATGTACCTACGGATTAAACCGTAGGTACACATTTTGCCCCTACGGCTAAGCCCGTAGGGGCCAAATAACAGCAGTAACTGATATTTTCCCACTGATCGCAGAACCAGGGGTTGGGAGTGCCCCTACGGACAAAACCGTAGGGCCAAAAGACTAGCCCCTACAGTGTTATCCGTAGGGGCTAAATATCAGAAATCCTGATATACGGTCCCTACGGACAGGTACCTACGCCTTTATCCGCAGGCGTTATATCATGCCCCTACGGTTAGATCCGTAGGTACAGTTAATATATTAAAAAAACCATAAATAATATAACTTTTTTTTACCCTACGCATTACTCCGTAGGGGCAACAGGACCTACAGATATATCCGTAGGGGCAAGAATTTGCCCGTAGGGGCAAGTTCAGGGCTTCAACTTGCACCTGCGGCCTTTGCACCTACGGGGTATTTTTTCGCCCCTACGCATGTATCCGTGGGGCAACCCTTATTTGTAGTAGTGGATATAATTTCCATGTACATGAATCCAGTTTACATTCAATACAACCGTTACTGATATCATGGTTTCGGTCAGTCATCCAACTATACAACTTATACATTACAATATAACAATACCATCAAAACACTACGGGGTTTAAGGGGTAGATTGGTACGGAAGGTGCTAAAAGTGGCACGAGACAGTAAGATTAAGACACATAACATGAATCCTGTTGCTGTTGTACCGTGGCATAACGGTTCCTTGTACTTTTAGTTTGCCCTGGTCTCTAGCATATTGTCACGCCACGCTTCCCAAAATACGGAATACGAGGGGTTGACACGGCCAGCCATGCTCCTACGGTCAAGGAAATATCCTGCCGTAGTCACACTTCGGTTTCTAGCTTTACGTGGTAATCAGTAAATAATGCGCAGGCAATGAGAAATGCAGTAACTGAAACAAAACAGTATAAAGAACTGACCTGATGGAAACAAAAGGGTATAACTCTGGATAGCTAATCAAGATGTCCGTGATGTGCGTCTGGTTCTGGTCCCGGTCCCGGTCCCGGCTAAATCCTCTCCTCACACCGAGCATGCATACTCAGGTCGTCAGAGCGACACAATAGCAATATAATATATAAATCCAGGTGACAACTCTAACAGTGATAATAAATATATATAACAGTAAATCAATGACGGTATAGGTATGAACATGCAGTAACCAGAGAAGTGTCTAATAGAGCGGGTGAACAGTAAAGCAGTAAAATAATATGCCAGGTATGTCAACACAGTAAGTAATGTATATCAATGCCATTATCCCTATCAGTCTCTAAGTCTCACTGTACAGGTCACTAAGCATATCGTCGGTCCAAGTGTGAGAGTCAACCACCCACGATTGTCCTCCACCCAAGGGTAGGACCCAAGGGTAAGGGACCACGGGCCCAACATGTAACTCACGGTAATAATCATGTACCCTGTAAATCTCCATATATCTCTATATATATAAACCGGCAAGGGACTCCCGAGATTCTGTTGAACTCACACTCAAACTACCCCACATCCCGTGGTCTATATCAAACGCCAACCATAACCTCAAATACCAATCGGTCTGTGACAAGTCTGCGCGAGAACTGGAGGCAGGACCTCCATTAAGCACGTCCCGACTAATACCTAAGATAAATGGCAGTGTCTGGTGCCTTATCTGTGACACCCATGCAAGAGCTTCCATAAGTGTCCCATACCACTTATAGTCACACATACACGCGTTCCATAGACGTCGACAATGCAATAGAATAATAAGGTTCGCTGATTGTGTACAAGTACGTGTCACTTTCACTTATTCACTTATGCACGAACACTTACGTACTTGCCACAATCATCATTAATACCTAACACTGGGTAATGCACATTATCACTAGGTTATCAATGCAGTGACATATGTATGATATGATGCGTAAACAGTAAGTAAAGCATGATTAAGATGTCATAAATCAGTAATCTACCACTTGCATAATTTTATCATAAATCATATGTTTACAGTTTAGTGAAACAATGAATGGAGAATAAATATTATGTTCAATTATCTAAACAGCGAATTTGGTTTCACGCCAATCGGGTTTCAGGATCACTAATTATGGCTATTTCATTTAAGCGTTCACGGCTGGAAATCCGGTTTCAGAATCGGAAGTCCGTTTCGTAACGCATTTTAATCCCAGTTGGGATCAGAATTTAGCGATACTACAGTTGAGTGAAATCTAGGGTTTCCAATAAGGTTTTGAACGCAACAGACGGATATTCAATCGCCTCTGTACGTCAGGAGATATACACTGTTCAATACTAGTATGTTAATTCTGATTCTGTTGGGACTGTTATACGTCCCCATCTATTAAATTACAGATTAAATAACAAACGATAACGAAACAGAATGAAACCACTTGTGTTGTCTAGCTAATAGATTCACCTTTAATAAACAGTGGAGTTCCGCAACCTACGAGTTAAGGAAACAGTGTGGTACCCATTACGGGACAGTAAACAACAACTAGAGTCGCTCTGGACTGCAGTCCAGAGTCGCACTCCGATCCAAGTATCGTCACAATTGAAGTACAGAAATCATTGGAAACTTGTGTAGGGTTATAGTTCGTCAAGCCGGCTTCAATTTAAGCCCTCGAACGCATCATTCCAGTATGTATATAATTTATGGTGATTTTAACGGTTTTCAGATACAAGAAATTTCCAGTTTTACGGGTATATTTGGGGGTGGTCGTTTTTGTCGCTAATAGTCGTATTATCCAGTGAAATTTATACACAATATTCAAGATCACATGGGCCAGCAATTGCCCTCTTGTTCCGTCAATTTAAATAAGGATTTCCATTGAGATCAAGCATCGAACAGTTACGCCATATATTTTATCGAGAGTGGTAAATTTGTAAACTATACGATCTAAGATTGAAATACAAATATATTAGCATGTAGCAAGTAAAATACCTGCCTGGAGACGTTTTGGGGCACACGGCAGCGGCAACGACACACGCGCGGCACGGCAACGACACACGCGCGGGCAACAACGACAAGATTTGGCCTCGGCTTGAACTTGGTGGCACAGGCTCGGTTTTGGCACTGGTGTTTGTGGTGTTGGCCGGTTGATAGGAGAGGGAGAGAAAAAGAGATGGAGAAAGAGAGAGAGAGTGAGAGAGAGAGATCAAGAGAGAGAGAGAGAGAGTGAGAGGGAGAGAACAGAGAGAGGGAGAAAGAGAGAGAGGGAGAGAACAGAGAGAGAGACAGAGAGTGAGAGAGATCAGAGAGAGAGGGAAACAGAGAGTGAGAGAGATCAGAGAGAGAGAGAGAGTTAGAGAGATATGCAGAGGCTCGGGGGTGGATGTTTTGGAGGCGTTGGTGATGATGCTGATGACGAGGAGGGTGCAGGGGTGTCGTCAATGAGACGAGAAGCTCACCGGCGTCGGGGCAGGTGATGGTCACTGCTCGGGTGCAGGGGAGTTTGAGCTTGGCTGTGGGTTGGGTATGCCGGCGAGGGGTGGAGTAGTGGGTGGAAAGGAGAGAGATGTGAGAGAGGACGACGAGGAGATTATGGGTGGTCGTCGCCGTCGTCGGGTGCAGTGGGTTGTGAGAGGGCGCGGCTGAGAGTTGGGAGCGATGGAGAGGAGGAAGGAGAAAGTGATGAGGGTTAGAGGGAGCAGTGAGGTTGGGACGAGGAGTCGTGGTTGAGGTCGCGGGGGCGTGGGCAACGGCGCTGCGAGCGTGGGCGGAGGAGTCGGCGGAGAACACGGATCGCGAGCGGAGGAAGCGGAAGTAGCCGTTGGGGAAGAAGGAGGGGTGTAGGAGCGGGTCGGGTTGGGTCGAAGTAAGTTGGGCTGGCGGGCTGAAGAGAATGGGCCGGGACAGTTGTAAAAATTAAAAGAATTATAAGGGAAAGGAAATGGGCCGGGCTGCTCAATAAATGATATTGATTTAATTCGTGGGCTGAGGGAATTTTGAAAGGGAAAATGGTTTATGGGCTGAGGGAAAATAGGTTTGGGTGTAATAAAAGAAATTAAGTTATTTAAAAAGAATGGGCTTGGGATTGGGTGAAATAAGAATAAGAGAATAGAATAGGGGCCTGGTTTGGAAATAAATAAGAATAGGGAAATAAAAATGAAATAAAAGAATCTGTAAAATATAGTATCGATAGGTAATGGGCTTGAGATAAATTAGGGTTAGGAAAAAGTTATAATACTAAAATAATATTTATAAAAATAAATAAACTTCAAGAGTAACATAAATACACATATTGGTAGAAAAGGGACTGGGTATTATATCATACCACCCTTACAAAAATTTCATCCTCGAAATTTAAAAGAAACGAAAAGTTATAAAATAATAAGCGAAAGCTATTATATCGCAAACTAACACATAATGATTTACTTGAACTAGGCAGATGAAGAAATTTGAAGGTATATACCATGTAAGAACAACATACACAAGGGTAGTTCTAAATGAGTAATAGGCAGGAACAATTATAAGGGCATATTACATGTATACGAGAATATAAATAACAATAACGAACAATAATATTCGAGGCGTGCTCGATAAAATCGAAACCCAATTATATGCACATATAAGTATATCAAAAGTAGCACATCAGAAATAATAAGTATAAGGCACAACCATTGATAATAGTAACCATAGGCACAATACCCGAAAATAAAGTAACGACAATAAAGTAGTGAAAGATTTGTCGGTAGGTTAAAATATTTTAGGATAACGTATCGATAAAATAACTTCGAAAGTTCACATAGTGAAAATAAGGAACATGGAACAAAAATATGCGCGGTGTAAGGTTGCGCTACTGAAAAATGAGGATAATAGTAGTGTGCTTAAAATACGTAAAACTAAGTAGTCAATAACACGCACTCTTCGGTAAATACAAAATAGTGAAAACCAAATTTCGAATAGTAATGTCCCTAAATATAGTTAGGGTAATAGGAAAAACACAAAATGTATGGGGCTAGCTAGGGTAAGGATTACAAGGAAGTGTGGCTCATTCAGGAGGTCGGGGTGTGGCGGCTTTAGGCTGAAGGTCAAGGAGATTGGGGTCGGGTCAGCACAGGAAGTAAAGGTGAGCAACAAAGGACTACAAGGGAAAAATATGGGGAGGATAATGGTCGGTACATCATATGAATCAAAAATTTGAAGGGTTGGCGAACTCGGAAATTTTACTATCAATTTCCCCTCCCAGAAGGATTTCAAACGAGGCATATACGAAGGATGAAAGGTGGCCCATTCCAAAGATCAGGGTACGGTACTTGTTAGTCTAAGTGAGGGTCGAAACAGCACAGGGTATCGGGATGGACAGTCAGGGGTCTCAGGAAGAAAACGGTAAAGAAAAAATCAAAGCATCGAGTGAACCAGTAAACAAAAGATTTGCGAACTTAAAAGATTTATTTCATTCAAGAAAATTTGAAACAAAGCATTCTCGAAAAACGAAAGTGGCCCTAAACTATACATAAATTCATTTGGCCAGATAAAACAACATCTAAAAGAAATCCCGTCAGTCGCGGTTGTGGAGATTCAGCAGGTTGCGGTAGGCTCGCACGCTCAGGTAGGGGCGTCTATTTCCATAGCGCCTCGCAGGGATTGCCATTGGGAGTTCTTCCATAGCAGGGTCTTGTTCTTCTGGTTCTTCTTCCTCGGTTGGAGCTTCTTCATCAAGATCTGCTTCCATGTGGTTCTCTTCTTCTGGATTCTCTTCCATGTGATTTCCATCCACTGGATTTTCTTCTATCGGTTCATCCTCGGGATCTTCCTTTATCGGGTTCTCTTCATGGTCTCCTTCTTCTTCGTCCTCGGAATCGCTGTTTCCGAAAATGACCTGAGGACCGTTGACCTCATCATCAGAACTCATCAGTGTGCGGTTTAAGGAAACGCATGACTGTGCATCCTCATCCAAATGCGGCGCTGCTCCAGGGTGGGCCATGGCCTGAAAGGAAAGAGTCATGATTAGACAGTGAAATACATCAAGAAAATAGCTAAGGGTACGAAGTATAGGAAAATATGCGGTGGCAGGAACTGAAAAAATCCGGATAAAAAATGCTGTGATAATGAATAGTATGAATAAGGGAAAGACAAGAGAATGATACATATATTACGATTGAAAGTTTTTATTGCATTCAACTAAAAGTTCGACGGATACAAGATTTCAAACGAAAAGAAATGTTTATAAGAGGATGACAACATTACTACTGAAAGTAGAAAACATGAAAAATTCTTCTTTGATTACTAGACCGCTGCATTCTCGTCATGCGAGTTGAATCCTGCGCTGGGTCCGCCTTATCCTCGAAGTTTGAACTACGCAATAATCATCACTTGGCAGAAGTGGGGAGTGTGGACGAGTCTCCTCCCTGTAGCTCTTTCCTTTTTGGGCAACCGTTAATGAGATGTTCGCTGGATCCGCAAATCAGACATTTCCCTTGGGCGCGGCGACAATCCCTCTGAAGATGTCCTGGCCTCTTACAGTACCCACAACATGGGGTCTTCTGCTGCTTCTGTCGCGGGGAAACAAATTGGCGCTTTATCTTCTTCTCTTTTCCTCGTCTAACAGGGATCCCTTTACAATTTAAGACTCCCGCTGGTGCCTGATTCATCTGCCTCCTCAGTCCTTCAGCTAACAAGTCGTTCGTTCGCTCCTGGGCTTCTTTCAGACCTTGCAGTACACTCAGAATCTCAATGGTCTGATTCTGGGGAGTGGAGATAGAGGAAGAGTCGTTGGAAGACACGATCCTGAAACAATAATTTTGAGGATGATATAAGGCACAAGCTATAAGAATCAAAATATAATATGGATTGGACAAAGATTCAAGAATATCAGATATGATGAAATTCATTACAAGTGGAAAAATCAACTGTATGACTCTAAGTCACTTAAACAGAGTATGGTAGTGTAACCGTGATGTAGTTCACAATTACAACCACGAAACTTTGCCAAGTCACCTGAAACCCTAGCGAATGGATAGCAGAATATTCGATGTGAATATGGATCAAGAATGACTAGTTTACAACCTAGACCAAGGAATGTCTTAGATTGATAAGCTATACACGGAAAACTGCAATCCCAATCGAAGCAAAACCTGGCTCTGATACCAACTAAACCATGTCACGCCCCGCTTCCCAAAATACGGAATACGAGGGGTTGACACGGCCAGCCATGCTCCTACGGTCAAGAAAATATCCTGTCGTAGTCACACTTCGGCTTCTAGCTTTACGTGTTAATCAGTAAATAATGCGCAGGTAAAGAGAAATGCAGTAACTGAAACAAAACAGTATAAAGAACTGACCTGATGGAAACAAAAGGGTATAACTCTGGATAGCTAATCAAGATGTCCGTGATGTGCGTCTGGTCCTGGTCCCGGCTAAATCCTCTCCTCACACTGAGCATGCATACTCAGGTCGTCAGAGCGACACAATAGCAATATAATATTTAAATCCAGGTGACAACTCTAACAGTGATAATAAATATATATAACAGTAAATCAATGACGGTATAGGTATGAACATGCAGTAACCAGAGAAGTGTCTAATAGAGCGGGTGAACAGTAAAGCGGTAAAATAATATGCCAGGTATGTCAACACAGTAAGTAATGTATATCAATGCCATTATCCCTATCAGTCTCTAAGTCTCACTGTACAGGTCACTAAGCCTATCGTCGGTCCAAGTGTGAGAGTCAACCACTCGCGAGTGTCCTCCACCCAAGGGTAAGACCCAAGGGCAAAGGACCACGGGCCCAACATGTAACTCACGGTAATAATCATGTACCCTGTAAATCTCCATATATCTCCATATATATAAGCCGGTAAGGGACTCCCGAGATTCTGTTGAACTCACACTCAAACTACCCCACACCCCGTGGTCTACATCAAACGCCAACCATAACCTCAAATACCAATCAGTCTGTGACAAGTCTGCGCGAGAACTGGAGGCAGGACCTCCATCAAGCACGTCCCAACTAATACCTAAGATAAATGGCAGTGTCTGGTGTCTTATCTGTGACACCCATGCAAGAGCTTCCATAAGTGTCCCATACCACTTATAGTCATACGTACACGCGTTCCACAGACGTCGACAATACAATAGAATAATAAGGTTCACTGATTGTATACAAGTACGTGTCACTTTCACTTATTCACTTATGCACGAACACTTACGTACTTGCCACAATCATCACTAATACCTAACACTGGGTAATGCACATTATTACTAGGTTATCAATGCAGTGACATATGTATGATATGATGCGTAAACCGTATGTAAAGCATGATTAAGATGTCATAAATCAGTAATCTACCACTTGCATAATTTTATCATAAATCATATGTTTACAGTTTAGTGAAACAATGAATGGGGAATAAATAGTATGTTCAATTATCTATCCAGCGAATTTGGTTTCACGCCAATCGGGTTTCAGGATCACTAATTATGGCTATTTCATTTAAGCGTTCACGGCTGGAAATCCGGTTTCAGAATCGGAAGTCCGTTTCGTAACGCATTTTAATCCTAGTTGGGATCAGAATTTAGCGACACTACAGTTGAGTGAAATATAGGGTTTCCAATAAGGTTTTCAACGCAATAGACGGATCTTCAATCGCGTATGTACGTCAGGAGATATACACTGTTCAATACTAGTATATCAATTCTGATTCTGTTGGGACTGTTATACGTCCCCATCTATTAAATTACAGATTAAATAACAAACGATAACGAAACAGAATGAAACCACTTGTGTTGTCTAGCTAATAGATTCACCTTTAATAAATAGCAGAGTTCCGCAACCTACGAGTTAATAAAACAGTGTGGTACCCATTACGGGACAGTAAACAACAACTAGAGTCGCTCTGGACCGCAGTCCAGAGTCGCACTCCGATCCAAGTATCGTCACAATTGAAGTACAGAAATCATTGGAAACTTGCGTAGGGTTATAGTTCGTCAAGCCGGCTTCAATTTAAGCCCTCGAACGTATCATTCCAGTATGTATATAATTTATGGTGATTTTAACGGTTTTCAGATACAAGAAATTTCCAGTTTTACGGGTATATTTGGGGGTAGTCGTTTTTGTCGCTAATAGTCGTATTATCCAGTGAAATTTATACACAATATTCAAGATCACATGGGCCAGCAATTGCCCTCTTGTTCCGTCAATTTAAATAAGAATTTCCATTGAGATCAAGCATCGAACAGTTACGCCATATATTTTATCGAGAGTGGTAAATTTGTAAACTATACGATCTAAGATTGAAATACGAATATATTAGCATGTAGCAAGTAAAATACTTGCCTGGAGACGTTTTGGGGCACACGGCAGTGGCAACGACATACGCACGGCACGACAACGACACACGCACGGGCAACAACGACAAGATTTGGCCTCGGCTTGAACTTGGTGGCACAGGCTCGGTTTTGGCACTGGTGTTTGTGGTGTTGGCCGGTTGATAGGAGAGGGAGAGAGAAAGAGATGGAGAAAGAGAGAGAGAGTGAGAGAGAGAAAGAGAGAGAGAGAGTAAGAGAACAGAGAGAGAGACAGAGAGTGAGAGAGAGAAAGAGAGAGAGGAAGAGAACAGAGAAAGGGAGAAAGAGAGGGAGACAGAGAGTGAGAGAGATCAGAGAGAGAGAGAGAGTTAGAGAGATATGCAGAGGCTCGGGGGTGGATGTTTTGGAGGCGTTGGTGATGATGCTGATGACGAAGAGGGTGCAGGGGTGTCGTCAATGAGACGAGAAGCTCACCGGCATCGGGGCAGGTGATGGTCGCTGCTCGGGTGCAGGGGAGTTTGAGCTTGGCTGTGGGTTGGGTATGCCGGCGAGGGGTGGAGTAGTGGGTGGAAAGGAGAGAGATGTGAGGGAGGACAACGAGGAGATTATGGGTGGTCGTCGCCGTCGTCGGGTGCAGTGGGTTGTGAGAGGGCGCGGCTGAGAGTTAGGAGCGATGGAGAGGAGGAAGGAGAAAGTGATGAGGGTTAGAGGGAGCAGTGAGGTTGGGACGAGGAGTCGTGGTTGAGGTCGCGAGGACGTGGGCAACGGCGCTGCGAGCGTGGGCGGAGGAGTCGGCGGAGAACACGGATCGCGACCGGGGGAAGCGGAAGTAGCCGTTGGGGAAGAAGGAGGGGTGTAGGAGCGGGTCGGGTTGGGTCGAAGTAAGTTGGGCTGGCGGGCTGAAGAGAATGGGCCGGGACAGTTGTAAAAATTAAAAGACTTATAAGGGAAAGGAAATGGGCCGGGCTGCTCAATAAATGATATTGATTTAATTCGTAGGCTGAGGGAATTTTGAAAGGGAAAATGGTTTATGGGCTGAGGGAAAATAGGTTTGGGTGTAATAAAAGAAATTAAGTTATTTAAAAAGAATGGGCTTGGGATTGGGTGAAATAAATGAATAAGAGAATAGAAAAGGGGCCTGGTTTGGAAATAAATAAGAATAGGGAAATAAAAATGAAATAAAAGAATCCGTAAAATATAGAATCGATAGGTAATGGGCTTGAGATAAATTAGGATTAGGAAAAAGTTATAATACTAAAATAATATTTATAAAAATAAATAAACTTCAAGAGTAACATAAGTACACATATTGGTAGAAAAGGGACTGGGTATTATACATATAGAGACCCCTCTCGTATACACTGGCATCCTTCTGTACCAAGCTACAAACAACAGCGTTAACACAATATTCTACAATATTATACAACTTTAAAACATACATTCTTATTCTGTCTTTTCTATTTCTCCCTTATCTTTCGGACTTACCGAGCGACCTATTCGTTGACGACATTCTATTTCTTTCTTCTTTGAATGTCATCAGGTGATCTGGACACAGCAGAGATCGAGCCCACCAGTGAAGACTTGGATCAGTTCCTCGAAGACCCCGAGCTCTAGACATTGTACATTTCCATTCAATATTTTCATTTCCTGTTATGCCATTGTTTAGGCGTCGTTTTTACTTCAGTTGTATTTCCTTTTCATGCATTGTACAAAAGAATGTTATTAAATAAAGTTGCTGAAATTTTTATATATCTCTTGTCTCTTGTGATTACTTTCATATTGCTTAGATACGCTTAGCGTATTTACTTCACAGTAAATACGTAGCGGACCAGTCGCGTCCCCTTCGCCATACCCCGGGAAGCGGGGCGTGACAGCCCAGATCCTCTTTCTCTGTCACAAGCCGTTCAGAAATATCTCAGTCAACAGGCCGAGCATTGAAGACTTGTTAGTATTCTAGTTTGGTTTCCTTTCAGCATTATTTTATTTCCTAATGTGAGCCCGCATTATGGGACGTACATTCCAGTTTATCATTGGATCTTTTGCTTCCGCATTATTTTTATTCTTGACTCGTTTATTCTGGCTTATGGACATATGTTAAATAGTTTATTAATTTTCTTGATATCTCTACAGCCGTAATGTGACCGTGGAGGGATTTTTTCTATCAACGGGTAGCATGGTTGGCTCTATCACGTGCCTATCTTAGCGTACTCTGGGAAGCGGGGCGTGACAAGACGCGACGAGGCCCGCTACGTATTTACTCAGAAGTAACTATAATAAATGTACACAAGAAGACATGACAAGAGATGTAAATGAACAGCAACTTCTATTTATTAAACATTTCTTTACAATTCAACTGAAAATGCAAATACAAGAATGGAAAGTATTGCCTAAACAATGGTATGAACTGAAAGAAAAGTGAGTACAACTAAAACCTAATGGTTGTGCTGCTCGGTGGTCTGCTCCAAGTGCTCCTGGCTAGTCTCGAACTCCTCAGAGTCGGGTCCTCCTGACAACATTCCAAAGAAAGAAAAGAAATAAGAATGTCGTCAGCGAACAATCGTTCGGTAAGTCCCAAAGAAAGGTAGGAATAGAATAGACCGATATGAAAATATAACTGGTGTATTGTAAGTTTGTTTTGTTAACGCGGTTGTTTGTAACTTGGTACGGAATATGTCAGTGTATACGAGAGGAGTCCAACTTTCCCCGTGGACTAAGGTATAAGGAGCATAAGGAACCGTTAAGCCACAGATCAACAGCAATGGATATTCAGGTTAGGTGTATTAAAGTGACCGTCTCGTGCCACTTCTAACATATTCCGTACCAGTCTATCTCTTTAAAACCCCGTAATGTCTTTTGTATTGATTGTTTTGTTTGTAGTAAATTGTAGATGTAAGACTTGCCGAAACCATGATATCAGTTGTTCATGTAAAAGGATAAGGATATAAACGGATAGTCATGTAGACAAGTCAATGAATATCCATGGTTCGGTCAGTTCAAGTCATGTTGATTATAGATGGTATTCTGATATAAATGGATTCATGTTGTATTGGAGATATATTTGAATTGTATTCAAGTATAGATTGTATTCGGATTGACTAAGACTCAGATTGAATCAGACTCTTTAAACAGAATTGAAGTCCTGAATTAGTTTTGATGTTATCGGTAACTGCTGCATTTGGACGGCAGGATTTGTGTATTTTTCGAAGACAATTACCGTATTGATTACACCGTTTTTAGTTTAGCTACTTTAAATAGGCAAGCACCCACTTTCTCCGGCTCCCTGAGGCTCAAGAGAATTGGTCCCGCTTAAACCTATATTAAACTAGAGTCCTTAAAATATTGTTTTGCATATCTCGAGGGGGTTTTATGAAAAATATTTTAATATAGTTTAAAAATAAATCTCGATGGTGATTTGTATTATTTAGGGTTTTTATGAATATGAATTTTAATTATTTGGGTATTTTAATGATAAAAATTTAGCTTTTAAAAGTTTATGATATTTTATTGAAAACTACCCCTTTTTGGTAAATTGAAGGTATTTTATTAACATTTTTTTTAATCTTTCATTTTTTAAAAAAATATAGTTTCATAATATATTGAGATACTATGGATTTATAATTTTATATAATTTAAAAATTAGTTTTATTTAGAAAGCCGCATTTCTTAAAAACCATATTTTATTTCCTTTCGAGATCGAATACTCCGTGAGGAGTTCTGCATCTTGCTTTACTATTCCAAGAATGTGTTATAATCCGTACCATCCATCAGCGAGTCTCCTAACGAAGGTTGCAGAAGCGCAATTGCTAAGGAAAAGAAATTCTATTTTAAAACCCAAGGGTATTTTAGTAAAACAAATCTAATTTGAAATATAGTATACTTTTAGCTAAATATACATGTTAAATAATGGGTATCAACCCCATTTAATTTAATTCATTATTTGTTTGTACATTGGTTTGAAATACTCCTACATCTGATTTAGTGTCATATACGCTACATGTTTGTGTTAATTTATACTATGTCATATTCTCTGATAAGGCACTTAAAACTCCAAAGAAAAAAGAAAGAGTTGGCTTAGCAAACTAAGATTCACATCATTTCACAAGCAAGCATCTATAGAATTACCATTTATTGTGTGCTTGCATCTTGTTAAGTGTTAAGTTGCCTAATTGCTTATTTAGGCAAAAAAAAAAAAAGTACAGGCAGCATTCTCAGCATCTATAAAATTTAATTACCACTAAAACAAAATTAGTCATTACTAATCAAAATCGTGAGGGAAAATGAATGGGTGTGGGATTTTGGGCTTGCGGGCCGAGGGAACAGATAAATTGAAAGAAAAATAGAAAAGTGAATTTGGTATTTACATTTAAAATAACAACAAAATAACATTTGCATAAATAAATCATTATCACTTAACTGCTAATAAATCAACACTCTATTACAATATGCCAAATAAAATATAATACACTTCCAACATATTTAATCAATACCATCAAGCAAACTTAAACTACTAAATATTACTAATTGAGATAAAACTAAAATGATAATAAATAGTATAATGACATTACTAAATTAGCAAAAGAAATAATATATTACTTTACTTAATAGAAAATAAAAATATACTGAAAATTAAATACAGTATTTTATTAATATGAAGGTATAGGAATTTTTAGAGTCGTTACATCGCCAGGGCGAGATATCCAACTCCCCACATTCCGCGTCCCACGCTAGCGCGTCCCTCCATTAATGGACGTATCCCGCCATTAATGCGAGGATAAAGCAGGGGTGTAACCGACGGCGGTGATCTCGCGCCTGCTCACTTCATGCGACCACTATATAAACCCTCTCTCAGACGATTCAGGTAACTCGAACTGAACCCAATATGTCGCTACACTGCTCTTATTCTCCGGCACTAACTTGATCGTCGGAGGGTCCCACGGTTGTCTCCTATCACAAGACTTCCCTTGCAGGTAGCTCGGCCTCGGCAACTTCCAACAACCCATTGGGATCCACACGCTCAACGACCCCAAAATAAATCTCAGCCGCTAAAAACCGCTCGCTATCGGATCGACGGAAGACAATATCTGAGGGAGATCACAGCCTCCATCACAGCCGAACCGGTCGAATCGCAGAAAGATAAACCGGCCAAGGATGCTAAAAAATCGGATCCTGATCCAAAAAAGGATAAGCCTAAAGAAAATAAACCGGCCGCCTCAAGCAAAACCAATAATGATAAGCCCAATGATAAACACAAGGACCTCAAACTAGAGAAGGAGAAACCGAAGGCGCTTGAACCGGAACCACCGGCACATGAACCGGTTAAGATCGAACCAGTTTATGTGGCTCAAGAGCCTGATCTAGGATACCAACCAAGTTGGCCTAGTTCAAGTTGTGGGTGTGGGTGTAGAGCGGAAGGGTATTATACGTGTGTTGTTGGTGTGGAAGAGGATATGGATGGACGGTAGAGGGCCCACCGAGGGCGGTTTATGGTGCACCGGTTAAGGGTGGGTATAAGACTTGTGAGTTTTTTTACCAAGAGGATCAACAGCCATCTTGTGGCATCATGTAATTCGCTTTTTATTTTCTAAATTGTATCTCTTTATTTCTTATGTCTTTTTTAAACTTAAGTAAATGATGGAGATATACATGAGTTTGATGATTCATTCTAGTGTAAAGGGAGTTTGTTGGGAGTTGATTTTTCTAAATTGAGGAATTATTAGAAAATTATTGGTGGGTAGTTAGCCTAAATCTTAGGTATATTTATGTCTAGCACAACTAATAACCCCTAATAAATAGGGTTATTAGCTCAATTCACCCCTCGTCTAAATTTTAGAACATATGTGTTTTATGTACATGCATTGAATCATTTTCTACACAAATTCACAGAATTTGTTAGATTACGAGATATTGAATATAACTGTGCTAGATATTATGTTTATCATAAATCAGATAAGTTCTGATTAATGTTGTTGAGATTATGATTAGTGTGTTAAATTGTTAGGATTATTAATTATCAGTTAGTTATACTATGAGGTGTATAAATTGAGATGATTTATCTCTTAATAAAATTGATCGAGTTCATTGTTGTCTTATCATTGTATCAGAGCAATGACTCGATCCAAAATTTATCTTAATTTATATTTTTAATTTATTATTCCAAAATAAATAAAATTACGTCAATATCTGATTTAGAAATAAGTTCTCTTAGTTCTATCATATGCAGTTTCCTCCATCTATATCACGTCCAAACAGCAATTCTTTTTTTATGACGTTTTCTAGCAGCATGATCTTCTTCCATCTAAACAGCTATTCTTTTCTTATGACGTCTTCTATCAACATGATCTTCTTCTTTTAGCACTTCCAGCGAAAGAATTTGCAAATTATTCGGTCCATCTTGCAATCCGCGAAAGAGACCAGAGGGTATTAGTCTGCCATGCTCGATACTTTAGATCCGTTGTTTTCTCCATCGTTCTACAAATTGCAAAAATTTTGGCCCAAAATATTATTCAAACTCTTGATTATCCATCGTGAGTTTAAGTGAGCCTGTTAGATTATGAGATATTTGAATATAACTATATCAGATATTATGGTTATAATAAATTAAATAAGTTCTAATTTACTTTATTGAGATTATGTTTAGCATGTTAGATTATTAGAATTATTAGTTATCGGTTAGTTATGTTATCTCTTAATAAATTGAGATGATTTATTTCTTAATAAATTGATCGAGTTTATTGCTTTCTTATCATGATATCAAAACCAATGGCTCGATCCAAAATTTATCTTCATTTATATTTTTAGTTCATTATTTCAAAATAAATAAAGTTGCGTTAATAATATCTAATTCAGAAATGAGTTCTCTCGGTTTGATCATAAGCAGTTGCCTCCATCAAATGTCAAGTCCAAGTAGCCATTCTTTTTTATGACGTCTTCTAACAGCATGATCTTCTTTCATCCAAGCGACTATTCTTTTCATATGATGTCTTCTAGCAGCGTGATCTTCTTGCTTTAGCACATCAAGCGAAAGAAACTGCGGATTATTCGGTCTATCTTGCAATACGCGAAAGAGACCACAGGTTATTAATCCGCTATGCTTGATACTTTAGATCCGTTGTTCTTCTCCGTCGTTTTACAAGTTGCATATTTTGGTTTAAGATATTATTCAAATTCTCGGTTACCCACCGTGAGTTTGAGAGAGTCTGTTAGATTATGAGATATTTGAATATAACTGTATTAGATATTATGGTTATCATAAATCAGATAAGTTCTGATTTATGTTGTTTAGATTATGATTAATTTGTTGGATTGTTAGGATTATTAGTTATCAGTTAGTTATGTTATGACTGTATAAATTGAGATGGTTTATCTCTTAATAAGATTTATGGAGCTTATTGCTTTTTCATCAGAATTAAAACAAAATTCGAATTCGAATTTTCTTTGATACATTTTGGTTTCAACCTGGTACATTTTGGTATCATGTTTTGACTACCTTTCAGAGAGGTATCAGGTTCTAGAAGCAAAAAAGTTAATGTCCAACCTAACTCAAAAATTTTGTTTATGGGTCCAATACAAATTATTTCTCTGGCTCATATCGTGCAACAAAGCTAAACTTATGCATGTATTTTGAGTGCCAAATCTTATTGAAGTTTCTTAAATTATATTGGTAGCATTGGAAAAAAAAATATGAATAGTCGGCAATGCATTATATTCTACACAACAAATTAGCTTATGTGACATCCATTTAGCATGACATTTGTGAAAGTTCAAAGCTTTTTGTGTGAAGAGAGAAGCACTGCTCAATATATATACAAGCTTGAGGTTTACACCGAAATAAATTTTATGAATTACTCTCTAATTTGTTATATTTTCCACAAAATAATCACACACCAAAGCAACGTTTTGGGGTGTTGGTGTAAATCAAAAGGTGAATGAATATATTCGTTGATCATGCTACTAGCGGCTTAAACAACACTCGACTGAAATCCATGCTGTGTTATATTCTACACCGATATATCACTATATGCGACATCGATTAAGCACGACATTTGTAGAAGATAGAAGTTCATATCTTTATTTTTGAAACGGAAGCTATGCTCAAAGATAAGTGTTTGAGGTTTGCGCCAAAAGGAATTACACTCCATGTAAATTAAAAAGTGAATGAATGAGTACAGTGTTATATAACTCATATTTATTGTTTATTTACTTAACTAGTAGGAAGACTTCACAATGGGATATAATTCCTCCAATCTCTTTTAAGGCAGGTGTTGGTCTCAATACTATAATTTTGGGATACATTTCAGTTTAATGGAGTTCTTCTTCGATTGAAGCCGCAGAAGAAAGAAGATGAGGTCTTGTTATTAGCAAATAATCATCTTATGTTGTTTTAATATGAGTTGAGAAGTGATATTTGGAGAGGTAATATTAAAGATCTAGGTGACGTAAACATTCCGGTCAATACAGAAGTATTATATTGGATTACAAATTCGGAGCCGCAAAGATCAAGAATCCAAAAGCCCAACAATGAATACATGCAGTGCACGTTATGGGATTTAAATTAATCATTTATTTAAATTCCAATCTTATCTCTTAGTAACCTATATTATATATTATATGTATGTATATGACTTTATCTCTGGTGAACAAGCCCTAGGGCTATATATAATTGAACAATCTAATGAATCAATTAAAGTCAATCCACAGTTTAAAAAGAATTTGGAGAGTTGAAGGAAAAGGGCTGCTGCTTTAAATTAATTCACCAGAGCCTTAATAATATTTTTCTTTCCTAGCATATATTTTTCTTTGAACACTGCTGATTTCTCAACGTCTTGGATAATCAGACGAGTTCGTTATATTTATTTCCAGCCTTTTTTGGTTGATTTGGACGCAATAGATGGAGCTGTTATGCAAAGGACAAAATAGGCGGCCCAGAGCAGAAAGATGGAAGTGCCTTTGCTTGTAGATGTGAGACTTCTGATGTGGCGAAACAACGTGGAAGGAGGTCCGTGGATTGGAAACAAATTAGAAACAGATTAGAATACTCTTAACCAAGAATAACCTTTTCCAGTTCTTCAAACGGATTTTAATTTTAACGAGTATACCATGCTGCATGAAACTTGTTGATTTGTTAAGGAGTATTCTGTGATCTATGATGTATTTAGATGACAATTTTTAAGAAATATATATTATGCCAAGTGTCTGTTTGCTATAAGATCACTCATGACGGACATAAATATCATCTTTTGAGCTTTAAAATTATCATTAATTCTCGTTTCCCTTAAACCCTTATTGTTACATTCTAAAAGGAAAAATTATGTGGTATTTTTCATCTTTCTTTAATTCTTGATAACATATTGGTTATGTTTTTCTCCAAATTTGCAAGTTATTTATAGTGTTTTAGTTGTTGTTTTTTTCATTCTTTCTTTCTTTCTTTCTTTCTTTTTGTGCGGCTGTGTGGTGGGTTTGGGGCATTAGCTTCTTGTTTATGCTTTGTTGTACGGTTTGCTAGAATAAAATTCTTGAACGAGTTTATGTCTGGTACCAAATTAGCGTCGTGGTATTATTTTGAAATTTTTTCCTTCGGTTCATTCTCTTGTAAACTTGATCAATTTTATGATTATTTGCGTCTCTCTTTTCAAGCATTATTTGGGTGCCACAGCTCTACACAGCATGTTTGTCTCGTCCAGTGCAGTAATAATTAATCTAGAGACCTCCGATGTGATTTTCCTTCACCGACTCGTTCATGTATCCGTCTTTACCTATCCATAACACTTTTCCTGATTTTTGTATTTTGAGTGATCATTGTTTTTGGTGTTGAAAATTGATGCAAATTAAAGTCTATGGTTAGGTGTCACCTTTTGACATGCATGACATTGTTAGGTGATGACAATGATAGGTGGTGACTTTGTTAGGTGCTATTTTTGGCATCCATGACATTATTAGGTGGTGACAATGATAGGTGGTGGCTTTGTTAGGTGCTACTTTTGACATCCATGACATTGTTAGGTGATGACAATGATAGGTGGTGGCTTTGTTAGGTGCTACTTTTGGCATCCATGACATTGTTAGCTGATGACAATGATAGGTGGTGACTTTGTTAGATAGTAACATTGTCCTAGGTGCTATAAAAGCACATTTTATGAGTGAGGCATTTTGTATCCATCACAAGTATCATCACAAAAGGCAAATGTCAAGAGAGATTTATATAGAGAGATTTAAGAGAAATCTCCTAGGGTTGTTCTTATTTGTAAACTTGATTCAAGTATAGTAGACGTTTGCAGATTCCGCTCTGCCGGGGACTAGCCATACGGTGGGTGAACCTCGTTAACAAATCTATCTTGTTTGCGATTGATTGTTTTCTTATTTCTGCACTTTAATTTATATTGTCTTTCGTCGTTTAATTGCGTGATTGTATTTTTGCGTGATTTGGGTTTTGTCGCGAGCACTGTTCCGTGGATCGACTCTCCCTCCCAACAACTGGTATCAGAGCAAGGTTAAGAGAACCTAGAGTTTTTCGATTCTATAATCTAGGTAACGGTGGGTAACGACGCTTGTGTCCTCTTCCCCACTTTCTTAAATTGTAGTTTTGAAGACGTTGGTTCGGATCTAGGAAGAAGTCGGGTTTGCTGCGATACAGACGAAAGATGGTAGAGGATAAGATAAGAATCGAGAAATTCAATGGTCACAATTTTGGTTGATGGCGCATGCAGTTAGAAGACTGTCTATACCAAAAGGATTTATATCTTCCGTTGCTAGGAGAAAAGTCCGAGAAGATGACCGATGATGAGTGGAACCTTTTGGATAGGAAACCTTTGGCGACGATCAAATTGTCGTTGACTCCGCAGGTGGCCTTTAATATCTCAAAGGAGAAAACAACTAAGGCGCTAATGACGACGTTAGCGAAGTTGTATGAGAAGCCATCGACATCAAATAAAATATTTTTGATGAAAAAGCTTTTCAACATGAAGATGGTAGAGAACGGTTCGGTGATAGAGTATCTGAACGAGTTCAACAGTGTGACAAGCCAACTTGAGTCCGTTTCAATCATCTTTGAAGACGAGATTCAAGCTCTACTGTTCTTATGTTCGTTGCCAGAGAGTTGGGAGAACCTAGTGATGGCGGTTAGCAACTCTATCTCGGGGATTCTCACGTTTAATGATGCGGTAAGCTGCATAATAAACGATGAGATGAGAAGAAAGTCCGTGAGTGGGAGTTCTGGAACTTCTGCACTTTCGGTGGAGAATCGTGGCAGAACAATGGAAAGGGGAAAGGGGAAAATGGGCAAGTCTAAAAGCCGAGGTAAATCTCAAGAAAAAATCCAAGGCGCCTGTTGGAATTGCGGAAAGAAGGGCCACAGAAGAAGTGAATGTAAGCTTCCGAAGAAAGGCTCAGATGAGAAGACGGATGAAAAGGAAGCGAATGTGGTATCTACACAAGAACAAGGGGAACAAGATCTTTGTCTATCAGCGAACGAGAACACAAAGGAGGATACTTGGTTCCTACATTCAGGGGCTTCTTTTCATTGCACTTCGGGCAGACACCACTTTAGCGAGTATGTTCAGGACGATCTTGGACATGTGACGGTGGGAAACAGTCAATCGTGTAAGATCGTTGGAAAGGGGACGATCATCTTGCAACCGTCAGGAGGTGGTCAAATTAAATTGAAGAATGCTCGTCATATTCCGGATTTGAAGAAAAGCTTGATTTCCACAAGTCAGCTAGACAACGAAGGGTTTATTACAACGTTTAGGAATTCTCAATGGAAGATTTCCAAAGGATCGTTGGTGGTCGCAAGGGACAAGCTGAGCGGTTCGTTGTACTCATTTAATGGGAGCTGCGGAGGCTCGGCTGCATTGACGGCCAGTTCGGAGAAAGATTCGGAGACTTCGTTGTGGTATAAAAGATTGGGGCACCTCAGCGAGAAGAACATGAAAATTCTTCAAGCTAAGGGGGTTCTTTCGAGGCTGAAAAAGGCGGAGTTGGGACTTTGCGAGAGCTGCGTTTGTGGGAAGCAAAGCGCGCTCAGATTTCAAATTGGAGGCGTACCGAAAAAGACCAAGAAACTGGAGATGGTGCATACTGACATGTGGGGTCCGGCCTCGGTGGAGTCTTATGGAAGAAATCGGTACTTCGTGACGTTCATCGATGATACAAGTCGGAAGACATGGGTGTACGCGATGAAGAAAAAGTCCGATGTGTTTGGCATCTTCAAACACTGGATTGCGCAGGTGGAGAACCAAACGGGGATGAAGGTTAAATGCCTGAAGTCCGATAATGGCGGGGAATACTGCACCCAAGAGTTCGAGGAGTTTTGCTCGCAAAAGGGTTTTCGTTGGTTGAAGACGGTATCTGGGACGCCACAGCAAAATGGTATCGCTAAAATGATGAACAGAACGATCCTAGAGCGAGTGCGAAGCATGACCTTGGATGCGAATCTGCCAAAATTCTTATGGGCAGCAGTGGTCGATGTTGCTGTGTATCTGATCAACAGAAACCCGGCGAGTGCGCTTAATGGAGGCATTCCAGAAGAAATTTGGTCGGGTAAACCGGTCAACTATTCGCACCTTAAAGTATTTGGCTGTATCGCGTATTCTTTGATTGATAAGGCAGAAGGAGTAAGCTTGACTCGAAATCTAAGAAGTGTGCTTTCATCGGGTATGGTGGAGACGAGTTCGGATATCAGCTGTGGGATTACACAAGTAAGAAAGTAATACGAAGCCGGAACGTTGTCTTTGATGAGCAGCACTTATATAGAGAAGAAAAGCAAGCCAAAGATGGTGTTGTATCTGAGTTCGTGGAGTTAGACGGAACTCAAGAGAACAATCAGGTGTCTTCAAGTGGGGATCAAAACATGGAAGAAGCTGCAGTACAGGATCAGGTTCAAGAACATGATAGCGACCATGTTCAGCAACCGGATGTACCAATTCTGAGGAGATCTACGAGAGAAAGGAGACTGCCTGAAAGACTTGTGACCGATTTCATTTTGTACACGGATTCGAGAGAGCCTGAATCCCTTGAAGAGGCGACACAAGACGGTGCTAGTAAGCAGTGGGAGCGAGGTATGGACGAGGAGATGGATTCTTTGAAGAAGAACCGCACGTGGGACCTAGTGAAGCTACCCAAGGGTCGAAAAGTGTTGCTGAATAGATGGGTGTACAGGATAAAAGATGAGTCCGATGGTGTGAAGCGGTACAAGGCTCGCTTGGTAGTCAAGGGATATGCGCAAAACCAAGGAATTAACTATCAAGAGATATTTTCCCCTGTGGTGAAAATGACATCAATTCGGGTGATCTTTAGTATTGTAGCGGTGGAGGATCTGTACTTAGAGCAGCTTGATGTGAAGACTGCGTTCCTTCATGGAGATTTGGTGGAGGAGATCTATATGATGCAGCCACCGGGATATGAGGTGAAGGGAAAAGAAACTATGGTATGTAGACTGCGAAAGAGTTTGTACGGCCTTAAGCAAGCTCCAAGACAGTGGTATCTCAAATTCGATCAGTTCATGCTAGAGACGGGATTTGTGCGCGGTGAGTCAGATCACTGTGTCTATATTCAGACTTTTGAGGATGGAGACTATATCATTCTATCACTGTATGTAGATGATATGTTGGTAGCGGGTCCGAACTTCGAGAAAATTCAAAGTCTGAAGAAGATGATGGCTGAAAAGTTTTCCATGAAAGATTTGGGAGTGGCCTAACAAATTTTGGGCATGAAGACCGTTCGAGTTAAGAAGCAGCGGAAGCTGTAGTTATCGCAAAGCGACTATATCGAGAAGGTTTTGAAGCGGTTCAACATGGACAAGTCAAAACCGGTGAGTACGCCTTTAGCAAAACATTTCAAACTCATGAAGAAGTTTTGCCCGACAACTCAAGAGCAGAAAGACGAGATGGCAAGAGTGCCTTATGCTTCTGCGGTGGGGAGTTTAATGTATGCAATGGTGAGTACGAGACCAGATATTGCACATGCAGTGGGAGTTGTGAGCCGGTATATGCAAAACCCGGGGAAAGAGCATTGGAATGCGGTGAAGTGGATTTTGAGGTATCTTAGGGGTACGTCTAATCACTGCTTATATTTTGGGGGTGACTCTCTAAAGGTGCAAGGTTACGTTGATGCGGACTACTCGGGTGATCGAGATAGTAGGAAGAGCACAACGGGATACGTATTTACAATTGGGGGAACAGCGGTGAGTTGGGTATTTCAACTGCAAAAAGTGGTAGCATTGTCAACTACGGAGGCTGAGTACGTGGCGATCACGGAAGCCAGCAAAAAAATGATATGGTTACAAGGGTTACTCGAAGAGTTGAGTAAGAAGCAAGACTTCAATACCTTGTGGAGTGACAGCCAAAGTGCAATACATTTGGCGAAGATTGCAGCATATCATTCTCGGACGAAACATATCAAGGTGCGGTACCACTTCATACGCATGGCGTTAGAAGATGGTGAGTTGACACTGCAGAAGATCGCGGGAGAAAAGAATCTGGCGGATATGTTCACCAAAACAGTAGACAGAGATAAGCTGAATCTCTGTTGCAGATTGGTGAATCTCTCCATGAAAATTTAATGAGGAGAGAGCAGCAGCGGAATCGTGTGAAGTTTACTAGTGCTGAGAATCAAGCCAAAAAAATTACTCCAAGTGGGACAATGTCGAGATTATGATGAATTTGCATCAAGGTGGAGTTTGTTGAAAATTGATGCAAATTAAAGTCTATGGTTAGGTGCCACCTTTTGACATGCATGTCATTGTTAGGTGATGACAATGATAGGTGGCGACTTTGTTAGATGCTACTTTTGACATCCATGATATTGTTAGGTGATGACAATGATAGGTGCTGACTTTGTTAGGTGCTACTTTTGACATCCATGACATTGTTAGGTGATGACAATGATAGGTGGTGACTTTATTAGGTACTATTTTTGACATCCATGACATTGTTAGGTGATGACAATGATAGATGGTGACTTTGTTAGATAGTGACATTGTCCTAGGTGCTATAAAAGCACATCTTATGAGTGAGGCATTTTGTATCCATCACAAGTATCATCACAAGAGGTAAAGGCCAAGAGAGATTTATATAGAGAGATTTGAGAGAAATCTCCTAAGGTTGTTCTTGTTTGTAAACTTGATTCAAGTATAGTAGACGTTTGCAGATTCCGCTCTGCCGGGAACTAGCCATACGGTGGGTGAACCTCGTTAACAAATCTATCTTGTTTGCGATTAATTGTTTTCTTATTCCTGCACCTTAATTTATATTGTCTTTCGTCGTTTAATTGCGTGAATGTATTTTTGCGTGATTTGGATTTTGTCGCGAACACTGTTCCGTGGATCGACTCTCCCTCCCAACATTTGGCGCTATGACTAGTAAGGACTCGAAACACAAACTTCGCAGTTTTATCTATTTCATATCCAATATGACTTTCTAATATAAGTTTTCGGGGTTACAGTAAAGCTATATAAATCTAATGCATGGCCTATCTAGATGGCCGGTTTGGATCGTTGAAATATATAAGGTATGTAAGTTTTGGGAAGAAGGCCCATTTAAAAAAAACGAGATCCAATATAGTGTTGAAGGAAGTTAGATGGATTGAAAAGAGATTTGGGGTCGACAAAATATAGAAAGATACTCATGGTTTTTCCCATGGTGAATATCGACAGTCTTGGCATGATTATAAAGAAAGATACTCATGGATTCAAAATTACCTATTTTATTGTTTTTTAATATTACTTTATTCTACTTTCCTTCGATTCTTACTTATTTTTTTAGATTTTACTCATGAAAAGATGGTGGAATCAAATGAATTTCGTTATATCTACATCTTACTTGATAAAGATGATGATGATGATGATGATGGATGCCGATCGTCGAAAAAAGGATGTATTTTTTTGAAGATGATGATGGGTGTCATAGAAGGAAATTCGCACCTACCGCACCCATCCTCTATTATTTTCGTATGAGAATAATAAAATGTTCTAAGGAGGTTTTTTTGTCATGTAGCGTAAAAGACTGTATCCCCCGCCAATTTTTTCAACAATCGGCACTCTTCTTTATCATCTAAGATGTGGATAGACCAAATTTCATGTGATTCTAACGTCTTTTCACCGTTGATGTAAAAAATTCTATTATCGGCAAACCGTTAAATTTGCGAACTAAATCAAATTTCACGTGATTCTAACTCTCTACGAGACATTATTCACTTAAAATATAACCATATAATCATATATGCTTTCTATGGATTAAATATTTCTCGATTTAACTTATAGCTTTTTCCTGAAAGAAAAAGTTCTCAAAAAATTAATTAGTAGAGTAAATTATTATAGGCTTCCGGGTAAAAAAAATTTAAGTTTTTTAAAATTGTATTAACTTCAACTTATTAATATATTTATGGTTTTTTACTTAAAGCCTCCCAAAACTCATTTAAAGTTTTTTGACGTAAAGCACCTCCCAAAATAGGCTAATTACTGACCCCCAAAACTTGGTAATTACTCATTACCCTACCCCAAAAACGTTTAAATTGCATCATCCCCTCCCCACCTCTTTCAGTTCGCTTCGTTAGTCAATTAACGGAGGAAGTCAGGCTAGCGTTATCAAACCCTCCTAACCCACTCGTATTCACTATTCTTCATCTAAAATTCCAAATCAGAGCCCCGATTCAAAACTAGGTTGAGGAAGATGACTCGTATTCCATTGCCAATTGAAGATTTGAAACCCTAATTTTGAATGATGGCTCCGATTTGGAATTTTAAATGAAAAAGAGTGAGTATGATTGGGTTTAGAGGGTGTAATAACCCTAGCCCGACTTATTCCGTTGATTGACAAACAGAGTGAAGCAAAAAGGGCTAGTGGAGGTAAAATGATGCAATTTAAACGCTTTTGGGTAACAAATAATTATCAAGTTTTGGGGGTTTAGTAGTTAGCTCAGTTTTCGAGGGGCTCTAAGTATTAAAAAAACAATATATTTAATTATTTGTGCACTTGTATATGAAGTGCTTAAAAATTTTCAAATTATTATCCTGAGATATAACAATGCATTTTGTGAGAATTAATGCCTCACGTCCTGTCTCTACTTCACATTACAATATAGAGATTAATTCCTTGATCTAAATTGGGCAGCAAAATTATAGTGCGAGAAGGGTATAAAGTAACGAGATGATAGATCGATATTGGTATTGTGATATATTGCATATTATGGCTACAGAATGGCATCCATAAACAGTTAATAAAAACAAAACTCAAATATAAATAAAACTTATGAAATGTTATGACTTAGATACGAACAAAATTTCAAGCTAATAAATTGGCCTTCTCCGTTTATCTACTTTAAACCGTTTTTAAGATCTATCAACTAAAACAATATCATCAGCAACCAATATACAGTATACAATAACTAAGACAATAGGATAAAGATTTAACGCCGGTCTTTAGTGTAATTAAACTCTATGATAACATAACCGTATCGTGATAGATAATGGCTCTATTCTCCGGTCGTCTACCATCTATTCTTTTTTATTCTATCATGACGTTTAATCAGATCAATATACGCTCAAGTGAAAGTAATTTTTTTTCTAAATCTTACCACATTATCTTTTCAGGAATCTTTTCATAATTATTTTCTAAACCAATAAAATCCATATGTTAATTTCTCATCTTCTATCTATATATTTTCATCGATTGTCCTGACAATTAAATCGCTTTCATAGTAAACCTTCCTGGCATAAAACCAAACTCGCTTTCGGATGTAAACAATTTTTTTTGGCTTAATCTATGTTCAATAAACCGTAAGCCTTATTTCACCAAAACCCTTTATAGTTTGGGCTGATGTCCAGAAACCCTCATTTAGTTCAGCAGTTAGTCCAACACCCCCATATACTTTCAAATCGTTACTCCGCGGCTTCCTACCGTTAAATCCTATGTTGAATAACCTTTTTACCCCTCGTCTTCCCCCGAAACAAATCATCTTTTATAATGAAAAAACCCCAAAATCAAGTTCGGGCTTCGATGAGGATTCACTTAAAATCAAGTGATTTTATATTTTTTCCTTCTTCTACTATTATTACTTGTTATTTACCTTCTCATACTTGTCTTAATTTAGTTAAGGTTGCGTTTTGATTTATTTGAATGATTGTCGACTAGTTTAGAAATGAAAATATGCCTCCTAGTTGCTTGTTTAAATTGTTGTGAGAGTGATTTTTCAATTTACGAGCTATTTAGCGGTATAATTCATTGTTACTCATGTTTATGTAAATTATTTTGGTTGTGTCGTATGCAGCTCTATTTACTTTGCTTGATGATGCGTTGTGTTAGTTGCCAGCTCCAATCGTTCGAGCACTGAAGAAAAAATTAAAAACTCTCTTCCCTCAACTCGATCTCTCATACTCTAGCAGCATTACAAAATGGTGCAACATGTCTATTCCTTAGGCAATCCAAGCGTATGATTAAATGACTTAACCGGACTTATGCCTCCGATTAAGTTAGCACAAGAGTTTGATAGATGCATTTGAATTTTTTGTGTATTCGAATGTTAATCTTTGTATTGGGTTGTATTCTTCTTAATATTTGGATAAAGAAATTTTGCATCTTTTGTTCATGTTTTTGGAATACCCTTTGTAATAGCTTAGCTTTTGATGAACTTGGAGCATGCTAACTGCTTCTATCTGCTTCCCATATGCTTCATATTATCTTTTCTTTATTATTTAATTATTGTATGGTAATATTGTTTAGAGGATCACATCAACATTTGATTAATACATAAGGGAAGAATATATGACACCAAAGCCTATTTAACAACATAGCATAAAAACCGCAATTTGCATATCCTCTAACTAGTAGAAAGACATTTCCAACGTCTTTGCTACATGTACAAGCGTACCGGTGAACACGCTTGATGATCAAGGCTCTCGCTTGCATCCATTCCAAGGTCAGAATTTTTTCCGTAAGGATACGCCAAACGAATCAGTGAATGTGATCCGTGATCGAGGCTCTCACTGGCCGTAACAAACTCTGGAGAATGTTGATGACCCCGAGCAAAGATAATTGCTACCCATATGTTTCAGACTTTGCTTCTTGCTAGATACAGTCTCAACTTCTATTTTTAAGCTTGAGTTGCACATTTTTACAAACGGCTAACATGCTATTAGAAGAAAATTTACATTGAGAACAATTAAATTTCCTTGGTTATATTGGCATGATCCTTCATTGTCATCTCAAATCTTACGGGTGCAAAAATGATTTCTTTTGAATCCATTACCATGCCAACTTTACTTCAATTGGGTCCAACAAAAATGCCTATTAGAATTGGAATTGAATAAAAGATACACAAATCAAAACCATACTCTTTTATTGATTATTGAAATTAAATCCAGCTATAATAATTGATGCAAAATCTACAACAATTGAGCCTTTTATCCCAAGCATATAGGGTTAAGCTACATGAACCAACATAAGAATCACGCCGGGTCCAGCACATGAATCCTCCGCCTCCACTCACCTATATCGAACAATATACTTTCATTGAGGCATTTGGCAACCATATCTTTTCGCATCATCTCCATCCATATTGACACGACCTAGATCGCGCCAAGATATTACCTTCCGTTGATCTGCTGATGGCGGCGAGGGATGGCTGAGGTTGGATCTGGAGGCAGGCTCCTGAAGCGTGTGGATCTCAATGGGTTTGAGGTTGGTTGTCGTCGAGCTACCTGCAAGGAAGTCCTGGGGTGGTTGTACCACCGAGGACCCTCCGACGATCAAGTTAGAGAGGAAACCCGAGCAGAGTAACGGCTTAGTAGAGTAAAAATGGCTTACTTGAACCGTCTGAAGAGGGTGTTTATATAGCGGTGGCCGCAGACAGGGCAGGCGCGAGAATCACGCCGGCCGTTACGCTCCCGACGTCACGCCCGCGTGGTGAGCGGGATCTCCCATTAATGGTGAGACAGGCTCGTTAATGGGGGATCGTGATGGCGTGGAACGTGGGATGTGGCCGGCGGATATCTCGCGCACGGCGAGATTCGCGGGATGGCGGTTGCGCCTGTGAGCGGTGCCGCTGGTCGGTCGATGAGACCGAGAAAGATGACCTCGGCAGGAGAGCTCGCGGACGAGCGGGAGAGCCGAGCTATCTTGATTCTGCGGTAACCCGGAGACGAGCTGTGAGGCCGAGGAGGCCAATTGTGCAGGGGGCTCGAAGGTGAGCCAGCGTTTGTTTGTAGGACGGGCATAGGAGTGGTCTAGTCGGCCACTGTAGGTCCTCTCTTGCATGCTCTGAGACACGTCATCTGCCATGTGTCATGATCTGGGAGATCACCGATATCGAGCATCATCACATATTTTCTTCGGTCTCCCTTTTGACTATATCGATAGTATTCATTCGTCGAACCGGTGCTTCCACAAGTTTGTGTCGCACATGACTAAACTATCTTAGCCGGTTTTCCCGCATCTTCTCCTCCACAGGTGCAACACCAATTTTTACACGAATATCCTCATTTTACACCTTATCTTTTCTGGTATTACCACACATCTAACGAAGCATTCGCATCTCCGCTACGTGCAATTTCTGTGTTTGATACTTCCTAGGAGCCTAGCATTCTGTACTATATAATGAGTTATGCCAAATAGCGTTCCGATAAAACTTCCCTTTCAATTTTAACGGAAAGTTACGATCGCACAAATTCCCTGTTGCGCTCCTCCATTTCAACCAACCACCTTAAATCTTTTGATTAATATCGCTATCGATCTCCCCATCCTTTCGGATGAGAGAACCTAGATATCTAAACTAATCGCTCGGTAATATCTCTTGTCCTTCCAGTATGTTATACCAATATGGTCTCGGCTTTTCTATTTGCAAGATTTGCAATGCATATATGCTGTCTCGGACCTGCTCAATCTGAACCTCCAAGATTCCAACATTTGCCTCCATAACTCCAATTTGGTATTATCCCCTGCTTTCGTCTCATTTACTAGAACAATATCATCAGTGAATAACATACACCAAGGCATCTCATCTTAGATAGTTCTAGTAAGCTCATCCATCATGATGGTAAATAGGAATGGATTTAATGCAGATTCTTGATTTAAGCCAACTGTATTCGGAAAATCACTCGTTAGGCCGCCGCAAATTCTGACATTTGCCACTACTCCATCGTACATATCCTTGATTATATCAATGTACTTGACGGGGATCCCATTCTTCATCATTGTCCCCCCATAATACCTCTCTAGGTATTTTATCGTACGTTTTCTCTAAATCAATAAATATCATATGTAAATCTCTTCTTCTCTCTCGAAAACGCACGACAAATTGACGAAGCAAATGAATAGCATGCCGTCGATCGTCTAGACATGAATCCAAACCGGTTCTCTATTATCTTAACATCCTTTCTTATCCTGTGTTCAATCACTCTTTCTCAAAACTTTATGTTGTGACACATAAGTTTTATTCCCAGATAATTTGAGAAATTTTGAATGTCGCCCTTTTTCTTATAAATAGGTATAAGGATACTTTTCCTCCACTCATTTGGTATCTTTTTGGCCTGCCAAATCTTATTAAATAGATATGTCAGCCATTTAACGCCTATTTCTCCAAAACATCTCCAAATCTCGATAGAAATCCCATCTAGACCAACCGCTTTTCTTGCTCTCATTCCCTTCAAAGCCTCTTTAATCTCTGGTATTCTTATTTTACGTATGAAATCACGGTTTATATTTTGAGATTGAATAACAAGTTCATCCAAATTCTTAGTAAAACACTCATTGAATAATTTATCAAAATAATCTCTCAATCTTTCCTTGATATTCTCATCTTGAACTAAAACTTTCTAATCTTCATTTTTGACACACTTCACTGCACATAAATCTCTGGTTTTCTTTTCCCGCATTCGAGCAATCCAGTATATATCATTTTCAGTCTCCTTAGTGTCCAACTTCTCATACACCTTTTTGTAGACCTTAGTTTTAGCTTCCCGAATAGCTTTCTTAACTTCCTTTTTAGCCATTTTATATTTCTCAAATCTCTGCGCATCTCTGCTTTTCTTCAAATTTTTATAAGAATCTCTCTTGATTTTAATAGCACCCTTTACTTCTTCGTTCCACTGTGATGTGTCCTTAAATGGTGAAGCACCACCTCTCGACTCACCAAATAGATTTCTAGCTACCCTCTTGATATAACTAGCCATCTTGTTTCATGTTCTGTCTGAATCATTTTCAGACTGCCAACCTGCCTCTTGAAGTATACGATCTATAAAAGTCTTTTAGTTATCTTGTTTCAATCGCCACCACTTAATTCTAGGTTCTACCTTACGTCTAATTTTCCTAGATTCTCTTCTAAATCGAAAATGTAGAACTAAAAGTCTATATTGAATAGTTACACTCTCACCCGGCACTACCTTACAATCGATGAGGCAATCTCTATCTATCCTTCTCGTCAGAAAAAAGTCTATTTGATTTGCACTTGATCCGTTCCTAAAGGTGATAAGGTGAGACTCTCTTTTCCTAAACCATGTGTCTATTGAGATCAAGTCATAAGACAAGAAAAAATCTAGAATCGAGCAAGCTACTTCATTCCTTTGTCCAAAACCAAAACCTGCATAGATAGTATCAAACCCGCTAGGACTAGTATCTACATGTCCACTGAGATCACCACCAATAAATAACTTCTTTCCACTAGATATCGTTTGCACCATCTCGTCTAAATTCTCCCAGAATAGACGCTTACTAGCATCATCAAGACCTATCTGTGGTGCATAAGCACTAATAATATTAAGCATCTTCCCACCTAGAATAAGATTAACCAGTAAAATTCTATCACTTTTTCTCATAATCTTAACTATATCCTCAAGCAACCGTCTATCTATGATTACGCCTACACCCATTACGATTTTTATCTATATCCATATACCAAAACTTAAAAGCCCAAGACTTTATGACTCTGCCATTTTCACCTACCCACTTAGTTTCTTGCAAACACATAATATCAACTCTCCTCATAATTATCACCTTCACGAATTCTGTTAGTCTACCCGTAAGGTAACCTATGTTTCAAGAAATTAGACGGATCCTATGAAACCCTTACCTATTTGTTACTACACCCGGGTTTCGATGTAGCGCGCCGGTTCCGGATGACGACCTAAAAACCCTTGCATACTTAACACTACACCCGGGATCTGATATAGCGCGCCGCTGAGTAGGGGACGTCCCAACGATATTCTTATTATGATTCATGTCATAGAATGTGACAAAATTTTACGTTGGCTGTCACAAGTCTACCACAACTCTCAACCTTTCTCATCCGGACTTGGGACCGGTAACAGTGGGTTTAATTGATGCAAAATCTAAAACAAAAAAAACTAGTAATACATGCTCTCAATTTCAAATAAAATGTAAAGCCCCTATTCTACAACTATAATGATGTAAACCCATTCTTTCACTTCTACTTTCATTGCGCTTCCATGGCAGTGAGCGTGAGTCACGGATGACATTGTCGGCGGTAGTGAGGTTGAGTCGTGTAGAAGATCGTTGGCGATGGTTGATGGTGAATGACCAATGAGAGTAAGATACGGCCATGCGCTAAAGAGTCTCGCTCGGAGATGGATTTGGTCATCAAGAGGGCTAGGATGAGGATATCGGTTAGTAATTGAGTTAAGGAGAACGGGAGAGTAAGAAAATGGAAAGTACATGAGAGGGAGATGGAGAGAGAGAAGAATAGAAAAGCAAAAAATGTTCACATTATAGGTCACATGAGCACTTAAAATTACGATTTAATGACCAGGAGGACAATATAGTAACGATTTGAAAGTCCATGAGGTTTTGCACTAACGGCTAAAATACATGGAGTTTTTGTGAAACAAGACTTACTAATACCCGAACATTACAGTGGAAATATATAATAAGTTTCATATTTTATAGTTCTGTTGATCTATTGATGCAAACAGATGTTAAGATGATTAGCCATTTAATTAATTATATGTATTAGTGTTGGTTATATGTTTGTCAAAATGAGGATAGCTATGTAATTAAATATATTTATTTTTGTAAATAGTTTAAAGCAAGAGCCTTTATGTAAAAAGAAAAGGGTTTTATGGGGTAAAGAAAAGTGGGACCCACCTGCTCCACCCATAGGAGCGGTGGGGTGGGGATAAATTTCCTTTCTCAATTTATGAGATTTAGAGGGATTTTAGTTAAACCCTGTATTTTATTATGGAATTGGATTGATCCCTTATTACATGAATAATGATAAAAGGTTTCCAGTAGTTTTTATTGATGAATTTTCTTATATGTTTTGTAATTGGGTGGTCTTCCTGTTTGGATACGGAGTTGGGATAACTGTGGTTGATTTTTAAGTGGAGGTGGAAAGAATGCAAACCGTGCTTTGCAAGCCCTAAACTCCAAAAATGGAGTTTACAAAACTTTGGTCAGATTAGAGATGATATATAACTACAATTATCTTAAATTTTGGGAGCTATCTCAACTCCGAAATGGCTGCCAAATAAGACAAAGTTAGAATTTTGGAGTTAAGTTTTGCTAACGTTATGAAACTGCAGTTTTCAAAACTTAACTCTTATATATTTTTTGAGGATAACGGTGGTTGATTTTTAAGTGGAGGTGGAGGGTGTATTTTGGGATCCCATCCAACCAAATTCCCTCCTTGGGCATTTTTAGAGAGAGAGAGAATAATGTAGAAAAGAGGCCATTTCCTCCTATGGCGTGGAAAAAATACAACCTCCATCAATTTTTTCGACGATCGGTCCCCATCATCTTCATCGTTATCATCTAAGATGTGGGTACACCAAATTTCATGTGATTCTACAACTTTTTCACTGCTGATTTAGCAATGTAAAAAGTTCTATTGTTGGTAAACCGTTAATTTTGAACCCACTAAATCAACGGTGAAAACGTTGTGGAATCACATGAAATTTGGTGTACGCACATGTTAGATGATAACGATGATGATGATAGGTGCCGATCGTCGGAAAAAATGGTGGAGGTTGTATTTTTTCTACACCATAGGAGGAAATCCCCTCCTATGGCCTCTTTCCTCCATTAATCTCATATATTTAGAGAGCGAGAGAGAGAAGAGAGAGAGAGGATAATGGAGGAAAGAGGCCATAGGAGGGAATTTCCTTCTATGGCGTCGAAAAGATACATCCTCTCTCATTTTTTCCGACGATCGGCATCTACCATTTTCATCGTTATCATCTAAGATGTGGGTACACCAAATTTCATGTGATTCTACAACCTTTTCACCGTTGATTTAGTGGGTTCAAAATTAACGGTTTAACGACAATAGAACTTTTTACATTGCTAAATCAACGGTGAAAAGGTTGTAGAATCACATTAAATTGGGTGTACCCACATCTTAGATGATAACGATGAAGATGGTGGGTGCCGATCGGCGGAAAAAATGAGGGAGGGTGTATTTTTTCGACGCCATAAGAGGAAATTCTCTCCTATGACATCTTTCCTTCACTATTCTCATATATCTATCTATATATATATATATATATATATATATATATATATATATAACGATGATATGGAAGCACTCAAACCCTGTTTGGATATTGAGTTAGGATAACTATAGTTTATTTTTAAGGGGAGAGAGTGAGAGGATGCAAACTGCGGTTTGCAATCTCCAAACTCCAAAAATAGAGTTTACAAAACTTTGGTCAGATTGGAGTTAGAGATAACTGTAGTTATCTCAAGTTTTGGGTTCAGATAACTGCAGCAGTTGTCTCAATTCCAAAATGGTTGCCAAAGAAGATGATGTTAGTGTTTTGGAGTCAAAGTTTTGCTATGAAATTACGGTTAAGAAACTTAACTCCATTCCCGAGAAAGTCCTTAAAGCTTAGAAAAATGGTAGAAATTTTAATATTTTTCTTTTGTAATAATTGTTAAAGTTTTTATAATCATCTTCTTAAATATTATTTTGTGTAAAACTATATTTTATAGCAGTTCGAGATAAATACAGCAATGAATTTGGATAAAATGTTAACAAAGAAAAACTAACCTTTTGAATTTAATCAGATCTACATAAATCTTTACTGAAAGTCTTAGAAAATTTTAATAATTTTAACTACTCTTTAGAAATATTTATAGTTTTAGCTAAATTACATTTAAAAGGAAACGGAAGGAGCACTTGTTTTTTGCACCTGTGATGCACATATCCTATTCATACCTGTGATGCACATGTCCACTCCCTATTCATATTCAAGCAAAATAATAAAAAAACAGAAAATATGATATTTTTAAAATTTCACGACTTTCATGTATTATATAACATACAAAAAATTGTACAACCGAAGAGTACAAATAATTTTGAGAATTTTTTTAATTTAACAAATTTTTTTGCTTCTATAAGAAACATATTGAATATGGAAGAAAGTATTGATATTTATAAAAAGTGCACTCATATTCGCTATAGCAAATAAATTTTTACAAAACTTAATAAAAATATTACTACCTCCTTTCCATTTTAACCGTCCATTTTTGGTACTTAAAATGGAAGAGATGCAGTAAGCTTTTATAAAATCTCGCCATTTTCATGTGTTTTAGGATGCAAAATATTTTTAAAATAAATTTTAAAGAAATCATGATTTTCATATGCTATATTCAAAATATTGAAAATTTAAAAAAAATTTAAAAATATAGAATTTTTGAAATCATCACGATTTTCGTGTGCTCTAATAAGCAAAATATTTAACAACTAAAAAACACAGAAAATTTTGAGAACATATTTTTGGGATTTTTAAATTTCACGATTGTCATATGCTATAACATGCAAATATTAAAAAACCAAAGTGAACAGAAAAATTGAGATATTTTAAAATTTTATAATTAACATGAGATATAACATGCATAACATTGAAAAAAATGAAAACAGAAAAATTTGATATTTTTAAAAAATCATTGGATTTTGCCGTATCATGGAAAATTTGAAAACCGAAGAATAAAATATTTTATTTTGAATATTTCATGTTTTTTTTGTGTTATGCAAGCAAAATATTGGAAAACCGAAAAAAAACAAATTCTTAGATTTTTCAAATTTTGTTATAATCATGTGTGCTGTGTGTAAAATGTTAAAGATTTAAAAAACAAAAATATTTATGATTTTCACATGCTATATAACAAACAAAGTATTGAACAATCGGATAAAACAAGAAATTTTTAAGACATTATAAATTTTTTGCGATATTCTATGTTATAATAAAAAATCATTGAAAACCTGAAGCAATATGCTGAAATATATTGTAACGTTTCGGAAAAATTTATAGATAATTAATTATTTTATTTTATTTAAAAGATATTATTTTAAATTTATAAATTTGATGAAAAGGCTTTTTATAAACGGTTAGGGTATTTAAGTAAAATGGCAATTAGTATAGGTAACATTAGTTATAAGGTAGGGTTTTAGTGGAAAGTTTAATTTCTATATGGTATATTGAGTTGGGTAGGGGTTTATGTGCATATTGTGTTAATTATGAAGATAAGGTTATGACGAACCTTACCTACACTACACCAAGAGATGAACCACAAGCCCACACCTCATCCTTACACACATGCACATCACCTCTCCATGGTGACACCTCTCCTCCCTTATCAACACATAACTCCTCTATATTGCTCAGTTATCAAACTAAAATTAGAATTTCAAAACACTTAGCATAGTGAAACTCTCCACCCTTATTTAGAATAAAAGAAAGAAAAGCTAGAGTCCCTTGCTCTTTCATTCAAATCTTTTAAGCTAGGCTTCTCAACTCCTTATGCACCTCTTGAAGATTTAGCTCAGTGGAATCCTTCTGATAGGTATAACCCTCAACTTTTCAGGTCTCAATATGAGTTATGTATTTGTAGTGTTTACGATATCATCAAAAACGTATTTTTGTTAGAATCTTAGCTCTGTTAGTATCTGCTATAATTATGCTTATCCCTAAATAAATCTAACGGTACAGTGGCATGATAATTAGACTTAGAGTGCACTTTAGAAACCCCGACCTATCCCTGCACAATTCGACCGGCGAAATTCTCTATTTTCCCGGTACCGCCGGCTCTTTTGTTGACTTGGGTGTTGAGATTTTGTAGGTAACTCTCTGTAGCTTATGTAGGGTATTTGGTATATTTTGATTTTCCTATATAGTCTGTAAATAAAATCTGGAAGTTAATCGTTTTGTTTTTTATAAAAAAATTACCGTATGATACGGACAGTTCGTGTCACGTTTTGTGTTTTCTCAAAATACGACGAGTGAGGGTAGATCAAGTTAGCTTAGGGTTTGTATAGCACATGATATTCTCACGTATCACGTTACGTAAGTTAGTTCACTTAGAAATTACGTATTTGCCGGATCGGAATTCAACCGCTTATATACGAAAGTTTCATTTCGATATTAGCTTCGACCGTGGAGACTCCGGAGGCAGCGAGGAAGGGAAAGGATTGATGGGATCCGATTAGATCACGACTTGTTCCGGTGGGTAGACTAAATATCTACCGGGGGACATTGTATGGATGGCGTATAGCGCCGAAACCAGAAAATTTGTTATACTTATTTTTCATTCATGTTGTTGCATAATTAAACCTATTATTGTATTGTATGCATTCATACCTATAACTCGCTGTTACTTAACCCTTGTTAGTACACTTGCACTATTACCGATGCGTTATATTGCACTTGCACATGCTTATATATTACACTACACCCCATCGGTAATGAACATGTCACGTACACACCTACAACTTACTATGTCATCTATAATCTATTGCGCACTGTTACTATCATTAATAATTGTTGTTATGTACTACTGCTGTTGTTTTGACACATATCATATCTCATTTTCATTACTGCTACTTGTATCATGATATATATTGGATTATGAGATTTCCTTGTTTTTAGTTTTATGCACACTGGTTATATTCTACTGTTCTTCGTGATTGATGTGATATGTCCACCATAAGTTGTTGTTTTTATGATTTGATTTTATTCCGAACCGAGTGAGGGAGTTATACGGTTGCAAATTTTTACGTTATGCGGACTGAGTGTGGGAGTATGCAGTCGGATCCATGGTGGACCCGGTCGAGACCGAGAGACAGGAAAGCCTCATTAGAGACGGGGAGCCTAACGAGGACACTCGATACCGGAGATAGTTTGAGAAATACGGCGGATATCTGGAGGATACTGACCGATGTTGTTGGCTGTCAGGATCTTTCGGGGAACGATGCTTGGTAAAACTGAAGATTTGTGTTGATATTTGACACGAGATTTGAGAATCGTTATGAAAACGACCAAAATTTTGGAACACTTGATAAGATTTCTGTTTCCTTTTATACAAGCACTATAATTACATATTCATATTTCATATGTTATCATATATCATGTCTACCTGATGCATAGTTTTAGTCACTATTTCGTTATGCATACAATTTCAACTATTGGATATTAGTTTATTCGCTGAGTTGGCAACACAGCCCCGTTGTGCCTTACTTCCTTGCAGGAGATGTCTGGACGCTTAGCTGCGTTGCGGACACAGATATCACAGCTTTCGTCATTTATCTTACTGGGTGGGTTACATATTTAGTAACCGTCTCTTATGGGTATTTTGTATCTTGTATCTAGTGTCACTCCGTCAGACTATGTATATTATTTGACTTAGAACAAGGGTATACTTATGTTTTTATTTTTGGTCGATTGAATAGAATCGACTAGTTATATTTGATTGTGCTTCCTGTAATTTTATGCATGGGATTCTTCGCTTCTGAACATCGTATATTATTTGCGTGGGTTGTTTCCGCCGATTGGCGTTGATTTTTCTCCCAAGTAGGGGATGCCACTATATTAAATGTTTATGTACTTACTTTTCTGAAAGATTACAAAGGAGATGCTGTCGAAATTTCCAATACTAAAATCTTGTTTTTACTTCATTTTAAAAACCATTCGACATGCGACCTTATTTTCTTTATTTTTAAAACAGTATTTTCTTATTTCTGCAAACAGATTTTAGATCTTGATTTTCTGGCTTACTCGGATTGTGTCGGTGTCTTTAGACGTCACACAATCTAAGTGCCGGTCATGTGCCAAATTCGGATCGTGACATATATATATATATATATATATATATATATATTAAAATAATTGAGGAAAGAGGCCCTAGGAGGCTTTATGCGTTAGATGGAAGCCAAAAGTGCACCCTCCGTTGAAATTTCACCAATTTCATGTAATTCTAACACCTTTTCACTGTTAATTTAATGGGTACAAAATTAATGGTTTACCAACAATAAAACTTTTTACATTGTTAAATCAACAGTGAAATGGTGTTAGAATAGATGAAATTTGATGTATCGACATCTTAGAGGATGGAGATAAAGTTGAAAGGTGCTGATCGTCAAATAAAATGGTAAAGAGCATATTTTTTGCCACCACCTAAAGCAAAAAGCATCCCTCTTTCCTCCTGTTACGACTCTAACTTCATTGTACGAAAATTTTCGAATTAATGTACAGAATAGAGTTTCAAGCCGGAGCACAAGTTATAAATTAAAATTGTTTAAGAACAACAAGAAACAACTTGTACCTTATTGGTAAAGCCTTGCACGGCTGTGACGCAGCCCTGTGTTCAAATCCTCTCAGCCACATATATTTTTACTGATTTTTTCTTTTAAACTTTTTAGAAGCCCAGAAGTTTACACGTGCAATATACGTAAAAATGAAAAGTCAGATAAAACAAACATGTGCACAATGATATATGAACCGACCTAAACACGTGGTAAGAATCCAAGCCCAAAACCTATACAAGTGGCCGGCGAGATGGCCTATAGGGCCGGCGGCGCCGGGCTCCCCCGTCGGTAATGCCCCCATTTTCTGCACACCATTCTTTTGGCCTACCCCCACTACTCCTATTATGTTTGAATTCCCTGCAATTATCCAGAGAGTGTTAATTCACTCATAAATTCAATTTTTAATGCATTTTTAATTCTCTATTCATTCTCAAAATCCTAATTCTTCCCTATAAATACAACATCATACCCTAGCCCTCCTCATTCTGAAATCTATTGTTAAAATTCTCAAAAATTTCTAAGTCAAAGAAGAGTACAAGTGGAGTTAACCCAAGTTCCTTTTCCAGCAAGGATTTGAAGCACTTACGGCAACCCCACGACTACAAGAAGGCCATCATTCCTCTCCTCAACCTCCCTTTTATCTTTTCAACTTGTAAGTCCCACTTCTCTCATCCTCTTCTTAACTTAAAATGATCTCTTTTCAAATCACGTCGGTAATTGGAGTTATATCTACCCTTAATTCTATTCTCTTTTAAATTTCAACTTTCTCTTAAGAACCACTTAACCATATCATTGCATCTTGCTTGTTAAACATTAACTAATTTTAAGAAACAAGTTTCATCTTAAAACTCCAAGTAAATCAACTTTTATTAAGTTTTTATGCTTAAATACCATGAAATTACATATGACATCATTTAATCATTCTTACTTATATTACCTTTAGAAAACCTCACGAGATAATGATCTAGCTCTCACAAACACGCATCTTGATATAGCACGATTCCCTTGAATAACAATTTTGTGGCAAACACGACCTTTACATCAAAATACCATAAACTATTAAAAACCGTATTTCTTTAAATTGTGTGATTACATTCTTTGCAATTATACCTCTATAACCCATTTTGGGAAACCCGATTCGATTGATACGGGTTATCGCACATCCATCGGACTAGTAAGGTGAGATGCAGACCTCCTCACGGAGCATACGATCTCGATGGAATTTTTAATGCAATTTTTAAGAAAAACGTGATTTTTATTTAATAAATAAATTTTATTTTTAATAATTATATATAAATATTATCAAACCATCTATTTTAAATATATAATAAATTCCATGTTTTTCTAAACAAAAAAAAAAGAATTACAAGTTTCATGAAAATACCATCAAGAATCCATTCAAGTCAAGTTTACACTAAAATACCTTGAACTATTCAATATATATATATATAATCACTAATATACCTCATTATATAAAATTCACATCCATGATAATTCTAAAGAATATAAACAAATATTGAGGTTTATTTTGAAAGTGTACTAAAAATATTTTTCATAAAACCCCCTCAAATTATATTAAATTACAATAAGAACTCTAGTAAATATAGATTTAAGCGGGACCAATTTTCTTGAGCCTCAGGGAGCTGGAGAAAGTTGGTGCTTGCCCATTTATGGTAGAAAACTAAAACGGGGTTATCAAATGGTAATCATCTTGGAAAAAGACACAAATTCTGCCGTCCATATACAGCAGTTACCGATAACTTCTAAACCTATTTCAGAACTCAAATCTGTTAAGTGTCTGATTCAATCTAAATATGAACACAATCCAATCTTAACTCCAATACAATATGACTCCAATCTACACTTGAACATGAACATGAATGCCGAACAATACAAATATGCAACCTGACTTGACTGGACCGAACCATGAGTATATTTTGAACTTGACTACATGACTATCCGTTTACATCCGAACCGTTTACATGAACAACTTATACCATAGTTTTGGTAAGTCTTATATAACAAATCATTACAATCAATACAATATGCGTTACGGGGTTTTAACGGGGAGATTGGTACGGAATGTATTAGAAGTGGTACGAGACGGTCACCATAATACACCTTATCTGAATATCCGTGCCGTTGTCCCATGGCTTGACGGGTCCTTGTGCTCCGTATACCTTAGTCCACGGATAGTTGGATTGCTCTCGTATACGCTGATATATTCTGTATCAAGCTACAAACAACTGCGTTAGTATAACAAAAACAGATAAATTACCATATCTATTCTTTTTACTTGATATATTTCTGTTTTGGGACTTACCGAGCGATTGTTCGCTGACGACATTCCTATCTCTTCTTTCTTTGGAATGTTGTCAGGAGGACCCGACTCTCAGAAGATCGAGCCCAGCCAGGACGATTTAGAGCACTTTACCGATAATTTGGAGTTTTAGTTCACCTGTACTTACTTTACTTTCAGTTCATTTACCATTATTTTGGAATCGCTTTCCAGCATTGTATTTACTTTCCAATTATATGTAAAGAATGTTTAATCAATAAAAATTTGCTGTTTATTTATATCTCTTGTCATTTCTTGTGAATATTTATTATATTGCTTATTTACGCTTAACGTGTTTACTTCTGAGTAAATAAGTCGCGGGCCCCACCACGTTCTCTTCCCCGTACACTGGGAAGCGGGGCATGACACCTCCATTATTCTTTTATATATATATATATATAGAGAGAGAGAGAGAGGAGAGTGTTTACGAGGTGACACCTCATTCTCAGAAATGTGGTTTCGTCTTAAATTTTGACTTCACATCATATTTTCCGATGATCGACATCGATTATCTTGTTCTCTATAATTTAGATCATAGGTATACCAAACCTTATATGTTTACGATAACGTTTACCCTTGCATCGGGTGATACCAAAATTAACGGCTTCCCTACAATAGAACACTTGATAAAGTTATATCGATGGACCAATGTTATCGAAATGGCATGAAACTGTGGATACCAATGATTTACATCATGAAGAACAAGATGACCGGTGCCAATCATCATAATGTGAAATTAAATTTTTAGGCGGCGTCTCATTTTTATGATGAAGCACCATCTCATAAACACTTTCCTTATATATATATATAAATGAGAATAACGGAGAAAAGAGACCATAGAAGGGAATTTCCTTCTATGGCGTCGAAAAAATACAACCTCCACCATTTTTTCCGAGGCATCCATCATCATCATCATTATCATCTAAGATGTGCATACACCAAATTTCATGTGATTCGACTACATTTTCATCGTTGAATTTGTAAGTCCACGTTGCTCATCCCGGTTCTTACGGGAAGGCGGAAACGACGAAAAACAATGATTTGGCGCAAGGCAACATGGACTTAAAGCACGGATCTTTGCTAAACTAGTAACTAGTAAACTACAAGAGGCTTTAACTACTATGCTGTAGAAAGTATACCTCATGAAACCGGTCCTTCGGGTCTTCATTCCGCTGTCCCGCTCGTCCATCCAAGCTCCAAGCGTCGATCCGGACCTTGGGCACCTCCGCGGCCTTCTTGAGTCGAAGGCGATCCACCCGAGAGATGTACACCGAGCTCCACCTCAAGCCGAGGCAACTAGGGCAAAGTGATTGCTAGTCAAGAAGCCCTAGAATGTATAGAGGAGATGTATGGATGTGTTTGTCTTGTGGAATCCTTTTTCTCTCAACACATGAGATCAAAAGAAGAATCAAGAGGAGGAAGAAGGAGGAGCAACCATGGAAATGTTTCTCATTTCTTTTCTATGAAAGAGAATGAGAATGAACAAATGAAAAGCTTAACCAAGAGAAAACACAACCATGGTTGCAATAATACACATTTTCATCATTACTAATCCTATCATGATAAAATTGATGGCACTAATGACATGACCATTTTCATAACAAAAAGGAAAAAGAAAACCAAAGAATACTTTAGATCTTTCAAGAAGATCCTAGTCAACTTTGGTCAAACAGTCAACAAAGTCAAGATGGTCAAATGGTCAATGTAATTAGCCATAACATAATTATCAATAAAAGGATTAGTAAATAATGTCCCCGGCTCATAATGGTTTCGACCGAACCAACTGTCAAAACCCTAACGAGGCACCTCCTCCTTCTCCACTCTGCAAATCTGTGCATACACACCCGCATCCGCATTCCGTAGAATGCGAATGCACAGAAGACAAAACAAATCCATCTGTGCAATACTAGAATCCGGCTTAAACCAAAACCCACTAGTATTGCCTGCCCGAACAGCATACGCACACAAGTGCACGCAAGTGATCGCAGCCCTGCCGTAAAACCATACGGCCTCTACACGTTTCGCTCAATGCAGGGAAACTCTCTGTGTGGGACTCTAAAGACTCGACACTACGCTGGCAGTGGGTTTAACCACAGACCGCAAGCGGCACTAGCTGTACGTAACGGTCCCCAGGTAGATGTCGATAAGAAGGCCGATGAGGTAAACCCATCCGAACTCCTACTGAGCCTGTATGTGACAATCTCCGTACAGTCCGGTCTGTTCGTCTGATACATCGCATGGCGGGCTTAGGGGGCGGTAAACGTCAGTCCCCTAATAGCGGTACAAGTCGTGTCGGAGTGAAGCCCAGAACACCCTGAGATAACACTGGAAACCTACCAGTATATCTCGCTTGCCCTGACCAGGGACTACTCGTGTAATGGCTCTCCTAGACACAGTGCGATGTCAACCCCCAATACCGGGAGAGACGAATCATGTCTAACCGTCACTGCCTCCAAGTGGTTCGGGACTGCACCCAACTACTACCTGTTTGCACGACTCCTGTGAGCCGTGGTAGGGTAGTAATCTAAGTACAGTGGGAACACACTCGAGGCGAAGTGACAGTGCCAAGTCGGCGGACTAAGCTGTACTCATGTCACCTGGGAACTGATAACTGACGATAGGTATAATACCAACCAACAGTTCCCGACGAGTCCTGTCTGGTGTACTCGTAACCTAACGAGCACCCGCATACTATCTCAAGTACGACGTACTGACGGCTGTGGGACAGACCGTCTGAAAGGTTCCTAGGCACCCTAATGAGGTCTCACAAGGCATCAACCATGCCAATTTCAAAAAATCTAGGTGCCGAGAGACCCGACTACGGATCGTTGGCTAGATATTTAGGCGAAACAATAAACTAGTTAACAACTTAACAAAAAGATAACGGAAATACAACCTTTGTAGATCCGGTGCTCCACCTCCATAGCTCCGCAATAAAGTCCTCTCCGCTGTCCAAATCAAAATCCGGGCTCTAGCGTCGGCTTCGTCGGAGAAATGGCGAGCTAGGTCGTCGATGTCCATGCCGAAGATGATCTACGTCGAGGCATCGCTAGATCAAGCTCCACCTTCACCAAGCCATGAAAACTTATGAAGGAAACACACTCTACTACTTGGCAAGAGGTAGAGGATGAAGAAATAGGAAGTGGGTAGACTTTAGTTTTGGATTTCTCACTAGTTTTCATCACTTGCCATTGGAGTAGCAAGCTTTCTTCATGAAGTGAAGAAGAAGAAGAAGATGAAGAAGATGATATGTATTATGATAAGTTGATTGATTTAGAATAGAAAAACAAAACTTATCATAATTCTAACTATGGTTATGTGTAGAGAATTGACCAAGGTTAAAGGAATGGTTAGGGTTAAGGATGAGATAAGAATGGTGGACTAGGTCAAGGTTTCATGAAGCTTCCACTAAACAACAAAAAAAGCCACCATTCTTTTCTCTTTTCCATTTATTTTCCAAAATGTATAAACAAATAAATGAATAAATAAGTAATGGAAAAATAAAACCCTAATTATATGTTTAACCATGGTTTAATTCTTTACACAAAAACCCCAGCAAACATGTATCATCAAACATGATACAATCAAGTGCACAAAAGTATATCACATATACAATGTGTACATCCGAGTGAGAAAATCCATTTAAAGTGAACCAATACTAGTTAATGCAAAGTAATATATCAAATATATATAATTATACATTAAATCATTAAATCAACACTTGATTTAACGATCCGGTCATATCACATATAACCGACTAGTATCCTATGTATCGGCTTACCGAATCAATCCTTGATTCGATAACTAGGTTATATCGCATACAACCATTCGATACATTCATCGCGAGAATGGAATACGGTATCACATACACGCATTATTCTCGGTCCCGCACATATCTCATATGCCCTCCTATTTCGTTTCGCTTGAGCCAGGAAACCTCTGTGTAGGACTCTAAAGACTCGTCAATACGCCGGCAGCAGGTGATGATCATATCAAGCACCCACAAGCCGCAAGCGGTCTGCTAAACGTAACGGCCACCCAGGTATTGAGCGATCAGAAGATCGACGAGCAAGCCCGCTCACACTCCAGTGAATCCAACCAGTAACACTACCGTACAGTCCGGTCTGATCGTCTGATATGTCGCATATCTCGCCTAGGGGCGGTAAACGTCAGACCCCAATAGCTCGATAAGTCGTGTCGATATGAGGTCTATAACAATTCGAGAAACTACTGGTAACACTTACCAGTAAATCTCAGCAACCCTGGCCAGGGATTTCCTGTTATAGCCAATCGAACACAGCGCAACATCAACCCCCTATACCGGGAGAGACGAATCCCCTCCTATCGCTTATTGCCTCCATGTGACTCGGGACTGTACCCAAAAACCACCGTTTTGCACGCCCTCTTGGACGTGGTAAGATGGAAATCAAAGCACAGTGGGAACCACATAAGACTCTATGACGATCTCGGGTCAACTGACTACTCTGTACCAGTGTCACCAGAGAACTGCCATCTGACGTGAGGTATAATACCATCTGGGAGTTCTCGGCGAGTCCATCCAGTGTACCCAGTCTCCACTGAGCACCCGTATATCATCTCTGATGTCAAACACCAATGGATATGGGATCATCCATCGCCCATCTGTATGGGTCGAGAAGGTATACGCTAGTCTACTCTGGTATATCTATGCCCCATCTCGATACACTCACGACTAGGGACTTTGAAGGATGTACTTATGGACTACCATGTCCCCACTAGTATGATCCGCATCACAGTCCAGGTAGTCAAGTACACATCCTAAGGGCTTTACCAACATGTAACAGAGCGACACCCAGTATACACGTTAAGGTAAAGTTCAACCAGATAGCATACTATCATGTCGAGCAAGAAAGTCCTCCCTATATATGTCCCAGCATCCACTACAATAGACATCCTATGTACAGTAATGGCCTCTAGGGCATACATATAACTAACAATCTCCCACTTGCACTAGGGCCGTCTGTAGCAGTGGTTGTAGTATCTCATACTCAACCATCCCATAAAAGTCTCTCTCTGGGAATAGGCCTTCGTGACTGGATCCGCCGTGTTGTCCTCTGAGTCTACTCTCCTAACCTCGATCACCCTGGAGATCAACCATCTCCATGATCAGGTGATACTGCCTTAGAATATGTCTGGATCACTGATGGGACATGCGTTCCTTGGCATAAGCCACAACTCCATTGTCACACAATGGGAGGAACATAGTTCATCTCATGAACCAATATACACCCAAACAGTCTCTTTGGTAGCATCTTAAGTAGCGATGTATGCTGCCTTTATCGTCTAGTATGTCACGGTATCTAGCTTGGAACTCTTCCAACATACCGTCCCTCCACTGAGGGTAAAGACAATGCCTGTGACTGACATTCAGTCGTCCTTATCACCCTGGAACCCTTCCAGTGATTCTCCCCAGGATCATGTGATACCATCTCACTTCGACAAGTGAGAATCCTAACATCCATTTAGATCTATCTCATAGATCCAAAATCCAGGAGTTAGTAGGTATCATTATGATCCTATATGGAGAATCATTGTGATAAACGGAGATTGACCGAGCGTAGCATAGGAAACTCTTTCCCTATCAAGAGTATGTCATCCACGTACTCTACGAGGATCACCACCATACTCCCTACTACCTTTTTGTTTATACAAGGTTCATCTACCATTTTGATGATGTCAAACTCTTTGACTAATCCATCAAAACAGATGTTCCAACTCTGTGATGCCTGCTTTAATCCTATAAAGCATCTTGCACACGTTTCCGCTGCTCCCACTGTCTACGAAGCCCTCTGGCTGTGTACTTATAGACGCTCTCTTCTAAATCATCATTTAGAAAAGCATTCAAGACACCCAACCACCAGATATCGCAGTCATGGTATATAGCCGTGACAAGTAGGATCTGGATGGACTTAAGCATAGCTACTTGAAAAGGTTTCATCATTATCCACACCTGATCAATGATGCAAACTTTTAACAAGTCTAGCTTTGAAAGTCTCAACTTTTCCATGTACACCAAGTAATCTTCTCAAGATATACCTGCTCCTGATGGGGATTTAACCCTTCAGATATAGCAACCAAAGTCCATACTTTGTTGGTGTATAAGGATTCCATCTCAGATCGATAAACATCCAGCCATTCTTACAGAGTCTCACTCTTGATGGCCAGCTCGAAACTAGTTGGGTCATCATCTCATGATGCAATCCTTACTCCCACTGTCATAGAGAAACCGAAGTATCTTTCAGGTGGGTGAGGAACCCTACTAGATCGGCGGAGAGGCTGAGGTTCGTTGGTTTCTACTGAATCCTCTGGTTGTACCAAATCATCTGCTGTAGTTTGTATAGCTGGAACACTTCCAGTTCTACATAACAGACCTTGCCTCGAGCTTGTCCGGATTTTGCTTTTAGACATAGGCCGGACAACCCCAAATCTTAACTAGCTTAAGACATGGGCTCTTCCCTTTCCATATCTCATATGGAGTGGTAGGCAACTGATTTGATTCGAACCTATTCAATAGGTATGCAGCTTCTCAAGTGCATAACCCCTAAAAGGAAATAGGTAACTCAGTAATACTCATCATAGAGCACACCATATCATATAGGGTGTGATTGCTCCGCCCCGATATACCATCATGCTATGGTGTATTCGGAGGAGTAATGCCGATAGAGAATCTCACTCTCCTTTAGAATAGTCCAGGATTTCCGTGCTCAAGTATTCTCCTCCTTGATCACATCAAAGGACATAATACTTATACCCGTATATTGGTTCTCTACTTCTAACTTATATTCCGTGAATATCTCAAAATGTTCGGACTTTTGTTTCAACAAGAACATATGTCTGAATCTAAAGAGATCATCAGAGAACGTAATGAAGTATAAAGAACCAGTCTTGGCATGTGTAGACAGGGGACCTACATACATCAACATGTATCATCCCAAGAGTTTACTAACTCTTTCTCTGCTTCCAGTAAACGGAGCTATGGTCATCATATCTTTGTGACATGACTGGCGAGTTTCACAAGATGTAAACTCAAACTAATTTAAATATGCATCTTTATGTAACTCTAGCTAGTCAGGTCACATTGATCTGACCTAGTCTACAATACCTCAAGAAGGAATCGTTCAATTGTGAACTCTTCCTCTTGTGTGTGATCCGTATACTTAGAACTGTGGTTTGATTTAGAACGTCAATACTTTTAGATAACGTGCCTGAACCGATCAACTTTTGATATAGGAAATGTTCAAAACATTATCCAACAATACAAAATTTTATCATTTTTTTACTAACAAAGAGACTGATATGATTTTGTATATCAGGTTCGGTATCTAATAATATTCGTTCAGAATCAATGTATTGGTAATACAGGGTGACAGTGACCAACAGACTTGGCTGCAACTCTTGCCCCGTTTTCTGTCTCATGAAACTTATCACCCGTTCTCAGTTTTTCTACCCTTTTGTAGCCCTATGTAACAGATTACATATCTGGGATCCTGATCCGGTATCATATACCAGGATGCGGAGGATACTGAGAAACAGTTCTGTATAATGAACACACCCGAAGATGATGCATCGGCATGCACTCTCTTCGTTTGGGCGGCACGGGAAATCTGGTATTCCCCAATTTCCTGCTCTGTCTTATAACAATTACAAGTTGGAGCGGGACCAACGTTCCCCAGCTCAGTATAACAAGCGGGTTCGGTCAATAATCCGTATTATTATCTTGATTAAGGCGTGATATGGTCGCTACCTGGAGAGAGAGAAGAAAACACTCAGTGTACGCTCTTGCAAGAATAGATTGGTTATTATTTTATCTAATCAGGATGGCTCCCACTGCTTTTTATCAAATCTTCCTTCAAACCCTAAAAGGAAAGACTAGCCGGGATTAATTACGCACTACAAGTTCGCCAATCTTTCAGCCAGGCCAGTGTCGGTACTTTGAAGGAGGTCCCCCGTGCTTTCGCACGAACCTAATTACAGTAAACCTCGTTTTTCCAGAGGCGTAACCCCGTTGACACCTTTCTAGACACCTACTTGATCGGCTAATTGTAATGTATAAAACTCTCCCAGGAGTAACTCTTACTCGCAGCGGGTATCGGGATCCAACTATCTCATAGAAGGTATGCAATCTCATTGCAAATTTCAACACTTGAAATTCCCGATAATATTTTGCCCCTAACTCGCTATGACCTTGACACATGCCAAACAACCCATAGTCTGCTAGTCAAGTTCAACCCGTACATTTCTTGATTGAATTAAACCCACCCGCACGACCCTTGACGCATGCCAAACAACGCCGTACGAATACCCTAATCCAATCGCATCGTATGCTAGCAGATAAGCACTAGTTAGCTACCGTACACTACGCCTTGACGCATGCCAAACAACCGCAGCACGAATACTAACTAGTACTTATCTGAAATGACGGAGGGCTACGACAGGTTTTTCTGAAAACCTATTGCGTAATGAACTTGATATCGTTGTAGAATCAAATGAATTTTGAAATGGAATGTTTTTTAGGCTTTTCTAGTTTTGCTAAAGGAGTCACTCCCGGTGAAGGGATCGTCGGTCCTTTCCTCGTCGAATGAGGTGCGGGATATATCATATATATCACTGTGCAAAGCAAAAACTCTTAAAAGCAATCAAAAAACAAACCGAGTGTGTAGCATCTGCCAGATATTGCTAAAGGAGTCACTCCCGGTGAAGGGATCTCGGTCCTTTCCTTATCGAATAAGGTGCAGGATATATCGTATATACCGCTATGCAAAGCAAGAACTGTAGCTACCTGTTTTATTTTGAAATTCGATTCTACAATATCTTAGGTTTCTTTTATTTCATTAATCACATTAATGAAGTCCCATCATTTAAGTACCTAATCATCACAGATAAATACGACGTACACTTATGCCATCCGCATTCGTCTCGATGTCCCCTCGTGCACCGTTAGGTTAGGTAACTAACGGCAGAGCGGGGCAGGGCTAGCGCGGGTGTAAAACATAAGTAACGTCTATATAATATATCATATATACTATGTACTGTATCTATCACAGAACATCACACGATCACATCACAGATATCGCAGCAGAAGAAACATATGAAATATTGGATATACTAGGACGTCCGTGTTTTCAATACGAGCCAGTATAAAACACGGATTCCACGGTCGTGATGAATAGCCAAACCCACACCCCTAGACCCCTACGAGAGCGGCAAGCAACCCTACCAATTCTGGAGTTAGGAGACCCGGACTCGACTCCTCGAGTTGGTCTCCCACTGAACTCCAGAACCCGGTTACTTGTGCCCTCCTCCTTGGGTCTATCCTAGTGCGGAAAAGTAAATAATATACAAACGGTGACAACTTCCGCAACCTGGAAGCGCCCCAATAAAAGAATATTACATACAAGTTTTTACATGAATGAAAATGAAAAACACCCATCTCACATAAAAACCCCCGGCTATTCAAACACGACGATCCAATATAACATATCCAGCAACACATAACATCACATGTCATCAACGTAAGTAAATATGCGCATCCCAATTGTCGTTGACATATAGCAACGAAACCGGCGATATCACATATTACACTTACGGTCACAGAAAAGAAAGTGTAAAACTACAACAGTTGGAATCCGCAATCACCTCAGACATCGCATGCCTGACCAAATGAATTCTTTAGACATCGCATGCCTAACAATTATAAACCCCGCATTTTAGTCTCAAAATCGAAAACACTTTTCAATACCAAGTCGGGCAATTCAACAGGATTCCCGACATCCTGATCGAATGCTCGTCGCAAACTTCAGTAGACGGCCGCACCCCCGATACCGTCGACGAAGTGCACCAAGGCGGAACACCGCTGCCGCGAGCACCCGAGCGGATGCTTTCGGCGACGGGGTTCTCCTACAGTCACTTGGTCGGGGCTATGGAGCGAGGCTGTCTATTAAGTTTATCGGCGAGTATCCGCGTACGCTACGTGATTGCGACGGACTTTTGATCACATCAAAATTCCATGGCAACCGATCAAGTGAGACTAAACTGCTATGTTTATAATATTCATTCCGTTATCTCATAACTATTTGTGAATTCCAATTATTGTATCACATTCCAGATAAACAGAAAATGTTAAACTTTCCGATCGAACAATCGAACACCCAAGTTTTCCCGATACAATCCAACACATGAAATAAGTCTAACAACATTCAGTTCGTGCCTCAGTACCAACGGTCCAGCCGTAGAAGGGTCAAGCCAACGCCTCACATATGGCACGCCGTACTACCCCAAACCCGAAGGTTCAAAGGGCAGTTCAAGACGGTCACATAATCGAGTTAAGGTTTGTTGTCTTCTAGAGGGTCCATCGCGTTACTTGCACTACTTAGAACGTCGTTAAATTACGGAAAAATCCAACACTTGGAAATTTCCCGACAGGGGAAAAATTGGGTATTTATATCCGGTCGAACTTTTTAACATATTCAAAAATTTATCCGGAAAGCCACACAGACAAAATTTGATAATCCGATCGAACATTCGAATCCCCAAAACAACTCAGAAAATTCAAACTCTGGAAAAAAATATTAAAAATACCCAGGAAAACCAGCACTGTTAAATAGGAGTTACTGTGCAAACTTCAACTCATAACACGACAAACAGGCCGCGGATCCGCCGCACGAGCCATGCTCGTGCCGCGGAAACGCGGCGCTTTAATGGAATTAGGGCATAGAAATTTACAGTAACTCTTAGATATTCCTGCTGATATTTCTACATATTTTTAATACTGAAAAATCCCTGTTTTTAGAAAAAGTACAGAGAGAATTTTCCGGGTTGGTTTTTCGGTTCGATCGGGTTTCAAACATCGTCTGGACTTCGCCTAAGGTTCTAGCTAGGCTCTGATACCAGTGAAAGGTTCCTAGGCACCCTAATGAGGTCTCACAAGGCATCAACCATGCCAATTTCAAAAAATCTAGGTGCCGAGAGACCCGACTACGGATTGTTGGCTAGATATTTAGGCGAAACAATAAACTAGTTAACAACTTAACAAAAAGATAACGGAAATACAACCTTTGTAGATCCGGTGCTCCACCTCCATAGCTCCGCAATGAAGTCCTCTCCGCTGTCCAAATCAAAATCCGGGCTCTAGCGTCGGCTTCGTCGGAGAAATGGCGAGCTAGGTCGTCGATGTCCATGCCGAAGATGATCTACGTCGAGGCATCGCTAGATCAAGCTCCACCTTCACCAAGCCATGAAAACTTGTGAAGGAAACACACTCTACTACTTGGCAAGAGGTAGAGGATGAAGAAATAGGAAGTGGGTAGACTTTAGTTTTGGATTTCTCACTAGTTTTCATCACTTGCCATTGGAGTAGCAAGCTTTCTTCATGAAGTGAAGAAGAAGAAGAAGATGAAGAAGATGATATGTATTATGATAAGTTGATTGATTTAGAATAGAAAAACAAAACTTATCATAATTCTAACTATGGTTATGTGTAGAGAATTGACCAAGGTTAAAGGAATGGTTAGGGTTAAGGATGAGATAAGAATGGTGGACTAGGTCAAGGTTTCATGAAGCTTCCACTAAACAACAAAAAAAAGCCACCATTCTTTTCTCTTTTCCATTTATTTTCCAAAATGTATAAACAAATAAATGAATAAATAAGTAATGGAAAAATAAAACCCTAATTATATGTTTAACCATGATTTAATTCTTTACACAAAAACCCCAGCAAACATGTATCATCAAACATGATACAATCAAGTGCACAAAAGTATATCACATATACAATGTGTACATCCGAGTGAGAAAATCCATTTAAAGTGAACCAATACTGGTTAATGCAAAGTAATATATCAAATATATATAATTATACATTAAATCATTAAATCAACACTTGATTTAACGATCCGGTCATATCACATATAACCGACTAGTATCCTATGTATCGGCTTACCGAATCAATCCTTGATTCGATAACTAGGTTATATCGCATACAACCATTCGATACATTCATCACGAGAATGGAATACGGTATCACATACACGCATTATTCTCGGTCCCGCACATATCTCATATGCGCTCCTATTTCGTTTCGCTTGAGCCAGGAAACCTCTGTGTAGGACTCTGAAGACTCGTCAATACGCCGGCAGCAGGTGATGATCATATCAAGCACCCACAAGCCGCAAGCGGTCTGCTAAACGTAACGGCCACCCGGGTATTGAGCGATCAGAAGATCGACGAGCAAGCCCGCTCACACTCCAGTGAATCCAACCAGTAACACTACCGTACAGTCCGGTCTGATCGTCTGATATGTCGCATATCTCGCCTAGGGGTGGTAAACGTCAGACCCCAATAGCTCGATAAGTCGTGTCGATATGAGGTCTATAACAATTCGAGAAACTACTGGTAACACTTACCAATAAATCTCAGCAATCCTGGCCAGGGATTTCCTGTTATAGCCAATCGAACACAGCGCAACATCAACCCCCTATACCGGGAGAGACGAATCCCCTCCTATCGCTCATTGCCTCAATGTGACTCGGGACTGTACCCAAAAACCACCGTTTTGCATGCCCTCTTGGACGTGGTAAGATGGAAATCAAAGCACAGTGGGAACCACACAAGACTCTATGACGATCTCGGGTCAACAGACTACTCTGTACCAGTGTCACCAGAGAACTGCCATCTGACGTGAGGTATAATACCATCTGGGAGTTCTCGGCGAGTCCGTCCAGTGTACCCAGTCTCCACTGAGCACCCGTATATCATCTCTGATGTCAAACACCAATGGATATGGGATCATCCATCGCCCATCTGTATGGGTCGAGAAGGTATACGCTAGTCTACTCTGGTATATCGATGCCCCATCTCGATACACTCACAACTAGGGACTTTGAAGGATGTACTTATGGACTACCATGTCCCCACCAGTATGATCCGCATCACAGTCCAGGTAGTCAAGTACACATCCTAAGGGCTTTACCAACATGTAACAGAGAGACACCCAGTATACACGTTAAGGTAAAGTTCAACCAGATAGCATACTATCATGTCGAGCAAGAAAGTCCTCCCTATATATGTCCCAGCATCCACTACAATATACATCCTATGTACAGTAATGGCCTCTAGGGCATACATATAACTAACACCGTCTCCCCCGCTGGGATGAGAAGCGCATACGCTAGTCTACTCCGGAGTATCGATGCCCTGTCTCGATAGTCCAACGACTATGGACCTGTATAAGGATGTGCTTATGGATTACCCAGCCCCCACGAGTGTGAGCGCCATCACAATGCTGGTAATCAAGCAAAAATCCTAAGGGCTCTACTAATATGTATATAAGCGATATGCTAAAAGAAAACATGCACATATTGAAGTAGAGACAAACCAAGTAGCATACTACCATTTTGAGCAAGATTGTCTATACAACTGTGAATATCCCAAGCTTCCATTAAGTAATATACAAGCTAGTATGATACAGTAATGGCCTCTAGGGCATATACACTAACAATCTCCCACTTGCACTAAGGTCATGTACTGGCGTATCGAAGGCCTATCATCTCGATCAGCCGCTCGAACTGAGTCTGGGGTAGGGCCTTCGTGAGTGGATCTGCAGTGTTGTTCTCCGTATTTACTCTCTTCACCTCGATCTCCCGGCGATCTACGATCTCCCTGATCAGGTGGTACCGCCTCAAAATGTGCCTGGACTTCTGATGGGACCTGGGCTCCTTCGCTAAAGCTATAGCTCCGTTGTTGTCGCAATACAGCAGTATTGGATCAACAATGGTAGGAACCACCTGAAGCTCCGTGAGGAACTTCTTCATCCAGACAGCTTTTTTTGCGGCATCGCAAGCAGCTATATACTCCGCTTCCATAGTTGAGTCAGCAACGGTCTCCTGCTTGGAACTCTTCCAGCAAACTGCCCCTCCATTGAGGGTAAAGACATAACCCGACATGGACTTGGAGTCATCCTTGTCACTCTGGAAGCTGGAGTCAGCAAAGGCCTCGATCTGGAGGTCTTTTCCGCCATACACCAAGAACATCTCCTTAGTCCTTCTCAGGTACTTAAGAATGTTCTTTACCGCTATCCAGTGTTTCTCCCCTGGGTCCGACTGATACCGGCTTACAACGCTCAATACGTATGCTACATCTGGTCTGGTACATAACATCGCATACATTATAGAGCCTACCGCAGAAGCGTAGGGTATAATAGACATGCGATCCCTTTCCAAATCAGTCTTGGAAGACATCTCTTTGGAGAGGGTGATTCCGTGACAAGCCGGTAGATTACCGTGCTTTGAATCTTCCATACCGAACCTTTTCAGTATGGTGTCGATATACCTTGACTGTGAAAGTCCCAACATCCTCTTAGATCTATCACGATAGATCTGGATCCGCAGAATGTAGTTGGCATCGCCCAGGTCCTTCATGGAGAACCTCTGCGACAAGAATCCTTTGACTGACTGTAGCATAGGAATATCATTTCCTATTAGGAGAATGTCATCCACGTACAAGACGAGGAATACCACAGTTCTCCCTACAATCTTACTGTAAATGCATGGTTCATCTGGGTTTTTGATAAAGTCGAATTCTTTGACAGTATCATCAAAGCAGATGTTCCAACTCCGCGATGCCTGCTTAAGTCCATAAATGGACTTGAGCAACTTGCACACTCTACCGCTGCTCCCACTCTGAATGAATCCCTCCGGCTGATCCATATAGACGCACTCTTCCAAATTTCCATTTAGGAAAGCCGTCTTTACGTCCATCTGCCAGATTTCATAATCGTGGAAGGCAGCAATGGCAAGAAGGATCCGAATGGATTTCAGCATAGCCACTGGAGAAAAGGTCTCGTCATAGTCCAAACCAGGTCTTTGACGAAAACCCTTTGCAATAAGTCCAGCTTTATAAGTCTTAACCTGCCCATCTACACCAATTTTCTTTCTGAAGATCCATTTGCATCCTACGGGTTTTACCCCTTCTGGAGCAAAGTCCAAAGTCCAAACTTTGTTGGTGTACATAGACTCCATCTCGGCCCGCATTGCATCCAGCCATTTTACCGAGTCGCCGCTCTGAATGGCTTGCTGGAAGCTAGTAGGTGTAGGGTTCCTAGGCACTCTAGTGAGGTCTCCCAAGCCATCAACCATGGCAATTTCAAAAATTATGGTGCCTACAAACCCTAAACTACGGATCGATAACTAGATGTCTAGGCGAAAAAGAACTAGTTAACACTTAACTAATGAGAAAACGGAAATACAACCTTTGTAGATCCGGTGCTCCACCTCCATAGCTCCGCAACGAAGTCCTCTCCGCTGTCCAAGTCAAATCCGGGCTCTAGGATCGGCTTCGTCGGAGAATGGGCAAGCTAGGTCGTCGATGTCCATGCCGAAGATGATCTACGTCGAGGCATCGCTAAATCAAGCTCCGACTTCACCAAGTCAAGAAACTTGTGAAGTAAACACACTCTACTACTTGGCAAGAGGTAGAGGATGAAGAAATAGGAAGTGGGTTAACTTTAGAATTGGATTTCTCACTCAAAAACATCAATCACCATTGATGAGGTAAGCTTTTCTTCACTTGAAGCAAGGAAGAAGAAGAAGAAATGTTATGATATGTTAATTCTAAAATGAAAAGAATAATACATTCTTATCATCTTAGAACCATGGTTTAGTGTAGAGAATTAATCATGGTTGAGTGGTATGGTTAGGGTTAAGGATGAGATAAGAATAGTGGACTAAGTCAAAGCTTCATGAAGCTTTAACTAAACAACAAAAGAAGCCACCATCCTTTTCTCTTTCTTTTATTCATTTATCAAAAATAAATGGATAACTAAATAAGATAAATGAATAACAAATAATAAACCCTAACCATTTCATTAACCAAGGTTTAATACTTTACACTTAACCAAAAAGGATGCATCATCAAACATGATACAAGCAAGTGCACAAAATCATATCACATATATAATGCGCACACCCGAGTGAGAAAATCCATCTAAAGTGAACCAATACTAGTTAATGCAAAGTAATATATCAAATATATAATTATACATCAAATCATTAAATCAACACTTGATTTAACGATCCGGTCATATCGCATATAACCGGCTAATATCCAATGTATCGATTTATCGAATCAATCCTTGATTCGATAACTAGGTTATATCGCATACAACCATTCGACACATTCATCACGAGAATGGAATACGGTATCACATACACGCATTATTCTCGGTCCCGCACATATCTCATATGCGCTCCTATTTCGTTTCGCTTGAGCCAGGAAACCTCTGTGTAGGACTCTAAAGACTCGTCAATACGCCGGCAGCAGGTGATGATCATATCAATCACCCACAAGCCGCAAGCGGTCTGCTAAACGTAACGGCCACCCGGGTATTGAGCGATCTGAAGATCGACGAGCAAGCCCGCTCACACTCCAGTGAATCCGACCAGTAACACTACCGTACAGTCCGGTCTGATCGTCTGATATGTCGCATATCTCGCCTAGGGGTGGTAAACGTCAGACCCCAATAGCTCAATAAGTCGTGTCGATATGAGGTCTATAACTATTCGAGAAACTACTGGTAACACTTACCAGTAAATCTCAGCAACCCTGGCCAGGGATTTCCTGTTATAGCCAATCGAACACAGCACAACATCAACTCCCTATACCGGGAGAGACGAATCCCCTCCTATCGCTCATTGCCTCCATGTGACTCGGGACTGTACCCAAAAACCACCGTTTTGCACGCCCTCTTGGACGTGGTAAGATGGAAATCAAAGCACAGTGGGAACCACACAAGACTCTATGACGATCTCGGGTCAACAGACTACTCTGTACCAGTGTCACCAGAGAACTGCCATCTGACGTGAGGTATAATACCATCTGGGAGTTCTCGGCGAGTCCGTCCAGTGTACCCAGTCTCTACTGAGCACCCGTATATCATCTCTGATGTCAAACACCAATGGATATGGGATCATCCATCGCCCATCTATATGGGTCGAGAAGGTACACGCTAGTCTACTCTGGTATATCGATGCCCCGTCTCGATACACCCACGACTAGGGACTTTGAAGGATGTACTTATGGACTACCATGTCCCCACTAGTATGATCCGCATCATAGTCCAGGTAGTCAAGTACAGATCCTAAGGGCTTTACCAACATGTAACAGAGAGACAATCAGCATACACGTTAAAGTAAAGGGTAACCAGATAGTATACTATCATGTCGAGCAAGAAAGTCCTCCCTATATATGTCCCAGCATCCACTACAATATACATCCTATGTACAGTAATGGCCTCTAGGGCATACATATAACTAACAGTAGGCTCACCATAATCCATAGTGCAATCCTCTATATCCCCGTCTATGAGAAAACCATAGCATCTCTCGGGCGGATGAGATTGCCTACTACTCCTGCGGAGTGGCGTAGGAAGGTCCTGTTCTTTCGAACCCTCTGGTTCTACTAAGCTTTCAGTAATAGTTCGTGGTTCTGGAATTTCTTCCAGTTCTATTGCGCTCCCACTTATCTGATTTTCCAAAAACTCGGTTTTCAAGAAGCGGGCATGGCGAGAAACAAAAACCTTTTGTTCCTCTGCATAATAGAAAAGATACCCCTTGGAGTTCTTTGGGTATCCCACAAACTTACACTGTACCGAACGTGCCTCGAGCTTGTCCGCATGCTGCTTTTTTACAAAAGCTGGACATCCCCATGTCTTAAAGTGTTTAAGACTGGATTTCTTCCCACTCCACATCTGATATGGTGTGGTAGGCACTGACTTAGTAGGAACTTGGTTCAAAAGATATGCAGCTGTTTCTAGTGCATAACTCCAGAAGGATCGCGGCAACTCAGCCTTACTCATCATGGAATGAACCATATCCAATAGGATTCGATTCCTCCTTTCCGATACACCGTTGTGTTGTGGTGTGTATGGAGGAGTAAGCTGAGAGAGAATTCCGGTCTCTTTTAAGAAGCCCAGAAACTCGGCACTCAAGTATTCACCACCTCGATCAGATCTCAGTGTCTTGATACTTTTGCCTGTTTGTTTTTCAACTTCATTCTTGTATTCCTGAAATTTCTCAAAGGCCTCGGATTTGTGCTTCATTAAGAAGACATGCCAATACCTAGAGAAATCATCTGTGAAAGTAATGAAGTATGAACAACCACTTCGCGCATGTGTAGACATTGGACCACACACATCACTGTGTATGAGTCCCAAGAGCTCGCTCGCTCTTTCTCCGTGTCCAGTGAACGGAGTCTTTGTCATCTTTCCCATGAGCCAAGATTCACAAGTGGCATAAGACTGGTACTCGAACGGATCCAAGTATTCTTCTTTATGTAACTTTGTCAACCGTGTCTCATTAATGTGACCCAGTCTACAATGCCATAAGAAAGCCTGATTTAATTCCGGAGACTTTCTTTTAAGTGTGTTCTGGACACTGAAGACCTGAGCTTGATTCAAAACGTATATACCGTATTTCAATGTACCTGACCCAATCAGTACTTGATTTAGGTGGATGCTTACTACATCGCTTACAAAAGTAAAATCATATCCTTCCTTAGAAAGTAAGGATACAGATATGATGTTACAAGTCGCACCTGGTACATAAAAACAGTCACGCAGAATCAATATCTGCCCAGTTGTCAGTCCTAGATGATATTCCCCTACGGATTCAGCATACATGCTCATTCCGTTAGCAACCCTGAGAGTCATATCACCTTTCCTGATAACCCTACGGTTTCTCAGAGCCTGTAACGAATTACAGATATGAGATCCTGATCCGGTATCCAATACCCAGGAAGTAGGGTTAACTGACATACAGTTCTCTATTACAAACACACCCGAAGCCGAAGCCACAACATGCTTCGAATTCTGGCTACTGGCTTTGCAAGCCCTGCAATCCTTCTGTCCATGTTCATTTCCGTAACAATAGGAACATCCCTCTTTTACTGCATCCATTCCCGAAACTTCTGCCCTTCTCTTTCTTTCTACTTCCCTGATTTCCTTCAGGGTAGTTGGTAGAGACTGTTGAACTAAGTCGGCATCTGACCCGTTTTTCAACGTGGTCTTCAGGTCCGAGAGCTCAAAAGAGCTGGTCTCTGCAAGGACGTTGCCCCCTACAGATGACCCGATAGCCAACCTCGCTGGAAGCAATTCGTTCGAGGTCTCATATCTTGCGATACGAGATTGCTCTCCATATAAAACTTTGTTATGGAGGAAGATAGAAGCTGAGTCCATCTTCTCGTGCTGCCTCTGGTATAAACCATCAACTGAGGCTAACACGAGGCACTTGGCTTTCGCACAGTCTTCTTCCGATGTCCTGCGGATATCAATATCCGTGACAGGGGAAACTAGACCTGAGACGGCAAGGGTTGGATCAGTCAAGAGGTATCCCAGCTTGTCATGGGCAATGGACATCTGGACAGACCTTTGCCAGTCATAACAGTCAGATTCAGTCATTTTATTATCTAGATGTAACCTAGGTGCGGTCACAGGGTTGCTGCAATTAAGAGAGAGAGAGAAGAAAACACTCAGCATGATGCTCTTGTAAGTTTAGATTGGTTTTTAATTTATCTAAACAGGATGGCTCCCACTGTCTCTCGAATCCCTCCTCAAACCATAAAGGAAGAATTAGTCAGGATCAATCTCACCGTACAATACTTGCTTAACCGTTCAGCCAGGCCAGTATCGGTACTTCGAGGGAGGTTTTCCAACGCTTTCGCGAAGTTCCTTAATTAAGTAACCTCTTTTCCCTGTGGGCGTAGCCCCGCTAACACCTTTCTAGACACCTACTTGGTTTATAGCATTGATCGTTAAGTGAAAGAGTTCCCGAGGAGTAGCATATACTCACAGTAGGATCGGGATCCAAATATCATCGTGTGATAAAACCGAAGGAATCCTACCAGAATCATCACACTCCAAATGGTATGCAGCGCTAGCAAGTTTCAGTACTTGTGAAACTCCCGATGTGAATTTTTGCCCCATGCTCTTATGACCTTGACTAAGGCCAACAAATCATAAGTCACATGTCAAGTTCTACCCGTCGTTGTCCAGGTTAATTTGAACCCACCCGTATATACCCTTGACTATGGCCAACAAAGCAATACGACTGTCCCAAACCAACACATTCTATCTATGCAACATATGAATACCCACCAGCTACCAAACACTGTGCCTTGACTAAGGCCAACAAACACAGCTTGAATACTGTTGAATATTCATATGAAACGACGGAGGGCTACGGATGGTTTTGGCGAAACCGTGAACGTAGTGAACTTGATATAGTCGATGGAACGAGATAGCTTTTAAAAGGAGTGGTTCAAGCTCCGCGTTTAAAATGCTGGTTTTTGAAAAGAACCGAGTGTTTTTCAAAGTGTTCCAACGACTTTTACTTGGTTTATTTTCTTGCATTAGTTCTTTTAATGCGTCCCATCATTTAATCCTACCATTGCAGAAAACAACCAAAATATGACGTACGCTTATGCCATTCGCATTCGCCACGGGGCCCCGTCATCACCCGTTAGGTTACTTAACTAACGACAGAGCGGGGGCTGGGCTAGCGCGGCTGTAAAATATAAGCAACGCCTAAATAGTTATCGTATAAAGATATATAGCAATGATAGACATTACAGATCACAGATGAACACATTGGATATACTAGGAATCCGCGATTCGTTCGAGCCTGCAACGAAAAACGGATTACACGGTCGCGATGAATAGCCAAACCCCACCCTAGACCCCTACGGGTGCGGCAAACTACCCGCCAAGTACCCGAAACGAAGCAGCCTCCCTCAACACCGTGAGTAGGCCACTCGGCACTTCGAGACACCCGGTAGTTTGTGCACCCCACCTTGGGTCTATCCTAGGAGCAAAAACAGTAAAAAGAAATTATACAATAACGGCTACAACCCCGACCCGGTTGTGCGGCCAAACAAATAATATTACATCAATTTACAAATTTTACAATGAATGAAAGAAGAAGCAACTCTCATCTCACACCCATTCCCGGCTATTCATCCGTGACAATCCACCGAGTTCATATCCACAAACCATCAACATTACAGATCACAGATATGTATAACCCCCAGTAATCGACTTATAGCGATTAGTAGACGTTCAATACATATATCACATCACAGATAATATCCATTAGCCAAAGTGTACGGAATACCGATCAAAATACGGATTTTTGACTACCCTAAAAGTCAATTTGCTCTCTGGAAAATCTGGGTAGAAAAATCATGTATTAAAAATCCCAAAACATCCAAACTGAAACACTGCACAAAACCCGATCCAGTGTCGAGTCAAAACGGCGGCGGAACCGCAGTCGTTTGATCGAATCACTGCTTCGTTTTTCTGCAGTGTTTTTACAAAATCCTGAGACGATTTTTCATATATTTTAAATCACTTTTTGAGCAGTATGAAAATCGACAGAAACTAGAGGCTTTGCGGACGTGTTTTGCGACTTTTTTCCGATCGATATTCTAAACACTTTGCTAACTTACTAGTTTATGTTTAGTTAGGCTCTGATACCACTGTAAGTCCACGTTGCTCATCCCGGTTCTTACGGGGAGGCGGAAACGACGAAAAACAATGATTTGGCGCAAGGCAACATGGACTTAAAGCACGGATCTTTGCTAAACTAGTAACTAGTAAACTACAAGAGGCTTTAACTACTATGCTGTAGAAAGTATACCTCACGAAACCGGTCCTTCGGGTCTTCATTCCGCTGTCCCGCTCGTCCATCCAAGCTCCAAGCGTCGATCCGGACCTTGGGCACCTCCGCGGCCTTCTTGAGTCGAAGACGATCCACCCGAGAGATGTACACCGAGCTCCACCTCAAGCCGAGGCAACTAGGGCAAAGTGATTGCTAGTCAAGAAGCCCTAGAATGTATAGAGGAGATGTATGGATGTGTTTGTCTTGTGGAATCCTTTTTCTCTCAACACATGAGATCAAAGGAAGAATCAAGAGGAGGAAGAAGGAGGAGCAACCATGGAAATGTTTCTCATTTCTTTTCTATGAGAGAGAATGAGAATGAACAAATGAAAAGCTTAACCAAGAGAAAACACAACCATGGTTGCAATAATACTCATTTTCATCATTACTAATCCTATCATGATAAAGTTGATGGCACTAATGACATGACCATTTTCATAACAAAAAGGAAAAAGAAAACCAAAGAATACTTTAGACCTTTCAAGAAGATCCTAGTCAACTTTGGTCAAACGGTCAACAAAGTCAAGATGGTCAAATAGTCAATGTAATTAGCCATAACATAATTATCAATAAAAGGATTAGTAAATAATGTCCCCGGCTCATAATGGTTTCGACCGAACCAACTGTCAAAACCCTAACGAGGCACCTCCTCCTTCTCCACTCTGCAAATCTGTGCATACACACCCGTATCCGCATTCCGTAGAATGCGAATGCACAGAAGACAAAACAAATCCATCTGTGCAATACTAGAATCCGGCTTAAACCAAAACCCACTAGTATTGCCTGCCCAAACAGCATACGCATACAAGTGCACGCAAGTGATCGCAGCCCTGCCGTAAAACCATACGGCCTCTACACGTTTCGCTCAATGCAGGAAAACTCTCTGTGTGGGACTCTAAAAACTCGACACTACGCTGGCAGTGGGTTTAACCACAGACCGCAAGCGGCACTAGCTGTACGTAACGGTCCTCAGGTAGATGTCGATAAGAAGGCCGATGAGGTAAACCCATCCGAACTCCTACCGAGCCTGTATGTGACAATCTCCGTACAGTCCGGTCTGTTCGTCTGATACATCGCATTGCGGGCCTAGGAGGCGGTAAACGTCAGTCCCCTAATAGCGGTACAAGTCGTGTCGGAGTGAAGCCCAGAACACCCTGAGATAACACTGGAAATCTACCAGTATATCTCGCTTGCCCTGACCAGGAACTACTCGTGTAATGGCTCTCCTAGACACAGCGCGATGTCAACCCCCAATACCGGGAGAGACGAATCCTGTCTAACCGTCACTGCCTCCAAGTGGTTCGGGACTGCACCCAACTACTACCTGTTTGCACGACTCCTTTGAGCCGTGGTAGGGTAGTAATCTAAGTACAGTGGGAATACACTCGAGGCGAAGTGACAGTGTCAAGTCGGCGGACTAAGCTGTACTCATGTCACCTGGGAACTGATAACTGACGATAGGTATAATACCAACCAACAGTTCCCGACGAGTCATGTCCAGTGTACTCGTAACCTAACGAGCACCCGCATACTATCTCAAGTGCGACGTACTGACGGCTGTGGGACAGACCGTCTCCCCCGCTGGGATGAGAAGCGCATACGCTAGTCTACTCCGGAGTATCGATGCCCTGTCTCGATAGTCCAACGACTAGGGACCTGTATAAGGATGTGCTTATGGATTACCCAGCCCCCACGAGTGTGAGCGCCATCACAACGCTGGTTATCAAGCAAAAATCCTAAGGGCTCTACTAATATGTATATAAGCGATATGCTAAAAGAAACACATGCACATATTGAAGTAGAGACAAACCAAGTAGCATACTACCATTTTGAGCAAGATTGTCTATACAACTGTGAATATCCCAAGCTTCCATTAAGTAATATACAAGCTAGTATGATACAGTAATGGCCTCTAGGGCATATACACTAACAGAATTAGCAATGTAAAATGTTCTATTGTCGGTAAACCATTAATTTTGCACCAAGTAAATCAACGGTGAAAAAATGATATAATCACATGAAATTTGGTGTATCCACATCTCAGATGATAAAGATGGAGGTGATGTACGCCGATCGTCGAAAAAAATCATGAAGATTGCATTTTTCCGACGCCATGGGGGGAAATTCTCTCCTATGGCACCTTTCCTCCATTATATATATATATATATATATATATATATATATAGGAACGAGATCTGCAAAGACTCTGTAGGCTCAAAACTGCAGTGGTCTCTCACATGGGCCGGTGGGGCCCGCTGGTTATTTTACAGTTAGTCTCATGGACCTCACTGGCTAATATGAGAAGCAGCTGCAGATTCGGGCTTACAGAGTCCCTGCAGACCTTGTTTTTTCTTATATTTTTTGACAGAAAAGTAAGGCAAGCTCCAACTGGTCCATGTGAGTAATTTATATATTTTATATATGAAGTTCATAAATATAAATTATTATAATTTATAAATCATATAACAATAAATTTATTAAATAAACTTTTTAAATTAATATAATATTTGTTGAACTGACTTGGGATCCACGCATTGCGTGGATGCTTCGACCAAAAACTATAATATGCTCAAAGACAACATAGGTTGTAGACAAAGTGCATGCATGGTTGCATTCTGAATTTACTCTCCCTCTTCATTTAAACTCAACATGAACACTTGCAAAATGTCTAGAGATTGGACACATGGATAGGGGAAGAATATGCTTAATTGTTGCCATTAAGATTTGTTGTGGGTCCCAAGAATGATAGAGATATAGAGTAGTGGCAGTGGATCTTGTGGTCAAAGATGTGTGCTTGTGAGCTACTCAAATAGGATAGCTGTAAATCTTGTGCAACTCGAGGGGCAATTAATGCGTGTTGCCGGCACACTCATAATGCTGGATCATGCCAAGTGTCAACCAACAAATGCTGCCCATTTAAGGCGTTTGCATGTAAATAACATGAAAGTACCGAAAAGTAAACTTACTTCAGGTATTTGGACTGTTTGTTTTGACAGAAGTAAACCTTGGAAGTTATTTCAAGATTATGAGATGGATACTATGCGGTATGATTACTTTAAAGATTTTCTTTCCCTCGTTTTGGATAGGAAGCAACCATGAAACACAAGAAACAAAAATAGATATTAATTATTTAATACTTCTCTTTATTACTTACATAAAGCAATGATATAATACCATTTTAAAAAAATTTGTTTTTCTTATGAAGAGACATAAGAAATTGCTTCATTTCTTACTATGTTCTTTAAAAACACACACAAACAAACACTAGAAGTAAAATTTAGGTTTACTTTCATGATAACTTTTCTGGAAACTGGTTCAATATTTTTTCCGATACTTCCGGACAACCAAACATGCCCTTGCTTCTTGCATGCCCATCAAAAGTAAGCATGCGCTATGGTTAAATATGACGGAAAAAGAGTCCCTGCTATTTGAAATCCAATAGCAGGGGTGCTATAGGTAATTCTGGTCCATAGATTTTACGTGCAAAGCACGTAGCATACACCAATACACAAGGCCTTCTGTTATACACAAATATCGACCGTTGAATTCGATTTTGGATGAATCTGTACCGTTGGATACAATAGTATAGGTGATGTTTTGCTTTAAATAGCAGGTACTTCGAATCCAAATATGACATATTCTCACATTTTTACATCTAAATTCATAAAAATCTTATATTACCCGGCTTGGTGCAGTAGTTTAATCGTCTTCCATAATATATGTATGTGCAATGACCGTCGGTCGACGGATGGTGAGCAGGTAATGAGGGTCGGACAGACGGTGGGTGGGCCGGCCGGCGGCGGACGGCGAACGGTCATCCCGTGTTTGTGGAAATATTTTTTGATAATCTAAGATATGTTTGTGGAAATATTTTTTGATAATCTAAGATATATATACATCAATTTTTGGGGCAGCACTCCTATGAAATGGGGGATCTTATCACCATTGTAATTTTACATTATCAGGAATATTTTTTATTGTAAATTGTCAACACACCCAAAGCACTTTGTCCAACAACCCCTACCCATCCCCTTCCCCATCCCCAAGGCACATGTCGGAAATCCCCTAAAAACATCTTCAGTTGCCAAAATAACCCATGATGCGATATTTATGTAGTTGGCTGCTATATTTAGTTATTATGCGATATCTATTCCGTAACTAACGATATGTATGAGCTAATTAGATATAACAGGCAACTATGTAGAAACTACACGAAAAATTTCTAGGGGTTTTTAACAACAGTTTCTTCTGATACATGAGGTTTTGCCGGTAGGAAAATATGCTTGGGATGTTTTGGCAATTTACCCTATTTTTTATACCAAAATGAGCATCGGTAGTTATTTATGAAAATCTATGATTATCTTCTGCTAACCGCATCTCAAGGTTTCTATCAGGCTGGGCTGGGCCGGTCCAGCCCGGAGCAGGCCTGGGGGTCTTCGTGCCGGGCCGGGCCTGACTTTACCGGGCTTCGGGCAGGGCTTAGGCCCAGCCCGAACCCCTAAACGCGAGCCCAGCTCGGCCTGTGGCCTGGTATTTAAAAAATGTTTTTTCCAAAAAAAATTTAAAATATTTTAAAGTAAAATTTTTACTTTTATGGTTTTTTCTGAAATTATTTTTAACCCGTACTTTGTGTAGGTCCCGGGACACACCTAGATATTTTATTGATTAAAATTATTTTGAGGAGGGACATAAATTTGCAAAGCTTACCTTTCATTCAATTGCCAAAAAACTTAAAAACAACTCATAAAAAAACTAACAGGTGAGCTCCTATTGGTCTTAACACTTTATCGGTGTCGGAGTCTTCAATACTCTTAACGTATTGTTGTCTAGCTTCTGTGCCAAACCAATTTTTTTGGCATACTGTGATCTTCAATGCATCATCCGACGGACTCACGCTCTTATTGCTCAAAATCTTGTTAGCTGCACTAAAAGCAGATTCCGAAATTACTGTGAACATCGGAATTGTTAGTAAATCAAGAGTCAATGGTGAAAACACATGATACATATGTCCATGTGTTTTCCACCAATCCAAAATATCAAGATTATCTATTTGATCCATGATGAGAAAATTACTGAAATCAGTTTGCAAATATATTGTAAATTCATTATAAGTGGAAGAAATAGAAAACGTTGTTCTTTTTTCTGAAATAAAATCTGAAATAATCTTTTTTTTGGAATGTTGTTGTGAAGAGAAAGATAAAGAAAAACTATTTTGATCGTACTGTGCGTCATATATGGCATACAAATCATGCAAATAAGAATCTAAAATATTTTTATAAGTTTCTATATCAGTACCTAAGTTTTCATGGGGTCAATCTAATAAAAATAATAAATTATCATTTTAAGTTTGGATCAAAAGCAGAAGCTAAACAAAACAATACTTGAACTTTTCGTCAATATTTATTCAATTTCATAAGCATACTATGTAATATTCCAGTAAATACACCTTCAGGGTCAATTACATTCTTATTAATAATCTTACTATAAAATAACTTTTCTACCGCAAAACATGTAGAAGAATAATAAATATCAGATGAATATTTAGTTGCATTATAAAATATTTCTAAAAATCTCAAAACATATGCACAAACAAACCAATCATAATCATCTAAATTATTTTTGGGCATTTGTTCCTCATTAAAAAAAGTAACAGGCTCTCGATATTTTAAAACACATTTCAACATTTCATAAGTGGAATTCCACCTAGTTGGAATGTTGAATTTAAAAAACTAAATTTTAAATTTAACCGGGTACAAGTTTGCTTAAAAATTTGTTTTCAGGATTCAGAGATTTTAATAAACATCATTGCATTCTTAAGTTTTGTTAAATGATGATCAATTATATTAAGACCATCATGCACAATTAAATTTAAAATATGGCATGCACATCTTTAATAAAATAATTCTCCATTCAAAACAGAATTTAAATTATTTTTTAAAATTGTTATAACAGATTTATTATCAGTAGCATTATCAAAAGTAACTGAAAATATTTTATTTTGAATATTATATTCACGTACAGCAGTCAAAATATAATTACTTATATTATTTTTGCTATGTGCAAGCTCTATTTTTGAAAAACCAATAATTATTTTATGTAAAAATCAATCATTATTATTGAAATGTGCAATAACACAAATATAACCCATAACCCATTTTGTAGTCCAAAGATCAGAAATTAATGCAATTTTACTTTTAAAATTTGCACAAATATCAATCAAAGTGGCTTTACCATCATGAATTTTTTTAAAAACACCACTTCTAAGTGTTGTTCTTAGTACTCTTTGAAATACTGAATTATATACATTTTTTACCAATCTATCAAATTTTTCGTTTTTTGCAAAACCAAATGGTTGTTTTGCATGTATGACAAATTTTGCAAGTGCTCTTCTATTAGCATCTTGCAAATAAGAAAAACTAGTTAAAAAGTTAGACAACATACTTAATGTAACGACTCTGAAATCTCTGTACAGCAATTTTCCTGTTAATATAAAGGAAAAGAGTATTACAATCTGATTTGTTAAATAAAAATAAGAAATAACTTGTAACCCACTGCACTGCTGTGACGTAGCCTGTGTGTTCAATTCCCATCAGACACAATTATTTTTCTGATTTTTCTTTTTAACTTTTTGGAAGCCCAAAAAGTTGCACGTGCAATACACGGGGAAATGAAAAGTTCAGAAAAAAACAAACAAGTGGAAAATGGTGTAAATATAGAGTTGATCCGGTGGTGTAACACCCGAGTTCATTTATACCAATTCCAGTTCCCGTATTTACTTATCTGTGGTATTTTCTTGATTTAACGGGTTTTGGGTGCGAATGGTATATTTTACATTTTACATTGCATTCGACCTGACCCGCTTGCTTGAACCTGTTTGATTCATATTTATAGATTATCCAGACTTGTTACATAGACACGTGCATCTCATGTATACTGCATACTGGTATTTTACCTGGCATTGCATCTTTTACCATATAACATTTTAAGTCACGTAAAATATTGTAATAATACATTTCATAGCCTGCATGATACCCCTAACCCCGTGGTAGCGTCCGCGCACCTTGTTCTCGTTCCGTTCAGTGAAACGGACGTGTTTGGATAGCTACGCGCGCGTACATGCATCCGTTCTTGGGGGTATGCATTTTCATTAGCTAAGCATTCATTTTGAAATTTGGACGTCGCATATATTTTTCATATTTTTAAAACCGGATTTTTAGACCCGATCCGGGCATATTTTGGAGTAAATTCATATTTTGCCAAATCCCAAAACGGACTAATATTATAATATTAAAACCTTTATTTCATTCAAAGGTTCTTTAACAAAAAAATATTCAAAAATATATATACAATTGTTTGTATGCTTATAGTATATTTTATAATATATTTTATAATACCGATTGATTTCTCACGTGTCTCTCTCTCTTTGTAATTATTTACCATATCTTCTTAAATCATTTTTTTTTAAAAACAGACTCTCTCCCCCTCTCTCTTGGCTCTCTCTCTCTCTCCCTTTCTCGCGACTCACGCCAAGTCTCTCTCTCTCCCTTTACAGTTCTCTTCACTTCTTCATTTTTAAATTTCGCTCGCCGCCTCATCTCTCGAAAACCCTAGCCCTGCCTTCGTCTCGTGCTCGTCGCCGTCGCGATCTCAGATGACCCTCGCCGGCATCCTCGTCCAGGCCTCGACCGACTTCCCTCACCTCCCCACGACTCCTTCCCTGCACACCCAACCGCAGCCGCAAACCCATCACCTCCGACTTCCCTCGCCCTCGTCGCCTCACCATTCACCACCACCTTCTCACTCTCCCTCTTCCTCTTCTCCTCCTTCTTTCCCCGCAATCAGTCCCTCTCCCCGACGAGATCCCTGCACACCTGAACGCCGGTGCCGGAGACGTCGTCGTCATCTCCTCTTTCTCATCACCTATCTCTCTCCCGATCTTCCGTCACCACCACCACCAACAGCCACAACCCCGACCTCAAGAAAACCCTAGAACCCTAACCCAAGCCTTGCCGCAGCCATTGTCATCGTCGCGGATCTCGCCGTCGACGACCCATCATCGTCGTCGTCGTCTCTCCCGTCTAGTATCTATCCACAATCACCAGAGTCTCAGTCTTCTACTTCATTCTTCTTCTTCTCTTTTTCTCTTCTTTTCTTCTTTCCTAATCTTGTACCTTTTCCGGTGATCGCCGGAAACCCATCATCGCCGTCTTCGTTTCCCTTGCCTCGCCTCTGTCCCCTATACCAACCACAGAACAGCCACAACCTCATCTCTTCTTCCTTCTCTTTCTTCTTCTTCTTGTTTTCCTTCTCTTCTTGTGTTTCTTGATTCCGTTTTCCGGTCACCCGCCGGAGCCGTGCCGCTGCCGACGACCCGAGAAACCAGATAGACGTTCCCTACCTGCATGGTTACTCTCTTGCTTTGCCTGGTCCTGTTCCGTACACGCCAGCGTGCATAGCGACTTTGCCGACGCCGACATGCTGTACGCTTTCCGTTCCGTGATCCGTCCAGGCAAGTGAAACTTGCTACATGCTATCTATATGTTTTATAACTATTTATCTGAATATTAAACTCATAGATCAAATCTAAAGGCACGTGTTTCCAAGTTAACAGTTTGATATTCCGTTTATATAATTTAGATTCAGAACTTGCAAACTACCCGTTGCATTTAGTTTACTAAACCTAGTAACCACATTTATATTTTAAATCACATAATAACTATTTACATAGTCTATAGTACCCTTTCTATAGTTTTACTCTATTGGACACCCGTGTGCATCTTTAACCTGTTTTACTTATAATTGCATCCATTGAACCTATTATAGATATCATTGCATCTCTAGATTACTTAATGCATATTAACATGATTTTAACATCCATATTTGTTATACTGTATTCATGTAATGTTGAAACTATCCCTTAAACCCAAACTGATAACTGTGCATCTACATACCTTAATCTGTACCTGATTGCATTTCATGTTACAAGTTCCAGCTTGTTGATTCTATTAGTACACATGCTTGTTCTGTATACCCATGATTATGCTAGTTTGATTTTGGGCACCCACATGATATCTTGTACGCCCTGACATGACTTGCTACACCTTTTACTTGACACGACATGGTACCGTACAACTCTTGACATGACATGACACCTTTATACATTACCTGGCTTGACCTGATGTACCATGGTTTTATCTGTTACCTGATCTGGTGTCTAATGCCAACAAACCTAACCTGTTGTCCTTACGGACCGTCCCTGTTGTCTATCCAGACAAACCTGTACCTGCCTGATCCCATGTTGGCATTAGCCCTAAATTATTTAATACCTGACTAGAACACATATAACTTGGGGGTATGGGGAAATCAATGATGAAACCTGACTTGTAACTCGACAGTTGCTTGCTTATACTGATCAGTTTTAGAGGCTAGGCTAGCCTCGGGATGATGATGCTGACATTGTTCGTCTTTACATATTACCTGTTTTAGTGCCTAGCGGCATGTCTCGGTTTCAGCCCGAGAGTCTTAGACCGTGGTCCCGGGCATGCACGGGATACTATTAAGTTACATCGATGATTCATCAAATTGATTTCAAGGACTTGAGAGTAGTTAACCCATTAGACAAGTTCAGATTACTCACTGCACACTACCTTTCACTGCCCTGATTTATATGCGGTTACTCCTGCTTTACCATTTATTATTATACTTGCATGCATTACTACCCCTGTTTATATTATCGCTTGATGTTATGACGCGCTGACGTCTGGGTTTTGCATGGCCCAGATCCTTCTACCTTTGTTGCAGACTGATCAGGAGTATTGCCGCTGTTAGACAGAGCGGTGAAGATCCTGTTGGTATGCAGTTTTACTTTCCAGGGGTTTCATTTATTGTATCCTTTGCTTCCGCATATTATCATTTCTTAACTCATTCATTCTGGCTCATGGACATGTACTAGATAGTTTAGTTTATTTTCCAGTTCTTGATATCTCTACAGCAGTGATGTGACTGTAGAGGGATTTTTTCTATCCACAGGTAGCATGGTTGGCTATGTCACGTGCCCATCTTAGCGTACTCTGGGAAGCGGGGCGTGACATGCTTCTTTTGGTATCAGAGCCATAGGATATAGGTTAATTGAGTTTGATTATTTTGTAGTTGGGTATTGGACCCAATACACGAATCAGAATACTCGAGATTAGGAACATGTCCTGCCACCTTGTCATAGTGATTCTTGAATCATATCTTTCTTTTATGCTTCGCCTTGACGATATGCAAACCACTTTGCATCTCGACTTGAAACCTTTTGGATTCTCTATTGTTTCTCCATGTTCCTTGATTCTGATACTAGGATTTGGGCGACTTGAGTGGAGTTATGTAATTGTACCCATGAACTGCAGCATGGTTACAATGCGGTACTCTATTTAAGTAACTTGGAATTCTAGTTTTGATTCATTTCCTTGTTTCATGATCGTTATATTACCTTGCTTCTCTCGGTTTCATTGCTTACCAGTTATTGTTCCATCTCCAGCTTGAATCATATTTACCGTGCTTAATCCTCTTCAGTATCTTGACTTTGGATGAAGTCATCTCGGTATCTTACTTGTTCATGTTTTCCCCGCATTAGAATTATTCAATTCTGGTGCATCCCTCGTTTGTTGTTGTCTTGGGAATGGATTTTCGTGGCACTTTCCACGCTCATATTGATTGTAAGGAAAGGAAAGTGATTCTCCAGATTCCCGGACATCCGGAGCTTGTTTTGCTGGAGGAAGCGGTTCTGTCGGGCCAGTCGAGTTTAGGGCTAGGCCGAAAAACCAGGTTCTTTCGTCGATGGAAGTTGATAAGGAAGAAGCACCGGCTATAGTTCGAGAATTCATGGACGTGACTGAAGACATATCAGGTTTACCGCCGAAGCGAGACGTAGAGTTCGTGATTGATTTTGTTTCTGGTGCAGCACCAATCTCAAAGGCGTATTATCCAATGGCACCAGTGGAGTTGGAAGAAGTTAAGAAGTAGGTTACTGAATTACTTGAGAAGGGTTGGATTCGAAGCAGTAACTCGCCTTGGGGAGCTCCAGTTCTTCTAGTTAAGAAGAAAGATGGCACGGGGAGGATGTGCATCGATTATCGAGAATTAAACCGGGTGACTATTAAGAACAAGTACCCGATCTCTCGTATTGGCGAACTATTTGAGCAGCTTAGTGACACGAGGGTGTTCTTGAAGCTGGATTTTCGATTCAGATATCATCAGGTCCGGGTGAAGACAGAGGATATTTGCAAGACGGAGTTCCGAACTCGGTATGGACATTACGAGTACTTAGTGATGCCTTCGGAGTAACGAATGCACCGGCGATATTCATGGACTTGATGAACCGAATCCTTTCACCATTCTTGGACCAGTTTATAGTGGTGTTCATCAATGATATTCTGGTCTACTCAAGGAGCAAGGAAGAGCATGTAGAACACTTGAAGATTGCACTGCAGACATTGAGGCAAGGAAATTGTATGCAAAGATGAGTAAGTGCGAGTTTTGGTTTAAAGAAGTGAAGTTTTGGGGCACGTTGTGGCGGGAGATGGAATTCGCCGTTGATCCCGAAAGATTACAGCAGTTCAAGATTGGCCGATTCCAAAGAACGTAGCAGATATCAGAAGCTTTCTTGGACTTGCCGGGTAGTACAGAAGGTTCGTAGAGAATTTTGCTCGTTTGACAGAGCCTCTGACCAAGCTTACGTGCAAGGAAGTACCATTTGTGTGGACAAATAAGTGTGCGTCAGCTTTCGAGACGTTGAAGAAAAGGTTGATAACCGCTCTTGTTTTAACCGTGCCAGATAGTTCCAGAGGATGGGTGATTCACAGCAACGCATCTGGGAAAGGATTGGGATGTGTATTGATGCAGTATAAGAAGGTTGTAGCTTACGCGTTGAGACAGTTGAAGACCCATGAGAAGAATTACTCAACTCATGACTTGGAGCTTGCGGCTGTGATTTTCGCTTTGAAGATTTGGAGACACTACTTATTGGGCGAAAGGGTCGAAGTACTCACCGATCGTAAAAGCCTAAAGTACGTGTTCATACAGAAGGAGCTTAATATGAGACAGCGTAAATGGTTGGAGCTGATGGCTGACTACGATCTTGATCTTAAGTACCATCCGGGGAAGTTAATGTTGTGCCGGATGCGCTTAGTCGGTTACCAGCAATTCGGATGTTGACTGCACAAAAAGGAACTTATTGAAGACTTTCGGAGATTCGAGTTGGAGATCGTGCTACCGCATTCTTCAGGACAGTTGATGTCGCTGCAAGTACAGTCGTCATTGATCGAGAGTATTAAAGCAGCGCAGTCAAAAAAACCCAAGATTGCGAAGGTTTCGAGAACAGGTTGAACCTGGACTTCGAACGGACTTGTTAATTCATGAAGATGGTTCGTTGCGATATGGTAGCCGTTTGTGTGTGCCAAAAGGAGACATTTGCAAAGAATTTATGAAGGAGGCGCACAGTTCAGCATATTCCATACATCCAGGAGGCACGAAGATTTACCGTGATCCACGACAGCATTTCTGGTGGGGAGGTATGAAAAGGGAGATTGCTCGCTTTGTAGCAAAGTGCTTGGTGTGTCAGCAAGTTAAGGCAGAACATCAAAGGGTTGCTGGTTTATTGCAACCATTTCCGATTCCTCAGGGGAAGTGGGAACATATAACCATGGATTTCGTGACAGTTTTACCGCGGAGTCCAAAAGGTAACAATGCAGTTTGGGTGATTGTTGATCGTTTGACCAAGGCAGCTCATTTCATTCCTTTTCGGGTTGGTCAATCAACAGAAACTTTGGCAGAATGGTACATGCAGGAGATTGTAAGATTGCATGGAGTACCGGTGAGCATCGTGTCCGACCGTGACACTCGTTTCTTATCACATTTTTGGAGGGACTTACAGGAACGTTTGGGGACTCGATTGAAGTTTAGCACAGTTCATCATCCTCAAACAGATGGCTAGTCGGAGAGAACGATCCAAACTCTTGAAGACATGTTGAGAGCTTGCATGTTAGACTTCAAGGGTTCATGGGAGGATCATCTACATTTGGTGGAGTTTTCTTACAACAACAGTTGTCAGATGACTATTCAGATGACTCCATTCGAAACTTTATATAGTCGCAAGAGTCGCTCACCTGTTTGTTGGGACGATGTTGGAGAACGAAGATTGTTGGGACCGAATTTGATCGTGCAAACAGTTGAGAAGGTTAACACCATCCGGAACCATATGAAAGCAGCACAAGACTGACAAAAGAGTTGGGCAGTTACGTCGAGAAGACCTCTAGAGTTCGCCGTGGGTGATTTGGTATTCTTGAAGATATCACCGACAAGAGGGGTGATCCGTTTCGGAAGTCGAGAAAAGCTTAGTCCTCGATTCGTTGGACCTTTTGAGATCTTGGAACGTGTTGGAGAAGTGGCTGATCGTTTGGCGTTACCGAAATCCTTGGCGAATGGTGATGACGTGTTTCTCGTACCTCAACTCCGTAAGTATGTTCGAGATGAAACACATGCGTTGGATCATTCGGAGCTGACTGTACGAGAAGATTTGACTTTGAGGAGCGACCAATGTCGATTATGGATCGAAGAGAAAGGATTCTTAGGAACAAGTTATCCCTCTTGTACTTGTTTCTTGAGGTAATCGCTCGCATGGAGAATCAACTTGGGAACGAGGAGATGAAATCCGGCAGAAGTTTCCACATCTATTCTTGCAATTCTTGATTATTTATCCTTTCTTGTTCTTGGAATTTCGAGGACGAAATTCTTTAGTAGTTGGGTATAATGTAACACCCAAGTTCATTTATACCAATTCCAGTTCCCGTATTTACTTATCTGCGCTATTTTCTTGATTTAACGGGTTTTGGGTGCGAATGGTATTTTTTACATTTTACATTACATTCGACCTGACCCGCTTGCTTGAACCTGTTTGATTCATATTTATAGATTACCCTAATTTGTTACATAGACACGTGCATCTCATGTATACTGCATACTGGCATTTTACCTGGCATTGCATCTTTTACCATATAACATTTTAAGTCACATAAAATATTGTAATAATACATTTCATAGCCTGCATGATACCCCTAACCCCATGGTAGCGTCCGCGCACCTTGTTCTCGTCCCGTTCAGTGAAACGGAAGGGTTTGGATAGCTACGCGCGCGTACGTGCATCCATTCTTGGGGGTATGCATTTTAATTACCTAAGCATTCATTTTGAAATTTAGACGTCGCATATATTTTTCATACTTTTAAAACCGGATTTTTAGACCCGACCCGGGCATGTTTTGGAGTAAGTTCATATTTTGCCAAATCTCAAAACGAACTAATATTATAATATTAAAACCTTTATTTCATTCTAAAGTTCTTTAAGAAAAAAATATTCAAAAAATATATATACAACTGTTTGTATGCTTACAGTATATTTTATAATATATTTTATAATACTAATTGATTTCTCACGTCTCTCTCTCTTTTTGTAATTATTTACCATATCTTCTTAAATCTATTTTTTTTAAAAACAGACTCTCTCCCTCTCTCTCCTGGCTCTCTCTCTCTCTCCCTTTCTCGCGACTCACGCCAAGTCTCTCTCTCCCCCCTTACTGTTCTCTTCTCTTCTTCATTTTTAAATTTCGCTTGCCGCCTCATCTCTCGAAAACCCTAGCCCTGCCTTCGTCTCGTGCTTGTCGCCGTCGCGATCTCAGACGACCCTCGCCGGCATCCTCGTCCAGGTCTCGACCGACTTCCCTCACCTCCCCACGACTCCTTTCCTGCACACCCAACCGCAGCCGCAAACCCATCACCTCCGACCTCGCCTCGCCGTCGCCACTTTCGCCACCTCATCGCCCACTCCTCGCCCTCGTTGTAGGCTTGCTAGGCACACGCACAAGGGTCTACGAGGCATCAACCATGCCCGATTTAAAATTTAGCAGTGCCGAACAACCCAAAGCCGGATCTTTAAACTAGAGATTAGGTGAAAACTAGCATGTTAAACTCTTTAACACTAAGTGAGAGGGATTACAACCTTTGTAGATCCGGTCTTTCACTTCTTAAGCTCCGTGTTGAGGTCCCTTCGCTGCGATCATCATGTTCCGGACTCTCTAGAAGCTCCACGAAGAGAAAGATGCAAGCTTGCTTCTGATTTTCGACAACAATGACGATCTACCTTGAACTTTCATTAACACAAGCTCTCACTAAATGAAGTGAACATTCTCATCTAAAGGGTAAGGGTAGATGAGGATGATGAAGTAGGATTTTTGCTCTCATTTGTTTTCTTATTCTCACTCAAAATCATCACTTGGATCAAAACTAGAAAGCTTTTCTAAGCAAAAGAAAGAAGAAGAAGAATAGTGATCCATTTGTGATGAATAATGAATGGATAATAATAATGATGAATAATGCAACCATGGTTAAATAAACCTTTGTAGAGACTTAACCAAGGGTAAGGGTTTGCGTTGGGTTAAGAATGAGTCACTTGAAAATATCTTTGCAAAAACAAAAAGAAACTTTCTAGAAGGTTCATGAATGAACTAACCCAATTCAAACCCTAATCTTGTTTAATCTCCACTAATCATGTTGCATTAGTTATCATATCATGTTACAATATTATATATCACATATATAATATTTATTGTAACAAAATAAAATAATACAATTAACATATATCGCATATATATCAATGTATTATCCGAGTAAGAAAAAGAATCTTTTAGTGAGCTAATATTAGTTAATATAATTTAATATATCATATATATTATTATACATTAAATTATCGAATCAACACTTGATCCGACAATCCGGCATCGCATATAACCGACTAATATATCATTTACCGATTCATCGAATCAACACTTGATCCGATGATCCGGGTGATATCAAATATCGCGAGAATAGAATACGGTATCTCATATCGCATTATCCTCGGTCCTGCACATATCACATATGTGCCCCTACTCCGTTTTGTCTGAGTCAAGAAACCTCTGTGTAGGACTCTAAAGAATCGTCAATACGCCGGCAGTAGGTGATGATCATATCAAACACCCACAAGCTGCAAGCGGTCAGCTAAACGTAACAGCCACCCAGGTATTGAGCGCTCAGAAGATCAACAAGCAAGCCTGTACATTCTCCTGTGAATCCAATCAGTAACACTCCCGTACATTCCGGTCTCGTCGTCTGATATGTCGCATATCTCGCCTACGGGTGGTAAACGTCAGACCCCAGTAGCTTGATAAGTCGTGTCGATATGAGGTCTATAACAGTTCGAGAAACTACTGATAACACTTACCAGTAAATCTCAGCAACCCTGGCCAGGGATTTCCAGTTATAGCCAATCGAACACAGAGCAATATCAACTCCCTATACCGGGAGAGACGAATCCCCTCCTATCGCTTATTGCCTCCATGTGATTCGGGACTGTACCTAAAAGCCACCTTTTTGTACGCCCTCTTGGACGTGGTATGATGGAAATCAAAGCACAGTGGGAATCACACAATACTCTATGACGATCTCGGGTCAACAGACTACTCTGTACCAGTGTCACCGGAGAACAGCCATCTGACATGAGGTATAATACCATCTGGGAGTTCTCGGCGAGTCCGTCCAGTGTACCCAGTCTCCACTGAGCACCCGTACACCATCCTTGATGTCAAACACCGATGGATATGGGATCATCTATCGCCCATCATATGGGTCAAGATGTGTATACGCTAGTCTACTCTGGTGTATCGATGCCCTGTCTCGATACACCCTCGACTAGGAACAGTTATAGGATGTACTCGTCGACTACCGTGGCCCCACTAATATGATCTCATCATAGTCCCCGTAGTCGAGTACATATCCTAAGGGCTTTATCAACATGTAACATAGAGACAATCAGAGTACATGTTAAGATAAAGTACAACCAGATAGCATACTATCATGTCGAGCAAGAAAGTCCTCCCTATATATGTCCAAGCATCCACTACAATATACATTGTATGTACAATAATGGCCTCTAGGGCATACATATAACTAACAATCTCCCACTTGCACTAGGGCCATCTGTTGTGGTATCACTTACCCAGCAATTAGCTTTGGTTGAAGTATCTCATACTCAACCATCCCATAAAAGTCTCTCCTGGGAAAAAAGCCTTTGTGAGTGGATCCGCGCTGTTGTCCTCTGTGTCTACTCTCTTAATCTCGATCTCCCTGGAGATCAACCATCTCCATGATCAGGTGATACTACCTAAGAATTATATCTGGATTTCTGATGGGATGGGGGTTCCTTGGCATAAGCCACAACTCCATTGTCACACAATGGTAGGAACGAAGTTCATCTCATGAACTTATATATCTAGACTGCCTCTTTGGTAGTATCCTTGGTAACGATGTATCTTGACTTTAATCGTCTAGTAAGTCACGGTATCTAGCTTGGAACTCTTCCAACATACCGTCCCTCCACTGAGGGTAAAGACAATGCCTGCGACTGACATTCAGTCGTCCTTATCACCCTGGAACCTTTCCAGTGATTCTCCCCAGGATCGATTGATACCATCTCACTACAACTAGTGAGTATCCTAACATCCAATTAGATCTATCTCATAGATCCAAAACCAAGGATTTAGGAGGTATCGCCGTGATCCTATATGGAGAATCCTTGTGATAAGCGGAGATTGACCGAGCGTAGCATAGGAAACCCCTTCCCTATCAAGAGTATGTCATCCACGTACTCTATGAGAATCACCACCATACTCCCTACTACCTTTTTATATATACAAGGTTCATCTACCATTTTGATGAAGTCAAACTCTTTGACTACCACATCAAAACAGATGTTCCAACTCCACGATGCCTGCTTTATCCTGTAAAGCATCTTGCACACGTTTCCGCTGCTCCCACTGTCTATGAAGCCCTCTGGCTGTGTACTTATAGTCGCTCTCTTCTAAAACATCATTTAGGAAAGCAGTCATGACACCCAACAGCCAGATATCGTAGTCATGGTATGTAGCCGTGACAAGTAGGATCTGGATGGACGTAAGCATAGCTTTGAAACTCTCAAATTTTCCATGTACACCAAGTAATCTTCTCAAGATATACTTGCTCCTGATGGGGATTTAACCCTTCAGATAAAGCAACCAAAGTCCATACTTTGTTGGTGTATAAGGATTCCATCTCAGATCGCTAAACATCCAGCCATTCTTACAGAGTCCCACTCTTGATAGCCAGCTCGAAACTAGTTGGGTCATCATCTCAAGATGCAATCCTCGCTCCCACTGTCATAGAGAAACCGAAGTATCTCTCAGGTGGGTGAGGAACCCTGCTAGATCGGCGGAGAGGCTGAGGTTCGTTGGAAACTATTGAATCCACATTCAATAGGTATGCAGCTTCTCAAGTGCATAACTCCCAAAAGGTAATAGGAAACTCAGTAGTACTCATCATAGAGCACACCATATCACATAGGGTGTGATTGCTCCGCCCGATACACCGATGTGCTGTGGTGTATACGGAGGAGTAATGCTGAGAGAGAATCTCATTCTCCTTTAGAATAGTCCAGAATTTCCGTGCTCTAGTATTCTCCTCCTTGATCTCATCAAAGGACATAATACTTATACCCGTTTTTGGTGCTTTACTTCTAACTTATATTCTGTGAATATCTCAAAAGGTTCGGACTTGTGTTTCAACATGAACATATGTCTGAATCTTGAGAGATCATCAGAGAATGTAATGAAGTACAAAAAACCGGTCTTGGCATGTGTAGACGGGGGACCTTCATACATCAGCATGTATCAATCCCAAGAGTTCACTAACTCTTTCTCTGTTTCCAATAAACAGAGATGTGGTCATCTTATCTTTGCGACATGACTGGCAAGTTTAATAAGATGTAAATTCAAACAGATTTAAATATGCATCTAAATGTAACTTCAGCTAGTCGGGTCGCATTGATATGACCGAGTCTACAATACCTCAAGAAGGATTCATTCATTTTTGAACTCTTCCTCTTGTGTGTGTTCCGTATACTAAGAACTGTAGTTTGATTTAGAACGTCAATACTTTTAGATAACGTACCTGAACCGATCAACTCTTGATATAGGAAATGTTCAAAACATTATCCAACAGTACAAAATTATATCACTTCTTTACTAATAAAGAGACTGATATGATGTTGTATATCAGGTTCGGTATGTAATAACATTCGTTCAGAATCAATGTATTCTGGTAATACAGGGTGATAGTGACCAACAGACTTGGCTGCAACACTTGCACCGTTTCTATTTCATGAAACTTATCACCCGTTCTCAGTTCTCTACCTATCTGTAGCCCATGTAACAAATTACATATGTGGGATCCTGATCCGGTATCATATACCCAGGACGTAAAGGATACTGAGAAACAGTTCTGTGTAATGAACACACCCGAAGAAGATGCATCAGCATGCACTTTTTTCGTTTGGGCGGCACGGGAAATCTGGTATTCCCCAATTTCCTACTTTGTCTTATAACAATTATAAGTTGTAGCGGGACCAACGTTCCCCAGCTCAGTATAACAAGCGGGTTCGGTCAAATACATCCGTATTATTATCTTGATCAAGGCGTGACATATTCGTAACCAGGAGAGAGAGAGAAGAAAACACTTAGCGTGCGCTTTTACAAGATTAGATTGGTTATCAATTTATCTAATCAGGATGTCTCCCACTGTTTTAGTCAAATCTTCCTTCAAACCCTAAAAGGAAAGACTAGCCGGGATTAATTACACGCTACAAGTTCGCTAATCTTTCGTCCAGGCCAGTGTCGGTACTTTGAGGAAGATTCCCCGTGCTTTCGCACAGACCTAATTAAAATAAACCTCGTTTTTCCCAGGGGCGTAACCCCGTTAACACCTTTCTAGACACCTACTTGATCGGCTAATTGTAATGTGTAAAACTCTCCCAGGAGTAACTTTTACTCGCAGTGGGTATCGGGATCCAACTATCTCATAGAAGGTATGCAATCTCATTGCAAATTTCAACACTTGAAATTCCTGATAATATTTTACCCTTAGCGTCCTATGACCTTGACAGAGGTCAACAAAACATAGGCTGCTAGTCAAGTTTAACCCGTCATTTCCTGATTGAAGTAAACCCACCCGCACGACCCTCGACAGAGGTCAACAAGGTCGTACGACTACTCTAAATCAATCACATCATATGTTTATACAGATAAGCACTAATCAGCTACCGCACACTACGCCTTGACAGAGGTCAACAAACGTAGTACGAATACTAACTATTACTTATCTGAAACGACGGAGGGCTACGACAGGTTTTAAGAAAATCCTTTGCGTAATGAACTTGATATCATTGTAGAATGGAGTGATTTTAAATGGAATGTTTTAGAGGCATTTTCTAGTTTTGCTAAAGAGGTCACTCCCGGTGAAGGGATCGTCGGCTCTTTCCTCATCGAATAAGGTGCAGGATATATCATATATACCGCTGTGCAAAGCAAGAACTATAGAAGCAATCAAAAACAAACCGAGTATGCAGCATCTGCTAGTTTCACTAAAGAGGTCACTCCCGGTGAAGGGATCTCGGCTCTTTCCTTATCGAATAAGGTGCTGGATGTTCTACAAGGAACACCGCTATGCAAAGCAAGAACTAGAGCTACCAGTTTTTAAACAAGTTTCTACAACATCTTTAGGTTTCTTTTATTTCATTAATCTCATTAATGAAGTCCCATTTTATTATGCTTTACAAGCATCACATTTCAAACGAAATCTGCAATATAACATATATCTCATATATATAATATAAACATTCGTCTCAGGCAGTAATATGATCTCATCACAGAACATTGCAGCAGAAGAACATATATGAAATATTGGATATACTAGGACGTCCGTGTTTTAATACGAGCCTGTATAAAACACGGATTCTACGGTCGCGATAAATAGCCAAACCCATATCCCTAGACCCCTACGAGAGCGGCAAGCAACACTGCCAATTCTGGGGTTAGGAGACCCGGTCTCGACTCCTCGAGATGGTCTCCCACTGGACCCTAGAACCCGGTTACTTGTGCTCCCCGCCTTGGATCTACCTAATGTGGAAAAGTAAATAATATACAATGGTGACATCATCCTCATCCCGGAAGTGCCCCAATAAAAGAATATTACATACAAATGAATTTTACATGAATGAAAAAGAAAAACTCTCATCTCACATAAAACCCCCGGCTATTCAGAACACGATGATCCAATATAACATATCACAGTAACACATAATATCTCATACCATCAACGTAAGCAAGTATGCGTATCCCGATTGTCGTTGATGTATAGCAACGAAGCCGGCGATACACCACATACTACGCTTACGGTCATAGAAAAGAAAGTGTAAAACTACAACAGTTGGAATCCGCAACCTCCTTAGACATTGCATGCCTAACCAAATAAATTCCTTAGACATCGCATGCCTAACAATTATAAACCCCGCATTTTAGTCTCATTATCGAAAACACTTTTCAATATCATGTCGGGCAATTCAACAAGATTCCCGACATCCTGATCGAATGCTCATCGCAAACTTTAGTAGATGGCCGCACCCCCGGATGCCGTCGACGAAGTGCACTAAGGCGGAACACCGCTGCCGCGAGCACCCGAACGGATGCTTTTGGCGACGGGGTTCTCCTACAGTCACTTGGTCGGGGCTATGGGGTGTGGTTGTCTATTAAGTTTACCCGGCGAGTATCCGCGTACGCTACGTGATTGCGACGGACTTTTGATCACATCAAAATTCCGTGGCAACCGATCAATTGAGACTAAACTGCTATGTTTATAATATTCAAATTAGTTATCTCATAACTACCTGTGCATTCCAAATATTGTATCACATTCCAGATAAATAGACAATGTTAAACTTTCCGATCGAATAATCAAACACCCAAGATTTCCCAAATAGCTCAACACTTGAGCGGAGTTCAAAAAATATCCATCACATGCAACAGTACCAATGGTCCAGCCGTAGAAGGGTCAAGCCAACGCCTTACATGTGGCACACCGTACTGCCCCAAACCCTAAGGTTCAGAGGCGGTTCAAGACGGTCACATAATCGAATTAAAGTTTGTTGTCTTCTAGAGGGTCCACCGCGTTACTTGCATGATTTTCCGGAAGTTTCAATCTTGAGAAAAAATCCAACTTTTGAAAAATTTTCCGACAGGGGAAAAAGTGAGTTATTGATATCCGTTCGAACTTTTTAACAGTTTCTAAAATTATCCGGAAAAACTTTAAACGAAGTTAAACTTTCCGATCGAATCAACGAGTCCCCAATACAACCCAGAAAACTCAACACTTGAGTAGAATTAAAAATTCCCATAAGAATCAGGAAGTTGGTACTGAAGTTACTGTACAAAACCCTAACCCTAATTCTACTATTCCGCCGCGGAACCGCCGCGCAAGCAAGGTATTGCCGCGGTTCCGCGGCCCTTTAGTGGAATTAAGATGTCGTATTTCACAGTAATTCCTAAAATACCCTGCTGATTTTTTTGAGTATTTTTAATTCACAAAAAATCACATTTTGAAATTTTTTCCAGAAACTAGGGTATATCGTGTTTTCGGAGTTCGATCGGACTTTAAACTTCGCCTAGACTTCGCCTAAAGCTCTAACTTGGCTCTGATACTACTGTAGGGTTGCTAGGCACACGCACAAGGGTCTACGAGGTATCAACCATGCCCGATTTAAAATTTAGCCGTGCCGAACAACCCAAAGCCGGATCTTTAAACTAGAGATTAGGTGAAAACTAGCATGTTAAACTCTTTAACACTAAGTGAGAGGGATTACAACCTTTGTAGATCCGGTCCTTCACTTCTTAAGCTCCTTGTTGAGGTCCCTTCGCTGCGATCATCGTGTTCCGGACTCTCGAGAGGCTCCACGAAGAGAAAGAAGCAAGCTTGCTTCCGATCTTCGATAACAATGATGATCTACCTTGAACTTTCATTAACACAAGCTCTCACTCACTAAATGAAGTGAATACTCTCATCTAAAGGGCAAGGGTAGATGAGGATGATGAAGTAGGATTTTTGCTCTCATTTGTTTTCTTATTCTCACTCAAAATCATCACTTGGATCATAGCTAGAAAGCTTTTCTAAGCAAAAGGAAGAAGAAGAAGAATAGTGATCCATTTGTGATGAATAATGAAAGGATAATAATAATGATGAATAATGCAACCATGGTTAAACAAACCTTTGTAGAGACTTAACCAAGGGTAAGTGTTTGGGTTGGGTTAAGAATGAGTCACTTGAAAATATCTTTGCAAAAACAAAAAGAAACCTTCTAGAAGGTTCATGAATGAACTAACCCAATTCAAACCCTAATCTTGTTTAATCTCCACTAATCATGTTGCATTAGTTATCATATCATGTTACAATATTATTTATCACATATATAATATTTATTGTAACAAAATAAAATAATACAATTAACATATATCGCATATATATCAATGTATTATCCGAGTAAGAAAAAGAATCTTTTAGTGAGCTAATATTAGTTAATGTAATTTAATATATCATATATATTATTATACATTAAATTATCGAATCAACACTTGATCCGACAATCCGGCTATATCGCATATAACCGACTAATATATCATTTACTGATTCATCGAATCAACACTTGATCCGATGATCCGGGTGATATCAAATATCGCGAGAATAGAATACGGTATCTCATATCGCATTATTCTCGGTCCTGCACATATCACATATGTGCCCCTACTCCGTTTTGTCTGAGTCAAGAAACCTCTGTGTAGGACTCTAAAGAATCGTCAATACGCCTGCAGTAGGTGATGATCATATCAAACACCCACAAGCTGCAAGCGGTCAGCTAAACGTAACAGCCACCCAGGTATTGAGCGCTCAGAAGATCAACAAGCAAGCCTGTACATTCTCCTGTGAATCCAATCAGTAACACTCCCGTACAGTCCGGTCTCGTCGTTTGATATGTCGCATATCTCGCCTAGGGGTGGTAAACGTCAGACCCCAGTAGCTTGATAAGTCGTGTCGATATGAGGTCTATAACAGTTCGAGAAACTACTAATAACACTTACCAGTAAATCTCAACAATCCTGGCCAGGGATTTCCAGTTATAGCCAATCGAACACAGCGCAACATCAACTCCCTATACCGGGAGAGACGAATCCCCTCCTATCGCTCATTACCTCCATGTGATTCGGGACTGTCCCCAAAAGCCATCTTTTTGCATGCCCTCTTGGACGTGGTATGATGGAAATCAAAGCACAGTGGGAATCACATAAGACTCTATGACGATCTCGGGTCAACAGACTATTCTGTACTAGTGTCACCGGAGAACTGCCATCTGACGTGAGGTATAATACCATCTGGGAGTTCTCGGTGAGTCCGTCCAGTGTACCCAGTCTCCACTGAGCACCCGTACACCATCCTTGATGTCAAACACCGATGGATATGGGATCATCCATCGCCTATCATATGGGTCAAGATGCGTATATGCTAGTCTACTCAGGTGTATCGATGCCCTGTCTCAATACACCCTCGACTTGGAATAGTTATAGGATGTACTCGTCGACTACCGTAGCCCCACTAGTATGATCTCATCATATTCTTCGTAGTCGAGTACATATCCTAAGGGCTTTATCAATATGTAACATAGAGACAATCAGAGTACATGTTAAGATAAAGTACAACCAGATAGCATACTATCATGTCGAGCAAGAAAGTCCTCCCTATATATGTCCAAGTATCCACTACAATATACATTGTATGTACAGTAATGGCCTCTAGGGCATACATATAACTAACAATCGTCGCCTCACCATTCACCACCACCTTCTCACTCTCCCTCTTCCTCTTCTCCTCCTTCTTTACCCGCAACCAGTCCCTCTCCCCGACGAGATCCCTGCACACCTGAACGCCGGCGCCGGAGACGTCGTCGTCATCTCCTCTTTCTCATCACCTATCTCTCTCCCGATCTTCCGTCACCACCACCACCAACAGCCACAACCCCGACCTCAAGAAAACCCTAGAACCCTAACCCAAGCCTTGCCGCAGCCACTGTCATCGCCGCGGATCTCGCCGTCGACGACCCACCATCATCGTCGTCGTCTCTCCCGTCTAGTATCTATCCACAACCACCAGAGTCTTAGTCTTCTACTTCATTCTTCTTCTTCTCCTTTTCTCTTCTTTTCTTCTTTCTTAATCTTGTACCTTTTCCGGTGATCGTCGGAAACCCATCATCGCCGTCTTCGTTTCCTTTGCCTCGCCTCTGTCCCCTATACCAACCACAGAACAGCCACAACCCCATCTCTTCTTCCTTCTCTTTCTTCTTCTTCTTCTTGTTTTCCCTTCTCTTCTTGTGTTTCTTGATTTCATTTTCCGGTCACCCGCCGGAGCCGTGCCACTGCCGACGACCCGAGAAACCAGATAGACGTTCCCTACCTGCATGGTTACTCTCTTGCTTTGCCTGGTCCTGTTCCGTACACGCCAGCGTGCATAGCGACTTTGCCGACGCCGACATGCTGTACGCTTTCCGTTCCGTGATCCGTCCAGGCAAGTGAAACTTGCTACATGCTATCTATATGTTTTATAACTATTTATCCGAATATTAAACTCATAGATCAAATCTAAAGGCACGTGTTTCTAAGTTAACAGTTTGATGTTCCGTTTATATAATTTAGATTCAGAACTTGAAAACTACCTGTTGCATTTAGTTTACTAAACCTAGTAACCACATTTATATTTTAAATCACATAATAACTATTTACATAGTCTATAGTACCCTTTCTATAGTTTTACTCTATTGGACACCCGTGTGCATCTTTAACCTGTTTTAGTTATAATTGCATCCATTGAACCTATTATAGATATCATTGCATCTTTAAATTACTTAATACATATTAACATGATTTTAACATCCATATTTGTTATACTGTATTCATGTAATGTTGAAACTATCCCTTAAACCCAAACTGATAACTGTTCATCTACATACCTTAATCTGTACCTGATTGCATTTCACGTTACAAGTTCCAGCTTGTTGATTCTATTAGTACACATGCTTGTTCTGTATACCCATGATTATGCTAGTTTGATTTTGGGCACCCATATGATATCTTGTACGCCCTGACATGACTTGCTACACCTTTTACTTGACACGACATGGTACCGTGCAACTCTTGACATGACATGACACCTTTATACATTACCTGGCTTGACTTGATGTACCATGGTTTTATCTGTTACCTGATCTGGTGTCTAATGCCAACAAACCTGACCTGTTGTCCTTACGGACCGTCTCTGTTGTCTATCCAGACAAACCTGTACCTGTCTGATCCCGTGTTGGCATTAGCCCTAGATTATTTAATACCTGACTAGAACACATATAACTTGGGGGTATGGGGAAATCAATGATGAAACCTGACTTGTAACTCGACAGTTGCTTGCTTATACTGATCAGTTTTAGAGGCTAGGCCAGCCTCGGGATGATGATGCTGACATCGTTCGTTTTTACATATTTCATGTTTTAGTGCCTAGCGGCATGTCTCGGTTTCAGCCCGAGAGTCTTAGACCGTGGTCCCGGGCATGCACGGGATACTATTGAGTTACATCGATGATTCATCAAATTGATTTCAAGGACTTTAGAGTAGTTAACCCATTAGACCAGTTCAGATTACTCACTGCACACTACCTTTCACTGCCCTGATTTATATTGCGGTTACTCCTGCTTTACCATTTATGATTATACTTGCATGCATTACTACCCCTGTTTATATTATCGCTTGATGTTATGACGCGCTGACGTCTGGGTTTTGCATGGCCCAGATCCTTCTACCTTTGTTGCAGACTGATCAGGAGTATTGCCGCTGTTTGACCGAGCGGTGAAGATCCTGTTGGTATACAGTTTTACTTTCCAGGTGTTTCATTTATTGTATCCTTTGCTTCCACATATTATCATTTCTTGACTCATTCATTCTGGCTCATGGACATGTACTAAATAGTTTAGTTTATTTTCCAGTTCTTGATATTTCTACAGTCATAATGTGACTGTGGAGGGATTTTTCCTACCACAGGTAGCATGGTTGGCTATGTCACGTGCCCATCTTAGCATACTTTTGGAAGCAGGGCGTGACAGGTGGCACGAATCTCGAGGCAATTGCCAGAAGATCGACCGGCGGATATGAAATTTAGGTCGACGTGGATGGTCAGATCGAACCCAATTTGATCCGTGCTTTGCACACACACACACACACCTCTTCAACTCCCCTCACGTTCTCTGCACTGTTTGATTTTCCTGTAATCAAACAGAGACCTTCAATTCACCATTTAATATCATTTTTAATGCTTTTTAACCCACCTTTTTAATTCACAAACCTTAATTCTCCACTATAAATACCATCCCATATTTTGGCTTAGCACCATTCTGAAAATTCTACCAAAAACTCTCTCAAAAGTTCCTAAGTGCAAGTGGAGTAAAGTGGAGTTAGCGAGCAAGCTTTTTTCGCCGAAGATCGAAACCAATTCCGGAGCTCCAGCGAATCCTCGCTCTCCTTCCTAACTCTTTCTTTGAGTTTATCAAACCGTAAGTCCCTCCCAAACTCTCTTTCTCTTCATTGAATTTTATCTTTAATTTTATATCGGTAAAAGTGGAGTTATTACCGATATATTCTTTTCTAAACTTAGAACTCCTTTTTCTTTTATATTTTGATCAATCTAAGTTTACCACAATACTTGTAAGCTTAAATATAAATATTTAAAATTAAGTTTAACAAAGAATCTCATGTGAAACAACCATAATTGAAATTTTTCATTAAAATAACTTGAACTTTATTATCACTATTGTTGGGGTAAAAATTTACACCCCGGTTGACCAAGTCAAAATCAAAGTCAACCCCAAGCCAAGTGGGCCCAAGCCCAGATCCAGTGGGCCCATGCCCGGGTCGAGCCCGAACATGAAGCGGCCGGCCTCCCCCATGCCAAGATAAAAATTTTGTAATAAATAATTTTGTTGTATTTCTTTTCTTTTATTTTATGGATAAATGTAAGAAAAATAGGCGTAAAGCCAAATTTTTGTAAAGCCCATGGCTTATGTGCAAAAAGAAATGGCACATGAGCCATGGGATAGGCAAAATGCCATTTTGTGAAGCCCAAGGGGCTATGTGTAAAGTGTATAGCCTATAAAGGCAAAGATAATGAAATATCTCACAACCTTTTTTCTCTCTCTCAAAAAAAATTTAGATAAGAGATCTTTTCTCCTTCCTCAAGATTCCAAAACCTTCTACTTTCTTTTGAATTAAATCAAGAGTTTTACTCTTCATTTTATAAAATTAAATAGTTTTCACCACAAAACCCATAAAGGGGAACTCAGATCTTCCATTAGATCTCAAAAAAGAAGAGATTTTTAAAATCTCATATCTCTTGATTTCAAGATCCAGCAATCAGAGGAGAAAGAAGAAGAACCCCTTTCATCAACCCCAAAACATCTTAAGAGTTTAACTCTACTCTGATTTCTCATTCGAGAATTTCTGGGGCTAAAAGCCTCTTTTTCTCGCCGGCGCCCAAGCGCTCAAGCGCCAAGCGCCCATGTGCCGACACGTGGCGCGCTAGCGCTCAAGCGCTTAGTGCTCCTGCGCCCAGCGCTCGAGCGCAAAGCGCCCACGTGCCGACACGTGGCGCGCCTGTGCCTAAGCGCACAACGCTCGAGCGCAAAGCGCCCACGTGCCGATACGTGGCGCGCTAGCGCTCAAGCACCTAAGCGCACAGCGTTCAAGGCGCTGGCCCCACGCGTCTTTTGGGCGCTTTTTCCCTTTTATATATATGTATACATGTATATATATGTACAGATACACACACACACTCCACAATAATGTCCCCCTCAAAAAAATTTTGGGCCGGGCGCTGCCCCGCACCCCGCAAGAGGGCTGCTAGCCCTCTTGACCGCCAGCCCGCTATCCGGGTAGCGGGACCCCCATAAAAACTCTGCGTGGCTCCCGATAGATTTAAACCCCCCCTCCAAAACAAAACACACATACACTGCACATTGAGTTCGCATGACCAGTTTAACCCGTTAATCGGAGGTTCCCTCGCCCCAAAGGCTAGGGGTAATTAACGACAGCTTAGTCCGTGGCTGCTGGAGATTTGGATCCCCACAATCAATAAAAGCTCGGCCTACCCTAGGCAGGGGGAATCTGTTGTACGCCTGGCAAGCGCGCGCGTATTCCCATCTCAATGGGGTAACGAAAAACACCCTACAGATTCTGGCACGCCCGGTGGGACCTTTCTCTCCTCCCATATTTCGGGTTAAACGTTCATGCGAACTCAATCAATATACATATCGATTGTCAATACTGAAATGATGTTTTTTTCTGTGCAGCAATCAACTTTCGACGGCATTGTCTCCCAAGACGAATTTAGCTTTCAACGTGACCCCGATCCTGTACGTAGTCTAGGTCAATGCTCATGTGGTTCTCCTTGCAAGCCTCAGTCGACAGTGGGAGGAACTGCCCGCCAGTTTGGTTCCGTCGTCAACTACCCTGCTGGAAGCGCTCATCTGGCAGAAATTCCGGCGAAACAGGCGGCCAAGCCGGTCTCAAGGGGCAAGAGGCCAAATGTCGTGATCGCCAAGGCACCACAACCGAAACTTAAGACGGTGTCTGAACGATTCTCTGGTGCTCCAGCGGGGGGCAAGAACTCCGGTACAAAGGGCAACATCAAATGTTGCGGACGAGCTCAGGTGGTGACTCCAACAAATGCACAATCGAGCGTATCTCCAAAATCCTCCATTGCCCGGTCTACGGCGTCTTCCCAAAGAGCCGAAGTCTGCCAGGTGCTTAGAACAGAAAAGTTAAGGCAGAAGCGGCTCAGGTATCGAGCCAACAAGAGGGCCAGGGCTTCGGCTAAGTGGAATCTTGTGAAGATCCCAGAGAAAGGTTACTCTGTGACGACGGCTGAGTCGGCCGTAAAAATTAGCAATTCCTTCGAACCTCTGAGGTGGGTTCAGAAAAATGCCATGACCGCCAGAATCAAGAAGACAGCGGTCCGAATGTCGCTACAAAGAGACGTATCCCGGCCCCAACAGAAACAGTATGACACTGTCTCTTCAAGAGTCTATCAGGCGCTCTGTGCCGCATGAAAGCAGCGGGGCAAACCCAGAAAAGAAGCGCTAGCACCATTCAAGAACCTGGTCAGGCCAGCCGCCCTCAATCGACTGCCTACTACCGAAACAGGGGGGTCAAAGCAGCGAGCTGTGAAATCAGCCGTCGATAATAAAAAGACGGCTGGATATATTATCTTTACGGTCTACATGGCGGGCGGGCGCCCCAGCGATAACCTTCGCAGCAAAAGCAAGGATGGGGACACCACATCCCAAGCCCAATCTAGCTTGAATGTGGTTGCCGCTGCCCAAGAACAGCCGCCTCCACTGGATGAAGAAAACCCTCTCGATGAGGATGATAGGCAGAAAGACCCCTCGGTCCATGCAGAGTCAAGCTCAGATAACGAGGAAGAGCCGACTTTCCGCCCCAGGACCGCGGAGCAAGAGCTGCTTCAAGAGCTTCGAAAACAGCTCAGGAGCAAAGATAAAGAGATGGCCAAGCTCTATTCGAAAATTGACGATCTAACGAATGTTGTGATGCAGCTTACGGCTCAAATTGCTCGAGCGCCTCCCAATCAAGCACAAGTCGCTACTCATCAGCCGGGTGATGACAATCCGAAGCAGCTAATGCCTGTTCCTTTGGGTCCAAGGCTGGTCGAGCCGCACGAAAGCCTGCCACATTCCGCTTCTTAGGACGCCTTGGACCCAGATAGCACTATACCACTAACACAAGATCGGATAATGGATTTGGTCACCAGCAAAGTTAAAGCATTGGTGGCTGAAGCTAAAGCTCAGAAAGAAATTGGCAGTAGTGGGCGGCCATATCCCGCACAGTACGATCTGATCGAGTTCCCGAGCGGCTTCGTCATTCCTAAGTTCGGAAGATTTGACGGAACGGGGAATGCAAATCAGCACGTCGCACACTTCAAAGCATCGTGCGGAAATACAGGGGGCAATGACGCGCTCTTTCTTCATCAGTTTGTCAACAGCCTGACCGGTGTCGCCTTCGACTGGTACGTGAGTATACCAGACGGGTCCGTCATTACCTTTGCCCAAATGGAGTTTCTGTTTCGGCAAAGGTTCATGAGCGTCAGTGATAAAATCTCCATTGCCGATCTTGTGAGGACCAAGCTGGGGAAGAATGAAAGCAACACCGACTTTATCGCCCGATGGCGTAATCTCACAGTCAAGTGCGAACCACCGCTGGAGCAGGACCAGTCCGTCAGCCTTCTCATTGGGAACCTCAGCAATTAGATGGTCCCATTCTTGTGTACAGCGGGCCTCAAGACATTTCAGGAGCTAACCAAGAAAGTCCAAATGCTGCAACGCTCGAAGCAAAAGTCCCCGCCCGACTCTCAGAGAGACAGAACTTGGAAAAGCAAGCGGGACGACAACCGTAGAAGCGAGAGTTCCAGCAGTACCAATGTATTCAATGCGTCCGACAATGAAGAAAAGCGAAGGGCGAGCGAATCTAAAACTAACCGGTCTCGAAAGCCATTGCTGTGAGGGGATGGGCCTTCCCTAGAGGAGAAAAAGAACAAGGTTTACTCTTTCAGAAGGGACAAGGTCCGAAAGATATTTAAAGATGTCTTGAACAACGGCCTACAATTACCGGAGTCGAAAAGACCCCAAGAAGCAAAAATGACCGATAATCCCCTGTATTGCCCGTACCACCGAGTAGTGAGCCATGCGATCGAGGATTGCTATATCTTCAAAGACTGGGTCGAGAAGCAGTACAAGGCTGGAGAGATCGAGCTGTCCAAAAGTGTGTTGGTAAACAATCAAGTTGCAACCACCAACTTTATACAGATAGAAGCTGAAGCCTTCTGGGAGCAGACAGCCGAACCCGCTGCCCTGAGAAATGAGACCGACTCTCCGCAGCCTCCGTAGAGCACGCACATATCTAATAAGACGAAGAAAATGATAAAGCTATTTCGGAAAGAGCCCAGGACGGAATGGGAAGGGCAGAAGAAGCCTACCAGTCCAGCTGCCAATGCGGCTCCATCAGGCTCAAAATCCAAGAAGCTCAAGAAGAAGAAAAGTGCATCTCGGCGCAAAAAGGGGTCTGCAGGGAGATCGACCATTCAAAAATATATCGATTCCCTCGAAGAATATGAACAGAAGGAAAGAACTCTGATTCAATTGAAGGAGTTCTTCCCTGTACAAGCGGCTAAAATTCTGGAGGAGTTAGAAGAAGACCCCAATGAAGAGATCCCAGTAGTGACCTGCTATGCCATCCATCTTGGCAGCGACTCTGAAGAGGAGCTCTGTTTTCCCGAAGAGGACGAGGAGCTCGCCACAAAGGCCAATCAAATTCAGCTCAGAAGCGGCAGGGCTCTACCGCCAAATCAGGGCAACGCCCCAAAAGGGAAGGAAAAACAGGTAGCTAGTGAGGAAGATGGCAGAGACCCGGCTGATGAAAACTCAAGTCCTTCCTCGATGGACTATAATGTCTTGGCTCATCTCCGGAAGCTTCCGTCTCTCCTGAGCATCTACGATGCCTTGGTCCTATCTAAGGAGCTTAGAGATGTCCTCATTCACGCTCTACAAAACCCTGAGCGGTATCAGGCTCGCTTTGCGGAAATTAATATGAAAGAAGCTCAGTACACTTTGCAAGCCACCGCAGTCACATTTAAGGATGAAGACTTGCTACTGGGAACAGCTGAGCATAATCGGCCGCTTTACGTGACCGGTACAGCGACGGAGATCGAATTAATCGCATATTGATTGATTCGGGGTCCTCAGTGAATATCATGAACTTGCGAACTCTGAAGGGTTTGTCAATGGACGTCCGACACCTATCAAGGGAAAGGATTGTCATTCAAGGCTTCAACCAAAATTGCCAGCAAGTTCTGGGGTCCATAGCTCTGCCAATCAAATTCGGGGATCTGCAAACAGAAGCTAAGATATACGTGATCGACGCTGACATGTCTTATAAGATTCACTTGGGACGGCCGTGTCTCCACGATTACGGAATCGTCCCGTCAACACTCCATCAATGCATGAAGTATACTAAAAATGGCGAAGAAAGACGCATTGACGGAGACATCCAGCCGTTCGGTGTGCATGAAGTCCGATATGAAGATTCTCGGTACTTTATGAACCACCAAAATGCTAAACCACAACTGACTGAGGATAGAGCGGCCCCAAGACTCAAAGGCAAATCTGAGCCGGCTGTCACTTTCAAAAGCAAAAACACCCAAGTGCGCCCGCATTTCGGTAGCGACACTGATGAGTCCGACGCTGGAAGTCCGTCGTTCCGTAAAACTCGCCTTCGTTTTGGCAGCGATACAGACGAATCTGTTACTGAAGGCCCATCTAGCAGCAAAATCCGCCCTCATCTTGGCAGCGACACTGAAAAGTCGGAGGAAGAGAACCTGTCGTGCAATAGCGGTGCAAATTGGACCCCCATGCAACAAGCAAAACTACGAGAGACCTTCGAAATTGCAGACGGATCCCTAGCCGTCACAAGGGTACCGGAGCAGATGTGCAAAGAGCTCGATGCGTTGTCAGTCTCCACCGTGGACCAGCTAAAAACTTTCTACGTCCCCGGAAGGAAAAGTGGGCAGAAAGGCATCCTGTTTTATGGGTCAAACCCCGTTGTGCATCCGGACGATCTGTCTGTTGCGTGCCTTCCATATGAGAGAGGCATAAGAGCCGTCCTCAATCCCAGATACTATGCACCCGAGATGCGGGAATACTTTAAAAAGTGCGGGTGCCGGTTATATCAAACGGAGTCCGAAGCAAAATTTTACGAAGGGCTATGGCATCCACCTCAGGTCCGAGCACTCATCGATGGACGAATTCCAGATAGGCGGGGCATAGGTTTCATCCAGCCTGATTCTAAGGCATGCTATATGACCCATATTGGGGAAGCCAGCGAAGAGTCAAATGATGAAGACGAGCTAACCGAGCCAGAAGAAGCTCCTCAAGAGCTTGAAGATGGCGGACAAGCAACCTTTGACGAGCTAACCGAGATTGACTTAGGAACGCCCGATGATCCAAGGCCGACCTACATCAGCTCACTCTTGTCGAAGGAAATGAAAGAGCAGATAGTTGCTCTGCTACATGAGTTCGTCGACTGCTTCGTGTGGACGTACAAAGAAATGCCTGGCCTTTCTCCTGAAGTGGCCGTGCATAAGCTGGCTATATTTCCTGAGGTTAAGCCAGTCAAACAAGCTCCTCGACGAATGAGAAGGGAACTGGAAGAAAAGGTCATCGAGAAAACCAAGATGGTCATCGAGAAAACCAAGAAGCTCATGATGCCGGCTTCATCAGGGAAGAGAAATATGCGGACTGGATCACATGCATAGTCCCAGTGAAGAAGAAAAATGGGCAGATCCGAGTTTGTGTCGATTTCAGGGACCTCAACAAGGTATGTCCTAAAGAAGACTTTCCGCTACCGGTCATGGAAATGATGGTCGATGACACCTCAAATTACGAGTTGTTCACCTTTATGGATGGCTCGTCTGGATATAATCAGATCAAGATATCGCCTGAGGATGAGAAACACACAGCATTTCGAACCCCGATCGGAATATATTGCTACAAGGTAATGTCGTTCGGACTGAAGAACGCAGGTGCTACATATCAAAGGGCAATGACCAATATCTTTGATGACCTAATCCATAAAGTCGTCGAATGCTATGTTGATGATCTGGTCGTCAAGACTAAAACCAAGGCCGATCATATCCAAGATCTTAGGACTGTTCTCACCAGACTGAGGGAATACGATCTGAAGATGAATCCTCTGAAGTGCACTTTTGGCGTGTCATCGGGAATATTCCTGGGCTTCATAGTCCGACATCGAGGGATCGAAGTTGACCCATCAAAGATAAAGGCCATCATGGAGATGCCCCCTCCGAAGAGTCTGACGCAGCTAAGATCTTTTCAAGGCAAGCTTGCTTATATACGGAGGTTTATCTCAAATTTATCGGGGAGATGTAGGCCCTTCTCAAAGCTCATGAAGAAAGGAGCTCCTTTTATCTGGGATGCCGAATGTCAAGCCGCGTTCGAAAGCATCAAACAATACTTGTTGCACCCTCCAGTGCTGGCCGCTCCCATTCCAAATAAACCGCCGATTCTCTACACTGCCGCGCTAGATGAGTCACTCGGTGCGTTCCTTGCCCATAATAACGAGGAGGGAAAAGAAAATGCCCTCTACTACCTCAGTCGAACTCTAGTCGGGGCGGAACACAACTATTCCCCAATCGAAAAGCAATGCCTGGCTCTGATATTTGCTGTGAAGAAGCTGAGGCATTATCTGCTCGCTCATCGGGTTATGCTGATCTCCAAGGTCGACCCGTTCAAACACTTGATGACCAGAGCAAGCCTAGCCGGCAGAATGACAAGATGGGCTGTCAAGGTACTTGAGTTTGACATAGTTTATACTCCTCAGAAAGCAGTGAAAGGGCAAGCTCTTGCAGACTTCCTTGCCGCTCATCCTATACCAGAAGGGTCGCCGCTAAATTGTGAGTTACCCGACGAACAAGTGCTGCACCTTGAGGGAGATGAGCCATGCTGGGAGCTCTACTTCGATGGGGCCTCATCGATAAGGACCTCCAGTAAATCAAGCGTCCCGGAGATAAAAGCAGGGATAGGATTGGTGTTCATCATGCCATCAATGGGAACCCTACGACGTTCTTTTGCTCTCACCGAGCCTCGCACAAACAATGAGGCCGAGTATGAAGCTCTTATAGCTGGTTTGGAGCTCGCCATAGAAATGGAAATCCTTCGGCTACGGGTTTACGGTGACTTCCAACTTGTCGTCAGCCAAGTAAGCGGCGACTATAAGATATACAAACCCGAGTTAGCTCGGTACAGAAGCCGGGTGGTGGAACTCATGAAACGGTTTACTCACATTGAACTAATGAGAATCCCCAGAGCGTTGAACGGAAAAGCCGGCATACTCGCTCGCCTAGCCAAGGAGCTGGCTGATCCTAACATGGACGAAATTCTGATCACAGTCAGGAGCCGGCAAATTCTACCCCCAGTCTCTCTACGAGAAGAGGAAAGTGCGGAACAGAAGAGCAGTCCTGCCGAAAAAGCTTCGATCATCCAAGATGAGCCCGATTGGAGAGAACCTTTCATAGAGTACTTCCGATACGACAAGCTGCCCGAAGAAAAATCTGCGAGAATTCAGCTGAAGAAAAGAGCTCTCCGATACGTGTTTGTGAATGACACGTTATACCGCAGGTCATATGACCAACTCTGGCTTAGGTGTCTGTCATTGGCCGAAGCCCAAAAGGTCATGAAAGATGTTCACTCGGGCGTTTGCGGTGCTCACCAATCTGGCCCCAAGATGCGACTTCAAATCAAACGGCTTGGGTATTACTGGCCCACCATGATACGGGATTGCGGAGAGCATGTAAAGAAATGTCAGATCTGCCAAATCCATGGTGATTTCATTCACAAGCATCCCAATCCGTTTCATCCTACGGTGGCGTTGTGGCCCTTCGAAGTCTGGGGCACCGACATTGTTGGCCCAATTGATCCTCCGTCATCCAACGGCCACTGGTTCATACTGGCCGCGACAGACTACTTCTCCAGATGGGCTGAAGCAGTCCCGCTAAAAGAAGTCAAGACAAAAGATATTATGACATTCTTCCAGCATAATATTCTATACCGCTTCGGTATACCAAGAAGAATCATTTCTGACAACGGGCCTTCTATCAAGAGCTTCAATGTTTCAAGGTTCGCTACTCAGCACAAGATAGACTGGAGATATTTCTCTATCTATAATCCAAGAGCCAATGGGCTAGCCGAAGCCTTCAATAAGACTCTATGTAAGCTCCTGAGGAAAAATGTTTCAGCCAACAAGAGAGACTGGAATCTCAAATTTCACGAGGTGTTGTGGGCATATCGTACCATGCACCATACTCCAACTCAGTCCACTCCATACTCATTGCTCTTCGGAGTGGAGGCGGTCCTCCCCCTCGAAGTCGAAGTTCCAAGCTTAAGAATGGCCGTTCAGCACGAGTTGATGGAGGAGGAAAACTTGCTCCTTCGACTTGAAGAGCTCGGTGCCCTCGAAGAAAAGAGGCTCGCGGTGCAGCAAAATCTGGAGCTATACCGAGCCCAAATGTCACGGGCCTATGACAAGATGACCCATCTCCGCGCTTTCAAGAAAGGTGAATTGGTGTTGGTCCTCAAAAGACCGATCATCCCCAATCGACATGCCAAGGGAAAATTCGAGCCAAACTGGGAAGGACCATATGTCATCGAGAAAGTGTTCGACGGAGGATCCTACCAACTAATAAGTGCCGAGAGAGAAAGGCCCATGCCACCCATCAATGGCCGATATCTCAAGAAATACTACACGTGAATGCTCTAAGTCGCAGACGAATTGAGCACATCAGCCCTACGGTCTGAATCATACATCCTGCAAAATCGTATACAATCCACGGGCGTAAATGACCCCTATCTCTCCCAAATCCTGCCGGTGAGACTACTTTTAAAGCCCCACCAGCGGCAAAAAAAAAGAAAAAAAAGAAAGAAAGAAAAAAAGAAGAAAAAAGGAAAAAAAAGGTATGTTCACAAGCAAAACGGGCACGGATGAAAACCCGAAAGGGCTCCGTGAGTAAAAACAGCAGGACTACCGGCGAGTTTGTGAAAACCCGAAAGGGCGCAAACTCGTGAAAAGAGATGAAATACACTCGCAAAGTCTTCTCGATTTTGTGAGGAGAAAACCCCTGCGTGAGATCCTTACGACTCACAAAGGAGCAACACACTTAGGAATCCTCACGATTCCTAAGGAGAACATACACCTGCGAGATCCTCTCGACTCGTATGGAGAAAATGCTTTTATGAGACCCTCACAGCTCATAAAATTGAAAAGCCTTAGTTGATAGGGGCCCAAACCTGTCTCCTAAGCCATCGTTCCCCAACGGGCAACGGCAAATGATGAGTCGCTCCTGGCATTTCGCTTCAGTGTTAGCGGTGCTGATGCCGACCAAAAACCCAAATCCCAAATCCTCCCAAGGCAAATGATGAGTTGCTCCTGGCATTATTCCAGTGCAGCAATGCTGATGCGAAACAAGATCCAAATTCCAAGTCCCCAAATGGCGAATGATGAGTCGCTCCTGGTACCATATTCCAGTGTAGCGATGCAGACGCCAACCAAAATCCAATTTCTCAAAATTCTCCAGCCCTACGGCCAGTCCCCAAATTGACTGCCGTATACAATCCACGGGCTCAAATAATTCTCGTCATACCCATGCCCCACTACAATCACCAGTTACGCGGCTGGTCTCCGCCTTTGGAATTATACTCCATTGAGAAGACCCACTCATGTGTCCTCACGATACATGAGGAGAACAAACCTTTGTGGGATCCTTACGACTCATAAAGGAAAAACACACTCAGGGGTCCTTACGACTCCTAAGGAGAAAATACACCTGCGGGATCCTTACGACTTGTACGGAGAAAATGCTTTTATGGGACCCTCACGGCCCATAAAATTGAAAAGCCTTATGTGATAGGGACCTAAACCTGTCTCCTATGCCATCGCTCCCCCAACAAGAATAGGCAAATGATAAATTGCTCCTGGCACGTGTGCTTCAGTGTTAGCAACGCTGATGCCTACCCTAACCCCAAAATCCCAAACTCCAATAGACCCCTAAGTCTTTAAACTAGGAACAGATGACCCCTAAGTCGTTAAACTGGGTACAGATGACCCCTAAGTCGTTAAACTGGGAACGAGGGAAACCTCCTCGTGGCAGATGATGATTCGCTCCTGGTACCATATTCCAGTGCAGCGATGCTGATGCCAAACCAAAACCAAAATCCCCAAATCCTGTCATGACAAATGATGATTCGCTACTGGTACCATATTCCAGCGTAGCGATGCTGATGTCAACCCAAATCACATCAAGTCAGCAAAACAACCAATGACCTCCCTGGCATAATCAAATTCCACCTCGGAAACAAGTCAACTTCATCCCTGAAGCCGCAAGAAGCGGGGTAAGTCAAATCCAGCACCGACAGTCCACATCGCTAAAATGGCAGCACCGACCGTCCACGTCGCAAAAAGGGCAGAACCGACCGTCCAAGTCGCTAAAATGGCAGCATCGACCGTCCAAGTCGCAAAAAGGGCAGCATCGACCGTCCAAGTCGCAAAAATGGCAGCATCGACCGTCCACATCGCTAAAATGGCAGCATCGACCGTCCAAGTCGCAAAAAGGGCAGCATCGACCGTCCACGTCGCTAAAGTGGCAGCACCGACCGTCCAAGTCGCAAAAAGGGCAGCATCGACCGTCCACGTCGCTAAAGTGGCAGCACCGACCGTCCAAGTCGCAAAAAGGGCAGCATCGACCGTCCACGTCGCTAAAAGGGCAGCATCGACCGTCCAAGTCGCAAAAAGGGCAGCATTGACCGTCCATGTCGTAAAAAAGGCAGCGCAGGATTCCTACAAAGCGGGAACCAGATCACTCCGGGCCAGGGAAACGTCTATCCCGGACACTCCGTCTCGGAGACAAGTCAAGCAACAACCGTCCATGTTGTAAAAAGGGCAGTGCCAGTTTCCCAAAAAGCGGGAACCAAATCAGGTCGCCTCCAAGTAAAAGAAGATCCATCAATTTCATGCACACGACCCATATATGTGGTGTGCATTTATTGATGGCGGGCAATTTGTTGGGGTAAAAATTTACAACCCGGTTGACCAAGTCAAAATCAAAGTCAACCCCAAGCCAAGTGGGCCCAAGCCCAGATCCAGTGGGCCCATGCCCGGGTCGAGCCCGAACATGAAGCGGCCGGCCTCCCCCCATGCCAAGATAAAAATTTTGTAATAAATAATTTGTTGTATTTCTTTTCTTTTATTTTATGGATAAATGTAAGAAAAATAGGCGTAAAGCCAAATATTTGTAAAGCCCATGGCTTATGTGCAAAAAGAAATGGCACATGAGCCATGAGATAGGCAAAATGCCATTTTGTGAAGCCTAAGGGGCTATGTGTAAAGTGTATAGCCTATAAAGGCAAAGATAATGAAATATCTCACAACCTTTTTTCTCTCAAAAAAAATTTTTTGATCTGAGATCTGTTCTCCTTCCTCAAGGTTCCAAAACCTTCTTCTTTCTTTTGAATTAAATCAAGAGTTTTACTCTTCATTTTATAAAACTAAATAGTTTTTCACCACAAAACCCATATAGGGGAACTCAGATCTTCCATTAGATCTCAAAAAAGAATAGATTTTTAAAATCTCATATCTCTTGATCTTCAAGATCCAGCAACCAGAGGAGAAAGAAGAAGAACACCTTTCATCAACCCCAAAACATCTTAGGAGTTTAACTCCACTCTGATTTCTCTTTCGAGAATTTCTGGGGCTAAAAGGCTCTTTTTCTCGCCGGCGACCAAGAGCTCAAGCGCCAAGCGCCCACGTGCCGACACGTGGAGCGCTAGCGCTCGAGCGCTTAGCGCTCGAGCGCCAAGCGCCCACGTGCCGACACGTGGCGCGCTAGCGCTCGAGCGCCCAGCGCTTAAGCGCAAAGCGCCCATGTGCCGACACGTGGCGCGCCTGCACTCCAGCGCCCAGCGCTCGAGCGCAAAGAGCCGACACGTGGCGCGCCTGCACTCCAGCGCCCATCGCTCGAGCGCAAAGCGCCCACGTGCCGACACGTGGCGCGCCTGCGCCTAAGCGCACAGCGCTCGAGCGCAAAGCGCCAACGTGCCGATACGTGGCGCGCTGGCGCTCAAGCGCACAGCGCTCAAGGCGCTGGCCCCACGCGTCTTTTGGGTGCTTTTTCCCCTTTTTATATATGTATACATGTATATATATGTACAGATACACACACACTCCACAACACTGTCCCCCTCAAAATAAATTTGGGTCGGGCGCTGCCCCGCACCCCGCAAGGGGGCTACTAGCCCTCTTGACCCCCAGCCCGCTATCCGGGTAGCGGGACCCCCGTAAAAACTCTGTGCGGCTCCCGATATATTTAAACCCCCCTCCAAAACAAAACACACGTACACTGCACATTGAGTTCGCATGACCAGTTTAACCCGTTAATCGGAGGTTCCCTCGCCCCAAAGACGAGGGGTAATTAACGACATCTTAGTCCGCGGCTGCAGGAGATTTGGATCCCCACAATCAATAAAACCCCGGCCTATCCTAGGCAGGGGGAATCTGTGGTACGCCTGGCAAGCGCGCGCGTATTCCCATCTCAATGGGGTGACGAAAAGCTCCCTACAACTATTTTCTTTTTGTTAAAACTATACTTTTAGAAAAAACTTCACGGGGTAACGACCTACCCCACACGTACACTTTGGTTTCATAGCACGATGCTTATTTTGTATGAATATTGTTTCGAAGAATAATCTTTACAATAAAATACCACATACTCTAAAATCGGGTTTCTGTTAAAACAATATTTTGTATTCCTTTGCAATTATGCATTTACAACCCTTATTAGGAGACCCGCTAATGGATGGAGCAGATTATCGCACATCCTGAGGATAGTCAAACAAAATGCAGCATTTCTCATAAAGTATTCGATCTCGAAAAGATACAAATACGGTTTTTAAGAAAAAACGAATTTTTTAAATAAAACTATTTTTTTTAAATTAAAAATTATATAAAATTAGAAATCCATATTTTTATTATATTATGAAACTATATTTTTATAAAATGAAAGATTAAAAAATGTCAATAAAATACCATCATGTTACTAAAAAGAATTAGTTTTAAATAAACTACCATAAACTTTCAAAAATTAGGTATTCATCATTAAAATAACTCAATACTTAAAAAACATGCTCATGAAAGCCCTAAGTAATATAAATCACCCTCGAGATTTTATTTTTAATCCATATTAAAATATTTTTCATAAAACCCCCTCGAGATATACAAAATAATATTTAAGAACTTTAGTAAATATAAGTTTAAGCGGAATCAATTCTCTTGAGCCCCAGGAAACCGGAGAGAGTGGGTGTTTGCCTATTCAGGTTAGACAAATAACGGAGTTATCAGTGGTAATTGTCTTGGAAAAAGACACAAATTCTGCCGTCCATGTGCAGCAGTTGCCGATGACTCCTGAACCTAAGAATTCAAGAGTTAAATCGGTTGCAAGTGTCTGACTCAATCCGAGTCCAACTCAAACTTGAATCCAAAATTAAACAGGAATACTTGATCATGAATATGAATGCTCGAATTCAAACATCAATTTCAAACATGTATACTTGACTTGACCGAATCATGGTTATAACTTGACATGACTACTTGAATACATTCTGAATATGAATACTTGAACATTTTGTACCCATGGTTTCGGCAAGACTCGTAAACATAATCTATACAATACATTATGCGGGGATAAAGGGATAGATTGGTACGGAACGTATATCGTGGCACGAGAGGCCACTTAAAAGACATCTACCTGAATTCTTGTGCCATTGTCCCATGGGTTATGACGGGGCCTTGTACTATATGTTACCATAGTTCATGAGGTAAGATGAAATCCTCTCGTATACATGAATACCTTTCTAATCAAACTACAAACAACTACGTTATAATAATTATCATATACCAGTAATCGGTTATATACAACTTTACATGTTCATCTCAATTTATATACTATCTTCTTTTTCTTCTTTTGGGACTTACTGAGCGTAAGTTCGCTGACGACATTCCTTTCTATTTCTTTCTTTGGAATGTTCGTCAGGAGGACCGGACTCTGAGGAGATAGAGCCGAGTCAGGAGGACTTGAACTAGGTTACCACTCAGCCTGACTACTAGTTCCTCCGCACTTACTTTCAGTATGCCATTATTTAGGCATTTGGTTTTTATTATTATATCTTTTATTTCAAACAGTTGTATGTAAAGGTGAATGTAAATAAATTTGCTGTTTCATTTTATTCTCTTGTCATTCTTATTCGTTTTTTATATATTGCCTAATTACGCTTACCGTATTTATTTCTTAATAAATACGTTGCGGCTTTCCACGTCACCGTTTCCGTCTACTGGGAAGCGGAGCGTGACAGGTTTTGTTGGCGGCCCATGCAGGTCAGTTCTGCATGAAATCTTAAGTAATATATCACAAGAATTATAAAAATCAGCAACTATACATTGCTTACATTTCAAATTTCTTGAATCTATCCTAACCATTCCTTTTCTATCAAGGTAATAGATTCTCCGAACAACACCAGCACGAACATCAACGGCAATACTCCACCACCTACTCCACCACCTCCCCCTACCGTTGCAGCTCTTATCAATGAGCAAATGGTACTGCTTGAGGCTATTAAAAGCCTATTGGAGGGTCAGCAGTAGCAGACTGCATCCTCATGTATCGCCCCGAAACCGAGGCACCCGGAGTTATGCAATTTCGGACATGTCATGCTCCGCTTCCCAGTAGACGGAAATGATGACGTGGCAGGCCGCAACGTATTTACTAAGAAATAAATATGTTGAGCGTAATTAAGCAATATATAACATGTACAAGAATGACAAGGGTATTAAAATAAAACAACAACTTTATTTATATTCATCTTTATATACAACTGTTTGAAAATGAAAAGATACAATGATAATAAGCAGTGCATAAACAATGGCATATAGGAAAGTAAGTATAAGAAACTAGAAGTCAGATTGTGCCGCAAGCTGATCCAAATCCTCCTGGTTAGGCTCGATCTCCTGAGAGTCCTGTCCTCTTAACGAACATTCCAAAAAAAGAAATAGAAAGGAATGTCGTCAGCGAATTAGCGCTCGGTAGGTCCCAAAACAAGAAAGAGAATATAACAAGTTATGTGAAGTGAACAGGTAAGTTGTACAGGTATATGATGGTTATTATAACGTGGTTGTTTGTAGCTTGATACAGAAGGTATTCATGTATACGAGAGGAGTCCATCTTACCCCATGGACTATGGTCACATATAGTACAAGACCCCGTCATAACCCACGGGACAACGGCACGAGAATTCATGTAGGTATCTTTTAAGTGACCTCTCGTGCAACGATATACGTTCTGTACCAATCTACCCTTTTATCCCCGCTTAATGTATTGTATAGATTATATTTACTGGTCTTTCTGAAACCATGGATACAAATTGTTCAAGTATTCATGTTCAGGATCTAATCAAGTATTCAAGTAGTCAAGTCAAGTTATAACCATGGTTTGGTCAAGTCAAGTCAAGTATACATAGTTGATATTGATGTTTGATTTTAAGTACTCATGTTCATGATCAAGTATTCATATTTGATATTGGATTCAGATTTAATTGGACTCGGACTCAGTCAGACACTTGTAAACAGATTTAGCTCTTGAATTAAGTTCGGGAGTCATCGGTAACTCTGCACATGGACGGCAGAATTTGTATCTTTTTCCAAGACAATTACCATTGATAACTCCATTAATCTTTCTATCTTAAATAGGCAAGCACTCACTTTCTTCGGCTCCCTGGGGCTCAAGAGAATTGATCCCGCTTAAACCTATATTTACTAAAGTCCTTAAATATTGTTTTATACATCTCGAGGGGGTTTTATGAAAAATATTTTAATATAGTTTAAAAGTAAAGCTCGAGGGTGACTAATATTACTTAAGGTTGCCATGAACATGGATTTTAAAAGTAAACCCATATTTTACTGTAAAACTTGCCCTTTTGATATCTTGATGGTATTTTATTAACATTTGATAATCTTTTCACTTTTTTTGAAAAATATAGATTTATTATATTGTGAAAATATGGATTTATAATTTTATATAATTTTAATTTTAAAAATAATTTTATTTTATTTAGAAAATTTGTATTTCTTAAAAACCGTATTTAAATCCTTTCGAGATCGAATGCTCCGTGAGGAGATTTGCATATCACTGTACTAGCCCAAAGATGTACGATAATCCACACCATCCATTAGCGGGTCCCCCTAAAGAGAATTGTAGATGCGTAATTGCAAAGAATATGAAATACTGGTTTAAAAGAAATCCGATTTTTAAAGTTATGTGGTATTTTATTATAAAGTTTTCTTCGAAACGAAAAATACATATAATGAGTATCGTGCTATGAAACCAAGTGTACGTGTGGGGTAGGTTGTTACTCCGTTAAGTTTTCATAAGGTATTGCTTTAACAAATACTAAAAGAGGTGTTTATAAAGTTCATGGTACTTTAATGAAAAAATTCAAGTATGAATGTTTCACATAAGATTCTTGGTTAAACTTGATTCTAAACATTAGTATTTAGGGTTACAAGTATTGTGTAAAAATTAGATTGAAGAAAATATTAAGGAGAAGGAGTTTTCTAGGGTTTAGAAAAAGATGTTGGTAATAACTCCACTTTTACAGACATAAGATTAAAAGTGAAATTCAATGAAGAGAAAGACGGTTTGGGAGGGACTTACGGTTTAGGAGTTTCAAGGAAAGGGTTAGGAAAGGAAGTGTGTCGTCGTGGAGTCGCGGGAGCTCCGGATGTTCCTTCGATTTTCATGGAAGTTGCTTGCTCGCTAACTCCTCTTTACTCCACTTGTACTTAGAAACTTTTTGAGAGAATTTGAATATAATTTTTAGAATGGTGCTGAGCCAAGTCGGGGATGGTTTTTATAGTGGAGAATTAGGGTTTTGGAATTAAAATTGTGAATTAAAACATTAAAATTATGATAAATTGTGGATTGAAGGGTCTCTGTTTAATTGCAGGGAAATCAAACAGTGCAGAGGAGTTAGGGGTAGATGAAGAGACAAGTGTGCGGAGCACGGATCAAGATGTAGCCCATCCGACCGTTCCCGCCAGCCATATGGCGATTTCTGCCGGTCGATCTTCATGGGTTGGCCTCTAGATTCGTGCCACGTGGATTATTTTGTGTTTACACCATTTTGTGCCTGTTTGATTTTTCTGAACTTTTCATTTCCCCGTGTATTGCACGTGCAATCTTTTAAGCTTCCAAAAAGTTAAAAAAAAATGCAGAAAAAAATAATGTGTCTGATAGGAATCGAACACAAGGGTTACGTCACAGCAGTGCAAGGCTTTACCAGTGAGTTACAAGTTGTTTCTTTATGTTATTTAACAAAATAACTTGTAACTCAAACTCAGGCTGTAAAACTCATTTCTTGTATATTAACAGTAAAATTTCTGTACAAGATTTTAGAGTCGTTACATTCTACCCTCCTTATAAAAATTTCGTCCTCGAAATTTATAATTACATATGGACTAATTTTCAAAGAGGTAAGGGTATCTTACATGCATGTCTTCTTCTCGTTTCCATGTTGATTTTCCTGGCGAATCCTTTCTCCACATCACTCGGACCAAATTTACTTCCTTGTTCCGCAGTGTTTTCACCTTTCGGTCCAGGATCTCAACGGCTTGTTGCTCGCAGGTTAGATCAGTCTGTATTATGAGCTCGAAGTGATCGAGTATGTGGCTGGGATGGATCACATATCATCGTGGCTGGGATATATGGAACACGTTGTGCACTCCTTCCAATGAGGGTGGTAGTGCTAAACGGTATGTTACTTTTCCAACTCTTTCGAGTATGTCGAACGGTTCTATATATCTTAGACTTAGTTTACCCCTCTTGCCAAAGCAGATCACTCCTCTATTTGGAGAGATCATTAGGAAAACATGGTCTCCAGGTTTGAACTCCAGATGTCACCGCTTTGCATCTGCCCAATGCTTCTGTCTGTCTTGGGCTATGTGCATTCTTTCCCTAATCGTGTGAACTACGTCCACAGTTGCCACGATCATCTCCGGTCCAGGGGTTCACGATCTCCGTTGTTGTCCCAACTTAGTGGTGAATGAAACTTCCATCCGCAAAGTGCTCTGAATGGTGCCATTTCAATACTTGCCTGATAGCAGTTGTTGTATGAAAACTCCATAAGGTGTTGGCGATCTTCCCACAAATCTCCGAAGTCTAACATACAAGCTCCTAGAATATCCTCCAGAATCTGAATTGTTTTCTCATACTGTCCGTCCATTTATGGATGATAAGTCGTGCTGAAGTTTAGACTCATTCCCAGGCTAGCTTGCAGACTCTACCAAAATTATGATTGGAATCTTGTATCATGATCGGAGACGATGCAAACTGGAACTCCATATAATCTTACGATCTCCTTCATGAGTTCATGGGTATCAAATATAGTACACTTTAAAGGTTTAAATCTTACTTTAGATTTATGCTTACCTCCATATGCTTCTTTACTAACGTCTCGGTTGATTGGCCAACTCGAAATGGAATAAAGCGAGCCGATTTGGTGAGTCGATTCACAATAACCCATACTGCGTTGTTACCCTTCGTGCTGCAGGAAGGGCAGTCACAAAGTCCATGGTAATGTGCTGCCATTTCCATTCTGGGATTGGTAATAGCTGAAATAGACCAGCAGTTCTATGATATTCAGCCTTCACTTACTGACACATCATACACTTGGCTATGCTTCTAGCTATTTCGCGCTTCATTCCATGTCACCAGTAGTGTTGTCGTAGATCCTTGTACATCTTCGTACCACCGGGGTATACAGAATAAGGAGAGCTGTGAACTTTTTTCATCAACTCTTCTCGAACATGGCCGTTTGGTACACATAATCGACTTTCATATCTCAAGGATCCATCTTCGTGGATGATGAAGTCAGTTCGAAATCCAATTTCTACTTGTTCTCGGATCTTTTGTAGTTTCGCATCATTTGCTTGAGCTGCCTTGATCTGATTCACAAGAGTAGACTGGACTTGTAAGCTCATCAAATACGAAGCGTTACCTGCCATACTACTTCGATTGCTAATCCGTGCAATTCCTGCTGTAGCTTCCACTGAGCGGCGAGATTCATTGCTAATGGCGGGCGGCTAAGTACATCAGGAGTTACATTCACCTTTCCAGGATGATACTGTAGGTTGATGTCGAAGTCCGCCATGAGTTCTAGCTATCTTCTCTGCTACATGTTTAGTTCCTTCTGAGTAAATACATACTTCAGACGCTTATGGTCAGTGTATATATCCACTCATTTCCCAAAAGATAGTGGCGCCATATCTTAAGTGCGAAGATAACAACCGCCAAATCCAGATCATGTGTTGGATAGTTGCGCTCATGAACTTTTAGCTGCCTTGAAGCAAATGCCACAACCTTTCAATGCTGGTATAGAACACATCCTAATTCTTTACCAGATGTATCGCAATGCACAACAAATCCTCTAGATTGTTCCGGTATTACGAGAATAAGAGCAGAAGTCAATCTTGACTTGAGTTCTACAAGAGCGTTTTTACATGCTTCTGACCACACGAATACTTCATCTTTACGCGTGAGCTTGGTCAGGGGTGCTGCAATCTTCGAAAATCCTTTAATGAATCATCGGTAGTATCCTGCTAATCCTAAAAAACTTCATTTATCCTTCACAGTCTTTGGTGTCGGTCATTCGCTGACAGCTGACACCTTAGCTGGATCTACTGAGATTTCTTCGCCTGAAATGATATGTCCGAGAAATCCGACTTGATCTAGCCAAAATTCACACTTGCTGTACTTGGCATAGAGCTGATGTTGTCGTAATGTCTCCAGGTCAATCCGTAAGTGCTCGGGGTGTTGATTGATCATCTTCGTGTGTATTTGGAAAGGTTTTATCACAACCAAAGAAATTTATACCGCAATCAATTAACGGTGTCGATGTAGCGCGTTAATGAATATGGATCGTCCACTGATATGCGTGAATTTGTTTGATCTTGCCTTAGATGAGTCGAAATGAAAATATAAAAGAAAATGATTCAAGATTTGTGAGATTTCATTTTAAGAAACAAAAAGAAAATAGATCTAGAATCAAGAATTAAGAAGATGTCCAAATCAATTTAGTTATCAAGATTTGTAGAATATCTTGTACGATTCGATCTAATTAGTAGTAGTGATGAATCTAGAGATGACTAATCTTATCTATTGATAATTTGTAGCTAGAACGATGGTGACGAATGAAGATTAGGGATCTATTGAAGAAACTAGGGTTTCTCCTTCTCCATCTCTTGTCTTTTAATTGATCATCATTCGGATCTAGCCTTTAGCAAAGAGAATCATCAATCGTTTAATCCCTAATTTGCAACGAAATTATTAAGAATGTGATCTCGCTCCAAATTAGGTCATTGATGATTCTTTTTCCTAAAGTTCACAAATTTCATAAGACTTAAGATTAGTAAAAGGATCTTATCATCGCTAGATCTACCGATTCTCTCGAATCCTCCACAAGCGGAGATTTCACTCACACATCATGAAAATTAAAGTATCAAGAATGAAGAATTTCATAATGCAAGAATGTAATGAAAACGAGAATTAACAATTTATCACCTTCATTAAATCTTCTTCAAATTTACACAACTCCTCAATTCGAGGTACAAGATTAAGCTCTCGATCGCTCCTTTGAAGAGGTGAATTTGTCGTGGATCTTTGCGAAGCTCGATCGCCGTGAGTCGCGGATCGTCGTGGATCTCTTGCTCGGATGACGAACGGCGTTGCGATGAAGGATCGTTGATTGCTCGCTTGATTTGCTTCTCAATGGATCTTGATTTGGCTTTGGGATTTGATTTGGGTTAGGGTTTGGATTGGATCACAAGTCGTGTCACTCAACTTGTGTGTGAAATTATTGAACCCCCAATTAATGAACAACCCTAATTAATGAACAAGCTCAATCCTAGATCTAGATCTCCTTTTATAAATTCAAATTCAAATTTCCCTCCAAAATCTTGATTGTTAGAGAGAACCTTCTAGAATAAGGTTGTTGGAGAGAGCCTTCTAGAATAAGCTTGTTATAAGGAGCCTTCTAGAAGAAGGTTGTTATCCAGAGAAGTTTCCAGAAGAAGTCTGTTACACTGGAGCATCTAAGGTAAGCGAGATTGTTAGAATGAAGCTTCTAGAGAGACACGTCACCCTAATCCCTCAACTCGGCCGCGGAACCGCGGCAACTCGGCCGCGGATCCACGGCCATTTAATGAGATCTCTGAATAATTTTTCTGTACTCTTCTTCTGTTGATGTTTGAGTCTTCTTCTGATATCTGGAATCTTTTTATCTCTTCTGAATCTCTGCCAGATTTGAATTCTTTGACTTGCTTTAATTTATTGACACTTTTGTGATTCCGGTTCTTTGACCTGAAGAATTTTCTGCATACAATCTCAATGAAAAGTGTTGAGATAAACAATATCATGCGTGCAGTAATAAACACACAATTTCCTATAAAGAATGTTGAATATATATATACAACACGTGGTATTTAGTATTTTCCAGACAAACTGGTAATATGTGTTATATTTATATTAATTGTCCTTAAATGATCAGAATAATGAGGAAATTGATGTGTTACAAAATGCATTATTTTCGACTGAACAGGTGTTCTTTCTGATTCTTTGAATACACTAGGATATCATCGATGAAGATGACAACGAACCTGTCTGAGTACTCTCAGAAAACTTTGTTCATCAGATTCATAAATATAGCAGGTGCATTGGTCACTCCAAATGGCATTACGAGATATTCATAATGACCATAGCGAGTCTTAAACGCTGTCTTCGGAATATCAGACTCGTTGACCTTCTCCTGATGATAAACCGAACGAAGATCTAGTTTTGAAAATATACAAAACCCACTTAGCTGATCGAAAAGATCATCGATGCGCGGTAATGGATATTTGTTCTTAACCGTTACTTCGTTTAGAGCTCGGTAATCCACACACATCCTGTATGAACCTTCTTTCTTCTTTATCAGTAAAACCGGAGATCCCCAGCTTGAAGTACTGGGATGAATCCATCCTTTCTTCAGGAGTTCGTCCAACTGAATGCGGATCTCCTTCAATCCTTCTGAACTTAGCCAGTACGGAGCTTTGATTACCGGTTGCGCACCAGGTTGTAAATCGATGCTGAATTCAAGAGCTCGATCGGGAGGCAAACCTGATATATCTTCCGGGAATACATCTTCGAACTCTCGAACTACTTCTGGTTTTGATTCTTTCGCTTGTAATGTTGCAACCACTACTTTCTTTGGTTTTTCTTTATAGACGCTTGGTTCCAGGGTACGGTCTCCACTCCTGAAATAGAACACTGGATGATCTGGTATTTCAAATACTACTTTCCTTTGATGACAGTCGATGGTAGCGAACAAAGTTCCCAGCCAGCCCATTCCCAAGACTACGTCGTGTTAGGTCCACGTTACCTGTCCCGGTTCTTTCAGGGTTGCGGAAACGGTGAAAAACAATTTTTAGGGTTTAGGTAACATGGACTCAAGAAAAGGATCTTTGCTAAACAACACACTAGCAACTACTATGAGCTTTATCTACTCGGTTAGGGGTTATACCTAGTCTTGAACTCCTTCTCTTCTTCTCCTTGGAGTGGGTTGGATGGTTCTCCTCGTCGCCTTCTCTTGCCGAAGATGGATCCACCCGAGGGCCTCTACCTTGAGCTCCTTCCTCGAACTTGAGGTAACAAAAGTATTAGGTTTTCTAGACCTTCAACCTTAGGATGAATAGAGATGAGTTTTGGTTTTTTATCTCCAAAGCAAATGGTTCTCAACTCATAAGAGATTTTGCCTTGAGCTAGAGGAAGAGGGAGAGCAAAGGATGAGAGAGAATGAGAATGAGATTATAATATGAAAAATAACAACCATATCACATATATGTGAATTATCAAATTAATAATATTAATCAAAATGAAAAAGGTGATGGTTGGTTTGATAAGACCATTATCATTTCACATTTAATGATTTTGCAAAGATCAAAGAGCATCTTTGGAGTGAAGTGATGATGGTCAAAGTTTCAACCTTGGTCAACAAGTCAACCTTGGTCAAAAGGTCAACAACCCTAACCATAACTCAATTTCCTTTTAATTAACATTATTAATGATATTTCACATATTCATTAGGGTTTGGAAAAAGACAACCGTCAACTGTGCATACACACCCGTACCAAAACCCTAATGAGAATCCTCTGCCTCAGCCTCAGTCAACTATGCATACACACCCGCATTCATGTTCCGAGGAACACGAATACAATGAGATAAAACCAATCCCAAAACATATATTAGGATCTGGCTTAAACCAAAGTCCGCTAGTAATAACTGTTCGGACACCAAACGTGCACAAGTGCGCAGATGTGAACGAACCCCGTCGCAAAACCATGCGACCTCTACTCTGTTTTGCCCAAAGGCGAATAACCCTCTGTGTGGGACTCTAAAGACTCGACACTACGCTGGCAGTGGGGTTAACCACAGACCGCAAGCGGCACTAGCTGTACGTAACGGTCCCCAGGTAGATGCCGATAAGAAGACTGATGAGGTGAACCCATCCGAACTCCTACTGGGCTTGTATGTGACAATCTCCGTACAGTCCGGTCTGTTCGTCTGAGAATATCGCATAGCGGGCCTAGAGGGGTGGTAAACGTCAGTCCCCTAATAGCAGCACAAGTCGTGTCGGAGTGTAGCCCAGAACACCCTGAGATAACACTGGAAACCCACCAGTATATCTCGCTTGCCCTGGCCAGGGACGACTATGTGTAATGGCTCTCTTAGACACAGCGCGATATCAACTCCCAATACCGGGAGAGACGAATCCTGTCTAACCGTCACTGCCTCTAAGTGCTTTGGGACTGCACCCAACTACTACCTGTTTGCACGACTCAGTAGAGCCGTGGTAGGGTAGTAATCAAAGAACAGTGGGAACACACTCGAGGCGAAGTGACAGTGTCAAGTCAGCGGACTAAGCTGTACTCATGTCACCTGGGAACTATTAACTGGCGATAGGTATAATACCAACCAACAGTTCCCGATGAGTCCTGTCCAGTGTACTCGTAACCTAACGAGCACCCGCATACTATCTCCAGTACGACGTACTGATGGCTGTGGGACAGACCATCTCCCATACTGGGAAGAGAAGCGTATGCACCAGTCTACTCTGGAGTATCGATGCCTTGTCTCGATAATCCTACGACTAGGGACCAAGAATAAGGATGTGCTTATAGACTACCCAGCCCCCACTAGTGTGATCGCCATCACAACGCCGGTAGTCAAGCAAAGATCCTAAGGGCTCCATCAATATGTTTCAGCGATATGTTAAAAGAAATATATACACATATTAAGATAGAAACAAACCAAGTAGCATACTACTATATCGAGCAAGACTGTCGTAAAACCATATATATATATCCCAAGCCTCCAAAATGTATTATACAAACTAGTACTATACAATAATGGCCTCTAGGGCATACATATCTAACACGTCGAAGTTCTGTATGTCCAGCACCTTGAAGTCCACATAAAATTCTCTACTGCAGACGACCACTGGACACATATCTTATCCCAGAGTTGCTTTTAGAACACCATTCCCTGAACTGACATTCCAGCTGGATACGAGCGGTTTAACTGGAATCGTATGAGTTCGGACGAACCGTTGCGACATAAAGCAATGTGATGCTCCAGTGGCGAAGAGTGCTAGAGCAGATAGGTAGGCTACTAGTATAGTACCTAAGTTATGTGAGATTGGGTTTAGATATAGGAAAAATTATAGTGATACACCAGGATTGAAAAGTTTTGAAAGGATTGGGAATTACCAGTGATGACTTGGCCTGTGGCTTCGGCCTCCTCGACCGTCATGGTAAAAGCCAGACGTCGTGGTGCATTCCTCCTTACTGGAGGCACATTTCTCTGTCCTTGGGGCACGTTTCTCTGCCCTTGAGGCACGTTTCTCTGTGCCTGATGGAACTGTCATTGAGGCTGTGCAGGAGGTCCACATGGAGCTGGTGCAGGGAGAGCTAGTCGGGGTGTAGGTGCTTGAATGGCTGGCCGCTGCGGGACTGTGATTGCTGGTCTGAATGCTGGAGCTGTGTTGAAACGATATATACATGCTCTTATGGCGTGAGTGGATGCGCGCCATCTACACGCCTGCAGCCTTTCGCCAGGTGTCCCGTCCTTTTGCAGTAAAAACAAAAGTCTAGATTAGGCCGGTTAAACAATCCTCCAGATCTCCTGGGTGCAAAAGTCGGCCTAAAAGAGGCTCTTCCAGTCATCTATGTGGTAGAGCGTTTCAAACCGGCAGTCTGCGGTCTATCCTTCTTCTTCACAACAGCTTCATAGCGTCGGGTAACCTTTAAAGCAAGTTCATGGGTTGGGAAATCCTATATAGCGAGTGCAGCTTAGATTTCTGGGTCCAACCCTTTCTGAAATCTTCGTGCCCGGATCTCAGCAGTAGGAATCAAGTGTGCAGTGAATCTGTTATGATCTTGTGTTAGCTGTGTAAAGAGTGAGATCAGAAATTTGAATTTGAGACAATATCTTACCTGCTAAGCATGGTAAACTCAGTATCGTATATATCCACAGACTTGACCAACATCGAGCCTTATTGTAGATGGATAAACTGCTGCTCCATGTAAAAATGGGCAGTCTCAGGGAAGTACTTCGCATCGAACAGATCGCGAAACGTCTTCCACTCGATAGGTTGGGTGAGATGGCTTTCCTCAGCCTTCCACCAGATTCTGGCGCAGTCTGTCAGTTGCAGCTTCGCAACTCTTACCCAGGAAATATCTGGCACTTGAGCGGCTTCCAGATCATATTCTATCGATTGAGCACATTCTTCCACCTTCGGTGGGCTCTCTTTTCCTAAGAAGTGCTTTGGATGCAGTGCCCAAAATTTCTTGACTCCGGGTGCCTCGGCTTCGGGGCGGTGCATGAAGATAGCAGTCTGCTACTGCTGACACTCCAGAAGACTCTTGATTGCTTCGAGTGGTACCGTTTGCTCGTTGATGGGAGCTGTAACGGTAGGTGGTGGTGGTAGAGTGGGCGGTGGGGTGTTGCCATTGACGTTCATGCTGGTGTTGTTGGGAGAATCCATGACCTTGATAGAAAAGGATTGGTTATGATAGATTCAATAAATTTGAAATGGAAGGAATGTATAGTTGCTGATTTTTATAATTCTTATGATATATTGCATAATACTTCATGCAGAACAGACCTGCATGGGCCACCAACAAAACCTGTCACGCCCCGCTTCCCAGTAGACGGAAACGGTGACGTGGCAGGCTGCAACGTATTTATTAAGAAATAAATACGTTATGTGTAATAAAGCACAATATAATATGTACAAGAATGACAAGAGTATTAAAATAAAACAGAAATTTTATTTACATTCATCTTTACATACAACTGTTTGAAATTGGAAAGATATAATGATAATAAGCAGTACCTAAACAGTGGTATACAGGAAAGTAAGTACAAGAAACTAGAAATTAGGCAGTGCCGTAAGCTGATCCAAGTGCTCCTGGGTAGGCTCGATCTCCTGAGGGTCCTGTCCTCTTGACGAACATTCCAAAGAAAGAAATAGAAAGAAATGTCGTCAGCGAACTAACGCTCGGTAAGTCCCAAAAGAAGAAAGAGAATATAACAAGTAATGTGAAGTGAACAGGTAAGTTGTATACGTATATGATGGTTATTATAATGTGGTTGTTTTTAGCTTGATACAGAATGCATTCGTGTATATGAGAGGAGTTCATCTTACACCGTAAACTATGGTAACATATAGTACAAAGCCCCGTCATAACCCACGGGACAACGGCACGAGAATTCATGTCGGTGTCTTTTAAGTGATATCTCGTGCCACGATATACGTTCTGTACCAATCTATCCTATTATCCCCGCGTAATGTATTTTATAGATTATATTTACAAATCTTGCCGAAACCATGGATACAAATTGTTCAAGTATTCATGTTCAGGATATATTCAAGTATTCAAGTAGTCAAGTCAAGTTATAACCATGGTTCGGTCAAGTCAGGTCAAGTATACATGGTTGATATTGATGTTTGATTTCAAGTATTCATGTTTATGATTAAGTATTCATGTTTGATATTGGATTCATATTGAATTGGACTCGGACTGAGTCAGACACTTGTAAACAGATTTAGCTCTTGAATTAGGTTCGGGAGTCATCGGTAACTGCTGAACATGGACGGCCGGATTTGTGTCTTTTTCCAAGATAATTACCATTGATAACTCTGTTAAATTTTCTACCTTAAATAGACAAGCACTCACTTTCTCCGGCTTTCTGGGGCTCAAGAGAATTGATCCCGCTTAAACCTATATTTACTAAAGTCCTTAAATATTGTTTTATACATCTCGAGAGGGTTTTATGAAAAATATTTTAATACAGTTTAAAAGTAAAGCTCGAGGGTGATTGGTATTACTTGAGATTGTCATGAGCATGGATTTCAAGTATTTGGGGTATTTTTAGTGATAATTACTTAGCTTGGAAAGTTCATAGTATTTTACTGTAAAACTTGCCTTTTCTTTATCTTGATGGTATTTTATTGACATTTGATAATCTTTTCATTTTTTTTGAAAAATATAGATTTATTATATTGTGAAAATATGGATTTATAATTTTATATAATTTTAATTTTAAAAATAATTTTATTTTATTTAGAAAATTCGTATTTCTTAAAAACCGTATTTAAATCCTTTCGAGATCGAATGCTCCGTAAGGATGTCTGCATCTCGCTCTATTAGCCCGAGAATGTGCGATAATCCACACCATCCATTAGCGGGTCCTATAAAGAGGGTTGTAGATGCGTAATCGCAAAGGATATGAAATACTACTTTAAAAGAAATCCGGTTTTTAAAGTTATGTGTTATTTTATTTTAAATTTTCTTCGAAACGAAAAATACATACAATGAGTATCGCACTATGAAACCAAGTGTGCGTGTGGTGTAGGTCGTTACCCCGTGAAGTTTTCCTAATGTATTGTTTTAACAAATACTAAAAGAGGTGTTTATAAAGTTCATGGTACTTTAATGAAAAAGTTCAAGTATGAATGTTTCACATGAGATTCTTGGTTAAACTTGATTCTAAACATTAGTATTTTGGGTTACAAGAATTGTGTAAAAATTAGGTTGAACAAAATATTAAGGAGAAGGAGTTTTCTAGGGTTTAGAAAAAGATGTCGGTAATAACTCCACTTTTACGGATATAAGATTAAATTTGAAATTTAATGAAGAGAAAGAGGGTTTGGGAGGGACTTACGATTTAGGACTTTCAAAGAGAGGGTTAGGAAAGAAAAAGTGTTATCATGGCATCACGGGAGCTCCGGATGTTGCTTAGATCTTCGCCGGAAGTTGCTTGGTTGCTAACTCCTCTTTACTCCACCTGTACTTAGGAACTTTTTAAGAGAATTTGGCTATAATTTTCAGAATGGTGCTAAGCCAAAGTAGGGGAGCGTATTTATAGTAGAGAATATGGGTTTTGGATTTAAAATTGTGAATTAAAAGCATTAAAATTATGATAAATTATGAATTAAAAGGTCTCTGTTTGATTACAGGGAAATCAAACAGTGCAGAGGAGTTAGGGGTAAGTTAAGAGACAAGTGTGCAAAGCACGGATCAAGATGGAGCCCATCCGACCGTCCCCGTCGGCCATATGGCGATTTCGCCGATCGATCTTCATGGGTTGACCTCTAGGTTCGTACCATGTTGATTATTTTGTGTTTACTCCATTTTGTGCCTGTTTGATTTTTCTGAACTTTTCACTTCCCTGTGTATTGCACGTGCAATCTTTTGGGCTTCCAAAAAGTTAAAAAAAAATCAGAAAAAAATAATGTGTATGATTGGGATCGAACACAGGGGCTACGTCACTGCAGTGCAAGGCTTTACCAGTGAGCTACAAGTTGTTTCTTGCTATTATTTAACAAAAATAATTTATAACTCAAACTCAAGCGGTAAAACTCATTTCTTGTATATTAACAGTAAAATTTACGTACAATATTTTAGAGTCGTTACAGGGCACTACACCCAAAATACTTCTCAGGAAAAGAGAGCCCACTTGAGGCAGAAGAATGGGCCTAAGCAATCGAAGATGATCTGGCAGCTGCTCAAGTGCCAGATATTGCCATAGTGAGAGTTGCTAAGTTGAAACTGACAGACAATATAAGAGTCTAGTGGAAGACCGAGGAAAGCCGCCTCACACAACCAATAGAATGGAAGACGTTTGCGATCTGTTCGATACGAAGATCTCTCCCGAGACTGCTCGATTCGAGATGGAACAACAGTTCATCCACCTACAAAAAGGTTCTATGTGGGTAAAATCGGTGGATGAATATGTCACGACCCGGAATTTGGCATGAGACCGGCCCCTAAATCACGCAACGTCTAAAAGCATAACGTAATTCAAGTAAGCCGAAGCACAGAAATCTAAACCTTTTTGCGGAAAATAGTGGACGTGCAGTTTGAAATAAAGGTATAATGAAATCAAGTTTTTATTTAAATACATAGATAATGATATATGAATATGTAAGTGGATTATATACTATAGTTGAAAATATTTTTCGTCCTTTAAAATTTGGGCTGCACCTCCTTTGTAAATTTTGATCCAAAACCACATATATGCAATAAAACGCATCCCAAAGCTGGAGCTAGCTCTTCGCCAAATGGCGGAATCACAACCACTCAATGAATATATATATATATATATATATATATATAGACGACGCCCTACGGTGAAGATCAAACACAGAAAGAAAGTAAAGCAAAACATCAACATTTCAAAAGAAGCGAACATACACCCAGCTCGCTCTAAGTCTCGCAATACACAAGTCTGTCTAGGTCTACCAATATACACAGTCTAGTTTCTGATTTGATGGAGTTTATCTAGATACATAGAATATAAAAGGTAGTATTTCCTTTGAAATATAACCACGGTTCTCAAATCCAGAGATCTCATGAAAACATCATCTCAATGCATGTAACCATAAAGTACGATGTATACAAATATAGAACAATAATGTGAGCATATCAAGTATATCATGTAAATATGTCATATGATAGTACTGAAAAATGAACGTACTTTACAGCTAAGAATAATGTCATGACAGAGCAGTTCTACTGTGCAAGTGGCATGGCAATTACCGATGATGAATGTGTGAGCCGACAAATCTGAGTAAGTGTAATATGTGCATCATCAGTAATTGTGCAGGTGTTCTTGCAGACGATATCATTCAACGGTAAATACCGGGAACATAATACGAATGTCACGAGGGATAATACAACATAAACATGAACTATAAAAAGGTATGAAACTACTCATGAACCATACGGTCGGTTTAAATGATACGAATCAAAGTTTTGAAAGTGGGGGCTGCGGTATTTTTGAAGAAAAGACACCATTCGAAAATCTATAGCGTCCCTTGAGGTTTCTATTTAAAAGTGCATACAATTCGTCAGTTTTGGAAATAAATAAAGTTTAGGTGAAGTCATTACGTCGGCAATCCAGCTCAGTATCAGATGGGGCAATATCCTCAATCATCATCCTCAAATCACGAGCGCGGATCAATCATCCGGTACATCTTATCGCGTACGGTAATCTATCGTACGGTGACATCAAACAGATTAAGAATTCTATCGTCCTATTCTTCAATAAAGGTACAGATTTTTGGTCTCGTACATCATATCTTTTATTCTCATCCATATATATATAACATCAATCTCATGTCATCGCTATATTAATCTCATTACATATATTTGTGCATCTATACCGCCTCACATTCTCATATCAAGTATATCCGCTCATATCATCTTATATCATTATATTGACAACTCAATTCACATCACCTTATATAAATTCTTTGATCGTATCCGTAAGTTCACAGCATAGGTTTCTCCACATAATATTCTATCTAAATATCGACTTTCCATTTCAAAGATTGCGGAGGTGCTATACGCCATCAACCCGACTTCCCCCATAGATATACATCTACTCATCTGCTAATTTCCTTGCTTAGTCGAAGTCGATGTACTTCGTCGTCTTGGAAGTCCACACGAAGGTACCTATAATCAAAACATATCGTAATGCTATTTAAACCAAGTCCGAAAAATCGATACGGCACACGAAGTGCTCATAGGTTAGAACATATAGCCTCCGCATGCAAGAACAACCAAATAAGTAGGACATTTTGCATATAGGGTTAGTCTACATATCAGATAAGAACCCATGATCCAAAAATCAACACATTCCACCACAATGTGGCTGCAATTTGCGGCCACAACTAATAAATCTGAGGCCAGTTTTGGGGTGTGGGGGCTCAAGTTTCAAGGGCATATTCCTAGTTGTCTGCTCTTCTCACAGTGATAAGAACTTTTTTTATGGGGCTCTCGGGTCATACCAGATTCCATATAACCATCACAAACTATCAAAAACTCGATGTCGGAAAATTCTAAGTTCGTATATTGGGTTTCTAGTCTTATAGTTTGTCCAGAATATCATCACTAAAGGATTGTAATTATTCACTACACCTCAATTACCACTTTACAAGTCTATTCATCCACTAAATATCAACCTAGAAAATTCCTAGATCACAATCTACACTTGTTTAACTCTAATACACTATAGTATGTTAGGAAACTAATTATAATATGAGAAGTGAGAGTTATACCTCTTGGGAGCAACTCAAGAAAAACCCTAGATACTCCAAAGTGCTCAAAATCCAAACTTGATTCAACCATAGGGTGTAGGATGAGATTGTGTGCATATTTAATGAAGGTGGTGTGGGGTTTTGAAAATGATTTGGGGTGTTTGTGGAGGATGTGGAGGAAGGAGGAGAAGGAGATGAAAATGGAGGAGTTGAAAAAATGAAGAAAATGAATGTTGAATGGTCAAGGGTGTAGGAGCCATCCTCTCTCTCTCTCTTTCTCTCTCTCTCTCTCTTGAGCCCATGCCTCAAGTCATCATTATATCCCCCTCTCTCTCATCAATAATCATTCCTTTTTCTTTTCTTTCCCTCTCTCATAAAAAAGAAACAATAACACAAATACAATGCAACAAATATGCAACAAAATGCAACATGTCATGGTGCACTAGCCATGGTTAATTAAAAAGACGGATTTGGCCTAATCGTGATTATTAGTGTACTAATCAAGTTTAATTTAAACTTGCATATAATTAATTATATAATTAATTATAAAATGCCTAAATTCGATAAATACCTTTTTAATAAATAAACCATATTAATCCCCAATTATTTTCCAAATATTGGTATATAATTATACCATTTTACGAAAACCCCAATTCGCAAATCGAATAGTTTTCGTGAAATATATTATTTTATTATTTAAATTCCAAAAATAATATTTTATATTTCTGAAATGTTACAATCTCCCCCCTTTAAATAAATTCGATACCCGAATTTAAATTTAAATCCCCAAATACTAAAACATTTCAATAATCAGTTCACATCGACGGGGCTCCGAAATTATGGAATAATCAACCAAAAACACAGCGCGTCTAGTGCGCATAAAAACGAATGCGAAACTCAAAAATCAAACTCCGTCTAGCATCACGCAATCACTGGAGTTATAATGGAGATGCAAATCTCGAAATCCACTGCTAAAATCCAATATACTATAGTCAAAATCGTAATACGTATATAGTACGCATTCTTATAAAACAATTTTAAAAGTTGAATAAAACACATGCAAAATCCTTTTCGAATTGCCGTGCAATGTGTAACTCACGGTACAAGTGGCGGACGCTCATTTGTAAAGTAGTAAATATACGTACATATATGTTTTGCTCAAAATATACGTTCCGCTTTTTTGAAATATCCCAAAAGGTTTTCCTTTGTAAAAGTTCGTGTCACTCCTGGGCACGTAAGAAATAGCGAGACTGTACCTCCTTTTTGAAAATCTCTTGGTAAACTTTTATGCATGCAAAAGTACTCAGATACCGTCCTCAGATCAGTTCTGCTCGCCTACTGTCACGCCCCGCTTCCCGATGTACGGGGAGGGGACGTGGCGAGACCCGCTACGTATTTACTCCGAAGTAAACACGCTAAGCGTATCTAAGCAATATAAAGTAAAGTACACAAGAGACAGGAATGTAAGTGAACAACAACTTTATTTATTAACATTTTCTTTTACAGTTACAACTGAAATATAAATACATGAGTAGAAAGCGATGCCTAAACAATGGTATAACTGAAATGAAATGTACAAATGACTAGAGCTCTGGGTCGAAGTCTATCTGATCCAAGTCCTCGCTGCTGGGCTCTGTCACCAGAAGGTTCGATCCACCTGACAACATTCCAAAGAAAGAAGAAAGGAATATCGTCAGCGAACAATCACTCGGTAAGTCCCAAAGAATAGGTATAGACATAATAGAAAGAAGGAGAATATAACTTTTAAGGTTGTATCATATTGTTAACGCTGTTGTCTGTAGCTTGGTACAGAAGATGCCAGTGTATACGAGAGGAGTCCAACTTACACCGTGGACTTTAGTAACTCGTAGTACAAGGCTCCGTCGAAAATACCACGGAACAACGGCATAAATGTAATTACGCCTTAAGTGACCATTTCGTGCCACCTTTAACATGTTCCGTACCAGTCTACCCCTTTATAAACCCCACGATGTCTTGATTGTATTGTAATGATTGTACTGGTTGTATTGTATTGTCTTGTAATAAATGGAAGACTTGCCGAAACCGTGATATCAGTAAATGAAATGGATATAATGGATGTACATGTAGATAGAGTATATCCATGGTTTGGTTCGGTCAATACTGATTGATATAGATTGAATAGACGGATTCATGAATTCATGTTATATTATAGTTATATACTTGAATCACATTCAAGTCAGATTGATTAGATTGAGATTCAGTCTGAGTCAGACACTTTAAAGAGAACTTGAAATCCTGAATTAGTTTTGATGTTATCGGTAACTGCTGCACATGGACGGTATGATTTATGTCTTTTTCCAAAACAATTACCGGGTTGATAACACCGTTTGCTAGATTGTCTACTTTAAATAGGCAAGCATCCATATCTCCGGCTTCCTGAGGTTCAAAAGACGGGTCCCGCTTAAACCTATGTTTAGTAGGGTTCTTATTGTAATTTAGTATAACTTGAGGATTTTTTTGTAAAAATAGTTTGATATAATTTTCAAAATACACCTCAAGCATTTAATTATCGTCTTTAGGGTTTTCATAGATGTATATTTTTTTACAAGTGAAATTTCTAGTGAGTAAAACCTAATTTCATAATATATGGTATTTTATTGAAATATTGGAATTGCGTTGTATTTGAATGGTATTTTCTTATAATAGTGATCCTTTAAAAAAAACTCGGAATAATTATATAATTAAAATAGATATTTTGATAATATATATATATATATATATATATATTTAATGAAAATAATTTTATTTATTTTCTTGTAGAAATCTCATTTTCTAAAAAAAATGCATAAAAATTTCATCAAGATCGATTGCTCCTTTCGGAGGTCTGAATCTCGCTCTACTAGGCCCGAGGACGTGCGATAATCCGCACCATCCTGAACGGGGTACCCAAAAGTGGGTTGTAGAGGCGCAATTGCGAAGAATTGTTTAATACATCTTTTTATAGAAATGGTTTTGTAAGTTAAAGGTATTTATTTACAAAGTCGTTTTATCCCATAACTATGTTCCCAATTTCCATCGTGCTATGTTAGAGATGTTTCTTGTGAGAGATAGGTCATTACCTCGTGAACTATCTAAAGGTAATACGAATTTATATTGTTTTATGTCGGTAAATGAAGTATGCAGTATTTTACTGTAAAACTACAATAAAAATTGCAATAAATATCATTTTGATGTGAAACTTATTTTAATATGTTTGTTAATGTTTGTTAAACATGATATGAGAGTTTTGTATTTTCTTTTTTAAGAAAAATAGGATTTTTAAAGAAAAACCGAATCGGAAGTCGGATTAACCCCGCTTCCATCGGGTTTTAGTATTCAAGATTTTTAGAATAGAGAAGTAGAGGGGAAGAGGGGATTTACTGACTTTAATGAGAGGGAAGAGGTAGGAGAATGATTGGGAAGCGTTGGGATGCTGTTTCGTCGCCGGAATCTTCTCGGAATTTCGTCGGAGTTTCGCCTTTCGCTAACTCCACTTGTACACTAAAAGAGACTTGAGAATTTTGTATAGTTTTGACAGAAATTTCTGAGAAAGGAGGGTTGAAATATGTTGTGGTATTTATAGGGGAAATTAGGGTTTAGGGGGTGAAACAAATGCATTAAAAATTTGCATTAAAATGGGATTTAAAGGAGTTTTATTATTCTCTGTAAATGTGCAGAGAAAATAAACAATACTGGAGTTAAGGGGGAAGTCCAAGGGTCTAGGGTTCCAAAAAAAATTGGGCTTGGCCTCAATATAACCGGCGGTGCCGGTCCCAGCTTAAATCTCGCCGGTCCAATCTTTGGGGTAGGGGCTCGGATTCTTGCTACGTGTCTTGGTCGGTCAAAATACCATTTTGCACCTGTTTGTTTTCTATGCGACTCTTCATTTTACGTGCAGTGCGCGTGCAAACTCTTGGGTTTCTAAAAGATTAAAAGAAAATTAAAAAAAAAAGAATGTGTGGTTGATGGGATTTGAACTCGGGTGCTATGTCTCAGCAGTGCAAAGTCTTTACCAGTGAGCTACAAGCTCTTTCTTGCTGTTCAAAAGGAAAACAAACTTATAACTCGTGCTCATGCTTAAGTTTCCCTTTCTGTATTTTGAAAAAAAATTCGTACAGAAAGTTAGGGTTGTTACAGCTACTATGTAATATAGTACCCATCATGAAAATTTGATGCTCATGAGTAAAATCAGCCTCAAAAGGCGTATCTAACATCAATTCCGTCTGGTGTGCACGGAAATCAAAGCCAAATACAAGTGCCACGAATGTGCACAGAAGCAAAAACTAAGCGCAACGGGTGTGCATAAAAGTATCTGTCAAGTGCAACGGGTGTGCACGACAACAACATCAAGTGCATCTAGAGTGTACGAAAATCTCAACCAAGTGCAACTGACATACATGGATAAAAATCTTAATCAAGTGCATCCGGTGTGCACAAAATCCCAACCCATGCACCCAGTGTGTGCGAAAATCTAAATCAAGTGCGTCAGATCCTGTTGGGGTAAAAATTTACACCCCCGTTGACCGAGTCAAAGTCAAGGTCAACCCCAAGCCAGGTGGGCCCAAGCCCAGGTCAAGCGGGCCCATACCCAAGTCGAGCCCGTGGCCAGCCTCCTCCATGCCAAAATACAGATCATGTAATAAATAATTTTTATGTAATTTTTTTATACATGAATGTATGCAAAATGGGCATAAAGCCAATATTTTGTAAACCCATGGCTTATGTGCAAAAAAAAATGGCACATGAGCCATGGGATGGGCAAAATACCATTTTGCAAAGCCCAAGGGGCTATATGTAAATATGTAAGCCTATATAAGGCAACATGATGAAAATATCTAAGATACTTTTCATTCTCACAAAAAAACCTAGGGTTTGTATCTCTTTCCCTTCTCTGAAGGTCTCAAACCTTCTTCTTTCTTTTGAATTAAATCAAGAGTTTTACTCTTCCTTTTCAAAAACAAAATAGTTTTCCACCACGAAACCCACAAAGGGGAACTTGGATCTGCCATCAGTTCTCAAAAAGGAGAGATTTTGAGATCTCACATCTCTTGATCTTCAAGATCCAGCTAACAGAGGAGGAAGAAGAAGAACCCCTCCCATTAAAAAAAAAAACAAAAAAAAACACTCAGGAGTCCAACTCCTTTCTAATTTCTCTTCCGGGAGTTTCTGGGGTTAAAACCCCTCTTTTCCTCGCCGGCGCGCTAGCGCTCGAGCGCAAAGCACCCACGTGCCGACACGTGGCGCGTTTGCGCTCCAGCGCACTGCGCGCGAGCGCAAAGCGCCCACGTGCCGACACGTGGCGCGCGCGCTTGCGCTCCAGCGCAGTGCGCCCGAGCGCAAAGCGCCCACGTGCCGACACGTGGCGCGTTTGCGCTCAAGCGCACTGCGCCCGAGCGCAAAGCGCCCACGTGGCGCACGCGCTTGCGCTCCTGCGCACTGCGCCCGAGCGCAAAGCGCCCACGTGTCGGCATGTGGGCGCGCTTGCGCTCAAGCGCACTGCGCCCGAGCGCAAAGCGCGCCCAGCGCTCATGCGCAAAGCGCCCACGCGCCGACACGTGGCGCGCTTGCGCCTGAGCGCACAGCACCTAAGCGCACAGCGCTCAAGGCGTTGGCCCCACGCATCCTTTGGATGTCTTTTCCCCCCTTTTTTGTTTATATATACATGTATATATATACATATGTATACATATGTACACATACACATACTCCGCAACATTCTCTCTCTCCAAAAAATTTTTGGGCCGGGGCGCTGCCCCGAACCCCGCAAGGGGGCTGCTAGCCCCCTTGACCCCCAGCTCGCTATCCGGGTAGCGGGACCCCCGTAAAAACTCTGCGTGGCTCCCGATATATCCAAAAACCCCCCTTTCAAAACACAACACACGTACACTGCACATTGAGTTCGCATGGCCAGTTTAACCCGTCAATCGGAGGTTCTCTCGCTCCAAAGGCGAGGGGTAATTAACGGCAGCTTAGTCCGCGGCTGCCGGAGATTCGGATCCCCACAATCATTAAACCCCGGCCTATCCTAGGCAGAGGGAATCTGTAGTACGCCTGACAAGCGCGCGCGTATTCCCATCTCAATGGGGTGACGAAAAACACCCTACAGATCCGTACAAAACATCTAGTGCCGTGGAGTGCACGATAACGAGCGTTAAGTGCAACGGTGCACGAAAATATAGACCTAGTACAACAAATGCACGAAAACAAATATCTGGTGCTCTAGGTGCCCGAAAACTCATCAATGTACCAAAAGCGCATAAAACAACACCGAGCGTACCAAGGTGCATAAAATCATAAACGTGTACAACCGCATGCACAAAATCCGTACCAACGCACTGCAAGCATATATGAGCTATACCGAGTGCATAAGTCAAAGTCAAGTGCATAAATCAAGCACGAAGTCAAATCGATATCGAAATCCACGGAATCATAAATATATGCCGCCAAGGCACAAAATCGATATCAAATGCAACATATATGCACAAATCGAAAACCAATGTAACGGTATATAAAATATAAATCAAGTGCAATAATTGTACACAAAATGTAAATATCTAGTAGGTGCAGCCATGGTGCACGAAAAAAATATCACGAAACCCCATCATCGAAACTCAAAGTCCAAGCGATAAAAGTATGATACTCGGATTACAAAATGCAAATCGTAATAAATGACATTGACACCTCCTTCAATGTCGAAAAATGCTGGTGCGCCCAAGGCTGGTAGAGCAAGAACATCCGCTTACCTCCTGCTCACAGTCTGGCGTCCTCTGTCTCTGGGTCTTGCTTTCTCTGTGGATCACCAATCCCAAAATCTTTCTGCTCGTCGCCCCGGTTGGATATAATAACGGAACAGTTCCACTCTGGCACTCTTTTAATCATATCTTGGCCAGTTAACATGACCACTCGTAAAGCAGCACCTTACTGATGGCGTCATCTGGCCCTCTGAATACGCGTGATACAAATGATCCATGGTGCAAATCTTTATCGATGCGGTGTCCTGGAAAGAACCTGCTTATGGTCTCTTTCCGATCTCGCCTATTTTGAACTGTACGGAGGTTCGCACTCTTTTCTAAATCCTTTTTCTCATATCCGGATAGCTGCATCCTAAGCACGGCTTTCCTCTGGAATTTGGCCGTATCCAACGCCTCAGCATATATATCAATCCTTTGGTATCAACGAGGAACGATAATAGTTCGTTAGCATCTCGCACGAAGCTATTGTTCCCCCCGTCCTCATTATCGTCCACATCGAAATCACGTCTTGTTGTCTGCATCTGTCTGCGCACTGCAATTCATTCTCGGCTATAGTCAATCCGGAGTCTCTCACACGGACTCCAAATTACGAACTCGGGTATCTTCACCACTCTGTGGAAGATCTCTAGCCGAATACATCTTCGGGAACTCGTCCAAATTATCGGAGGAATACGCATCATTCGTCCGTTCTCGATCAACTCACAACGCATCTGGGTAAGGTCCTTTTATCCGAAATTGCTCAACTTACTAATCTCACATCGGAGTATCCAATGAACAAAGCCCTCTCTTGATTGATTTACTCTAGATCTGAGTAAAATCCTCGAAACTGGAAACATTTTTCGTCCTTTAAAATTTGGGCAGCACCTCCCTTGTAAATTTTGATCCAAAACCACATACATGCAATAAAAGGCATCCCCAAGCGGGAGCTAGCTCTTCGTCCAATGGCGGAATCACAACCATGCTATGAATATATATACGACGCCCTACGGCAAAGATCAAACATAGAAAGAAAGCAAATCAAGATATCAACATCTCAAAAGAAGCGAACATACACCCATCTCACTCTAAGTCTCGCAATACACAAGTCTGTCTAGGTCTACCAATATACACAGTCTAGTTTCTGATTTGATGGAGTTTATCTAGATACAATAGAATATAAAAGGTACAAGAGTGGTAACGATCCAATGTGTGTCCCACCTACCGAAGAAAACACCCTGAAGGAACTGTGTGCCAGCGATACTGCTACTGATCCAAGCGGTCGAACCTGCAAAAAAACAATGGCACAACGGGGGTGAGTTGCCAACTCGTGAGTAGAAAATATCATCAGGTAGAAATCAAATAAACAATGATCTCTTGGTCCTCCTGCAGTATGAAAGTAATACTATGGTATCTAGGGTGACCATGTATGCATATGTATCACAATAGAATCATGCCAACAACAACTTGTAAAATCCAATCATCTGAATCATATCCTGTAAGAATGTGAATATCAACCAACGTGTGTCCATCAACGACACATCAACATCATGGAAAACTGAGTGTCCAACATCGACACTCGAAACATCATGAAACCCGTGTCCAGCATCGACACGTAAATCCTCATATCTCAGACGCCGCATCCTCAAATCGGCCCTCATATCCATCTCACGACTCCGGTCGGTATCCTCCGGATAACCGCCGGGTCCAAACTATCACCGGCAGGTAATGCATTCTCTGCCAGGCTCATCGCCTAACTCTACGATCTTCTTGCCCCGGGTACCTTACCGGGTCCACCATGTGTCAGCAGACAATTCCTCCTCACTTCTCGAATCGGGTATCACATAGCTCATAACCGAGAAAACTCATGGTGGAAACGAAATATCATATCATGAGAAACCGCGTTTTTAAAACAATACACAATTTCTTTTGAAATATAACCACGGTTCTCAAATCCAGAGATCTCATGAAAAGAGCATCTCAATGCATGTAACCATAAAGTACGATGTATGTAAACATAGAACAATAATGTGAGCATATCAAGTATATCATGTAAACATAGCATATGATAGTACTGAACAATGAATGTACTTTACAGCTAAGAATAATATCTGATAGAGCAGTTCTACTGTGCAAGTGGCATGGCAATTCCGATGATGAATGTGTGAGCCGGTGAATCTGTGTAAGTGTAACATGTGCATCATCGGTAATTGTGCAGATGTACTAGCAGACGATATCATACAATGGTAAATACCGAGAACATAATATGTATGTCATGAGGGATAATCCAATATAAACATGAACTATAAAAAGGTATGAAACTACGCATGAACCATATGGTCAGTTTTTGGCTAGTTACCATTTCTAAGTTTTTGGCTAGTTACCATTTCTAAGACGATATCATACAATGGTAAATACCGGGAACATAATACGTTTCTCATTTCTAAGTACACAATATACCGTTTCTAAGTTGATGGAGTTTTTGGCTAGATACAAGAATTTATGAATAACCAAGTGTAAGTACGATACAATAGTAACTCACTTATCAAAACAATCACCGGATGAAGTATGTGCCCAAATCCGCTGATAATCCAAGTGGTAACACCTGCAAGAAACTGTGGCACAATGGGGATGAGTTGCCAACTCAGTGAATAAAAGTACATCACAAGCTAGAAATCGAAATGCACGACGATACCTAGTTCATAAGTATAGTACTATCATAATCTGTACTAATATAATATGATATGCATATGTATTATAATGCAACACTAGTTATCATGCAATCCCAAGTAGACATATCAATGCAAATGACTTGTATCTAGGTATAAGCCCAACGGTAGCCGAAAATATATGTATATAAAGCTCTTCTTTAAAATAGCCGCGGAATAGATATATCACGGCATAAAGGCAGACGTGATAGTATGAAATATAATAGGTATCTTATTTTAGATATATGTCCTGCCATTTTAGTAAGAAATGTTTAGAGGTTTATAAATTTAAAGATCTCAGTGTCATATCAGACATGTCAAAAATAAGGAGACTATAGTTCGTTTTTGAATTCCCTTTTTATGTATACGAATGTCCGTAAAAGATATACAGGTACTGTCCCTCGGATCAGTCCCGGTCGGCTACAATAACTGTAATATAACTGTGTATCTCATAGCCGCATATCAATATATATATGGATGCCCAGTATCGACACCCGAAATCAGAAATCTCTCGTGTCCATCACCGACACGTAAATTCTCAAATCTCTCGTGTCTATCACCGACACACAAATGCAGATATCGTCGATAGCATCTCAACAGATAATCGCCACCCGATATCTCTGGCCCCGGTCGGTATCCCCTGGATATCCGCCGTGCCCAAATCGAACCCCGGTCAGTATCCCCTGGATATCTGCCGTGCTCATCTCTATCTCCGGTATCAAGTATCCTCGCTTGCTCCCCGCCTCAACTGCGGCTATCCTGTCCCTCAATCTCGATCCGGGTCCACCATGTATCCGACTGTATAGTTTCCCCACTCAGTCTGGATAAGAACAAGTCTGAAACCGTATAACTCTCCCACTCGGTTCGGAATAAAACCATCATAAAACATCAAACTCATGGTGGACGTCAACTCATCATATCCAGAATATCAAATAAAGAATAAGAATACTCGCATAGATCATTCTGATGATATATTATATATATATACATATATAACAGCGTCCCATACCACTGATATATATCATCAGGAGTAAAACATCTAGAAAATCCATAAGAATCAAATACAACATCTATAGTACTGACATTTGCAATACTCAACAGGAAATAAAGAAAGACTGTGTAATTAAATCATATAGGCATAATGATATCAATTCTACTATGTCATGACACTACTAATGATGTGTAGCGTACCATACGCGTTTGTGCTCGTGCAGTATGGCAATCATTAGTATTTGTGCAAATGTTCTAAAGGCGTAATAATCTACTCATATCAACATATATATACGCCTTACATAAAATAACGATTCTACAGTGACATGACAGTACCAATGAGGTGTAGTGTAACATGTATATACGTGCTTGTGCAGCATAGTACTCATTGGTAGTTGTGCAGTGTTGTATCAGAGTGTTCGTATTATGGAAACGTATAATATTATTAAGTATAACGCGAACAAGTAAAGTAATTCTAAGCATAATTAATAAATGTAACTCGGCCGTTATTCGGCATACTAATCTCATTATTATCAATACAGTATAATATCTCGTACAAAACCTCACATTATTACTATATCAAATTCACCTCTAATACGGCATGGTCTTTCATACCAATTTACCCAAACCATAATAACTACATGTAAATGAATGTCCTGCTAGATGCAAATTAACTCCAATATCAATATTTTGAACACTAAAACTGACTAAATATCATATTAATATTTATAAGGTTGCGGGGGTGCTATACGCCATCCTCCCGATTTCCCCCGTAGATGTAAATCTACCCACCAACTCGTTGAGCTCGCTGAAATCCGCGCTGCTGTGTCCGCCAACTCTGTCTCGGAAATCTTCGCAATCGCACCTATAATCGTATTTAAAATCACATTGATGTAAATATCATATTGAAAACCAAAATAACGAGCTAAGCACCTGTAGATTAGAAGCTATAGCTCACTTACTCTAAAAACGATCAAATACCCCTGAACTTAATGTACAAACGTCAACGTTTTATTTGCAGTACAGAAATATGGAAAATCATATCGAAATGTCGGAAACTTTAATAAAACCCAAACTAAACATTCCCAGATTTCTCTGTATGAATATTGGGATAAATCAAACAATACTTTAAATCATAAATTACCCATACAAAGCCACAAAAGAAAAACCAACACCAAATACCCAAGGGGGGCCGGCGAGCTCGAAAATTTGGGGTATGTCGCCGGATTAAGTAGGGAGTTTGGGGCTAGGGTTTTAAGTGTAGTCTCCTAGTGGTCTCAAGATACTTATGGTGTTACTAGTTGTTTTATTGGTTACACCTATTGGTTCCAGATTCAATATTAATATGCTAATTATTATAAATATGCTAGTTTATGATACTGCACATACTAAACATGCTATGCGAGGATATCGTGAGTTAACTGAACTTAGCTTAATTTGAGCTAACCCTCTTATGGTCGTAATAGGCAAAAAAAAAAAATCGTGACACGATATATCCGTATTGTATTTAGAATTTTACCCCAAAACAGATATTTGCTTCCACCTTATATATGTAGAATAATTAACATAAACTAGCAAAATACCAGATACCCTAACACATATATAGAGAGCTACCCTAAAATTTTCACCACCCAACTCCTACACAAAACCGGCGAGCTTGAAATTTCAATAAATGTCGCCGGCCAACAATCCGAGGAATGGGTCTGTGTTTCTGTTATGTACTCTGGGTCCAATTTACAAGTTCACAGTGTTATTTAATTTTGCTAAACATTAACTAAACTATAGCAGATTCAACACAGAGCACTAATCCAACAAAATACGACATTTTACTGATATTACACTTCTATACTAAACCAGTATTAAATTAAAATCTGCAGGGTTAAATTTATATCTAGTGAATGATCACTGAAAGGCTCCTTCAAATATGCTCAAGCACAAAAGATCCTAGCTTAAGGATGGTTGTAGTGATCCTTAGCACTTAGTTTCCCTTCTCTTCTCTTTTTCTTTGGTGTGATTTAAGCTTTTCTTTATTTTCTAGTTTTAGCCAATTTGTTTCAAACTTGATATAACAACTGAGCTAAACTGAAAGGATAAGATGAATGATGAGGTTTAAGAAGAGGTGTCACCATGAGGTAGAGTGGTGTGATGAGGCAAGTAGGATGTGTCACCATGAAGGATGGTGGTGCTTTCATGTAAGGAGGACGTGTAGGCTTGAGGTTTAATTGGAGTTGTGGTGTGTATGAGGTTCATCTAACCTTAACCATGACCTTACCCTTTTACACATAAACCCTCACAAAATATCTAATTTCCATAATTAATTAGACTTTCCATAAAACCACTCACACTATATCATACTACACAATGAAGCTAAATTTTTCACTAAACCCCTTCTTAATAACTAATGTTACAAACTAAATATTCAAATTAATTAGTTTCACACACTACTTATGAAATGTCCCATTTTTTTTCAATAAAATTTTAAATTAACATTTTTAATTAATTAACTAAATTAATTTATTATTTAAAATATTTCAAAATATTACAATATCCCCGCTTAAGAAAATTCGGTCCCCGAATTTAAATTAAATCTCTTTCTTAAAACATTTTTCTTAATGCAATCTGCTCAAATTCAAAACAATTTTCCAGGGTCCAAATTTAAAACATAAAATCCGCTCGATATAACGGAACTCAAAAATCCCATACGAGCTAAAACACGGCATAACGCAACCGTGTGCACATATATAAATCTCACATAACTGTAACTCTAGCGGGTGCTATGAGAATTACTCCAGTTATGATGCAATTTGCCAAATACGAAAACCGTTGTGTATCCTAAATACACGATCAATGCCATAATCATAGTGCAATATCGGTGCACACGACCAAGCGAAAAATACATAAATCAAATCTACAATATATCCTATCAGGTGCAAAGTATGAAAACAAAATCAACCCTAATGGGTTTGCGTGCAACTCTCAAACCATATGTTACGGTGTGCATGAAAACAAAACAGCGTTAATTGCAACAAGCGTGCACGAAACGATATCCACTGCGTCCACTGTGTATGGAATAAAAAGTGTACAGAATAATATCAAGTGCATCGGGGTGCACAAAATCAAATCCAAGTGCATCAGGGTATACAAAATAAATCTCAAGTGTATTGGGGTGCACAAAATAAATCTCAAGTGCATCGGGATGCACAAAATCAAAATCAAGTGTATCAAAGTGCACAAAATCAAATCCAAAACATGCAACTGGTGTGCACAAAATCGTATCAAGTATACCCAGGGTATATATATAAAATCTCTTAACCATGTGCATCTGATGTGGACGGAAAATATCGGTGTAGTACATCCGGTGTACATAACACTCCAATCGAGTGCAGTCGCCTCGCATGAAAATCTCAACAAGTGCAGCTGGTGTGCACAAAACATAATATGACACTGTCTGAGTGCGCCTGGTCCTTACAACCCATTTTGGGGATGCTAATCAACACTAAACAGAATAATATCAAGTGCATCGAGATCGTATTGATTTGTAATTTCTTTCACTTGTTTTACTTTAGTTGATATCAAACCATAAACTCTAATCATCTATGTTTCTAAAACCCTTGTATTGATTTGTAATTTCTTTCACTTGTTTTACTTTAGTTGATATCAAACCATAAACTCTAATCATCTAGTTTGGATTCTTGTTTAGTGTTGATTAGCATCCCGAAATTTTTTAAAATGGCATGCTTGATGCTAGTAAAACCCAGTGGTGGTGCTCGTAAACGCTTTCAATCTTTACAATAAAATAGCACATATTTTAAAACCGGCTTTCTTTTAAAACGGTATTTCGTATTCCTTTACAATTATGCATCTAAAACCCTTATTAGGGGACCCGCTAATGGATGGTGCGGATTATCGTATATCCTGCGGATAGTCGAACGAGATGCAGCACTCCTCACGGAGTATTCGATCTTGAAAGGATATAAATACGATTTTTAAGAAAAATGAATTTTATAACTAAAACAAATTTTTTAAAATTAAAAATTATATAAAATTATAAATCCATATTTTCGTTATATTATGAAACTATATTTTTATAAAAATGAAAGATTAAAAAATGTCAATAAAATACCATCATGTTACTAAAAAGAACTAGTTTTCAATAAACTACCATAAACTTTCAAAAATTAGGTATTTATTATTAAAATACCTCAATACTTAAAACACATGCTCATGAAAACCCTAAGTAATATAAATCACTCTTGAGCTTTTATTTTTAATTCATATTAAAATATTTTTCATAAAACCCCCTCGAGATATATAAAACAATATTTAAGGATTTTAGTAAATATAGGTTTAAGCGGGATCAATTCTCTTGAGCCCCAGGGAGCCGGAGAAAGTGAGCGCTTGTCTATTCATGTTAGACAAATAACGGAGTTATCAATGACAATTGTCTTAGAAAAAGAAACAAATTCTGCCGTTCATGTGCAACAGTTGCCGATAACCGTCGAACCAAAGAATTCATCCGTTGCAAGTGTCTGACTCAGTCGGAGTTCAACCTCAAATTTGAATCCAAAATCAAACACGAATACTTGATCATGAATATGAATACTCGAATTCAAATATCAATTTCAAACATGTATACTTGACTTGACTTGACTTGACAGAACCATGATTATAACTTGACATGACTACTTGAATACATCCTTAACATGAATACTTGAACATTTTGTACCCGTGGTTTCGGCAAGACTCGTAAACATAATCTATACAATACATTACGCGGGGATAAAGGGATAGATTCGTACGGAACGTATATCGTGGCACGAGAGGTCACTTAAAAGACACTTACATGAATTCTCGTGCCATTGTCCGTGGGTTATGACGGGGCCTTGTACTACATGTTATCATAGTCCACGGGATAAGATGGACTCCTCGTATATATAAATATCATCTTTATCAAAATACAAATTTTAAGTCGATGTCGTGCACCCCACGTGTTCGTGGGGAGGCGGAATTTGTAAAAGATGATTTTTACGGGCTTCGCAACACCGACTAGAACCAAAGATCGTCCATAAACCCTAGCTAGCAAACATCATGAGATTTAACTACTCGGAAAGAATGTTATACTTCATGATACAAGTCCTTCGGGTCTTCTCCGCTGTCCTCCTCGTCATCGTAGGCTCCAAGAATCGATCTGGATCGTAGCTTCCTCGTCGGCTTCCTCGAGTCAAAGACGATCCACCCGAGAGTCTATAGTCCGAGCTCCAACCTCAAATCCGACGTAACTAGGGCAACTAGCTTGCTAAACTAGATGGTCTAGGTGATGTAGAGAATGAAGATGGATTTATTTGTCTCTTGGAACCCTACTTTACTCAACTCATGAGACCTTAAGGGTTTTTTGTTGAGAGGAAGAAAAAGATAGCTGGCTTGAGGAAAGAGAAATGGTTTTTGATAATGATAACCATAAAAATGTGATGGCTCCCTTAACTTGACTACAAGCATGGAAAGAAAATATCTCACCTAAAATATCTAGTGCCACAAAATATCTCACAAGAAATATCTAGTCAAAGAGTCAAACCAAGTCAAGTGGTCAAACCAAGTCAAATGGTCAAACCAAGTCAAGTAGTCAAAACAAGTAGCCATGCCTCAATTATCATTTATAAAAATAACAAATACTTTCCTCCACCTCATAATTATTTTAATCAAGTCAATGGTCAAAACCTTAATGAGGTGTCTCCTTCTATGCCCCTCTCATCCGTACATACATACCCGCATTCATGTTCCGAGAAACACGAATACAAAGAGACGAAACTGATCCATCAATATAATACTAGGATCCGGCTTAAACCAAAACCCACTAGTATTATCCTCCCGAACATCATATGCGCACAAGTTCACGTAAGTGATCGAAGCCCTGCCGAAAAACCATATGGCCTCTACATCTTTCACCCGATGCAGGGAAACTCTCTGTGTGGAACTCTAAAGACTCGACAGTATGCTGGTGGTGGGTTTAACCATAAGCCGCAAGCGGTACTAGCTGCACGTAACGGTACCCAGGTACCTGTTGATTAGAAGGCCGATGAGGAAACTTATCCGAACTCCTACTGAGCCTGAATGTGACAATCTCCGCACAGTTCGGTCTGTTCGGCTAAGAGTATCGCATATCGGGCCTAGAGGGCGGTAATCGTCAGACCCCCAATAGCGCAATAAGTCATGTCGGAGAGTAGCCCAATACACCCTGAGAAACTACTGGAATACCTACCAGTAAATCTCACTTGCCTTGGCCAAGGACTTTGGGTAATGACCTTCCGAACACAGCGCGATATCAACCCCCAATACCGCGAGAGATGAATCCTATCTAACCGCCACCGCCTCCAAGTGCTTTGGGACTGCACCCAACTACTACCTGTTTGCACGACACCTTTGAGCCGTGGTAGGGTAGTAATCAAAATACAGTGGGAACATACTTGAGGCGAAGTAGCATTATCAAGTCGACGGACTAAGCTGTACTCATGTCACCTGGGAACTGCTACCCAACGACAGGTATAATACCCACCAACAGTTCCCGACGATTCCTGTCCAGTGTTGTCACGACCCGAAATAGCACGTGACTGGCACTTGAATCATATGAAGTCTATAGGACCCCACCTAATTCAAGTAAGCCCAAAGCCCAGAAATTTAAACCATATAAAAGAAGTGAAGGAAAACTTGTTTTAAAGCAAGTGGTTTAACAAAATAAGTGGCATTAAACATTTAAAAGCTACATTGTAATTTCCCAAAAAATTCGGCAGAGTCTCCTTTGTAAATATTGGCCCCAAACGGATACAAACATGCATAATATACATAGTAAATAAAGGCATCCCCATGCGGGAGCTAGCTCTTCGCCAAATGGCGGAAACAACCACACAAGTGATATAATATACAACGCCGAAGGGCGAGGATCAAAACTCAGAAAGAAAACCATCATCCTCAGGAAAACCATAATAATACAAGTGCGTGACTCTAAGGTCGAAAGAATATACAACTGGTCTTCTAAATCTATCAAATATACAAGTCTGGTTAATGGAGTTTACTAGATATAACTGAATAAAAATAAAAGTACAACGATGGTCACGATGTGTGTGAATCCACCTACCAAAGCAATCACCCGGAAGGAAACGGTGTGCCAGCAAGCCGCAACGAAACATGTACGGCCAAACCTGCAAGAAACCGTGGCACAACGGGGATGAGTTGCCAACTCGTGAGTAGAAAACATCACCGGGAAGAAATCACATGTATGACTCTCTCCTAGGTCATACAATAATATCCTCATAATAATATAACCTGAAGTATCTAAAATGGTAAGGGTAAATATCTAAACATAAGTGTAATAGTAAGTGCTCGTGTCAGTACCTCAGATAGTAACATATCACATATATGATTTATGAATGCATGAAAACAGAATACTTCTTGAATGAGAAAACGGTTTTCTTATCTCAGTGAGGTTCTTATATAAAAACCAAAGTATCATCAATGAAATCAACAGAGAATCCGTGTCAAGCATCGACACAAAATATAAATCCCAATATCTCAATATCTCGGGCTCCAGCAATCCGGACTGGCCCATATCATAAAATCTCAATATCTCGGGCTCCACAATCCGGACTGGCCCATATCATAAAATCTCAATACCTCGAGCATCAAATCTCACGACTACGTCGGTATCCTCCAGATATCCGCCGCATCACAAATAACCGGTCGGCAGTGCTCCCCTGCCGGGCTCAACGCCATTATCTGCGACCATCTTGTCCCGAGGTACCACACCGGGTCCACCATGCACCCGCAGACGATTGCTCCTCCTCCTCGAATCAGGTGTGTGATACCGCTCAAGAGCCAAGAAAACTCATGGTGGACACCTCTCACATCATATCATGAGAAAACCGCAAATTTGTATCTTTTGAAATGAAAATGAGTTTGTAAAATCCTTTCGGTTTCTCCAAATCCAGAAAATCTCATGGAAAATCAGAATCCCAATCTCGGGAGTAAATAAACAGTGAATTATCGGCATAAAGCCCCATAATATTGCATGACAAATGAATATATAAACATACAAGGGTATCTAAGTAAAGAATGCAATATCTAAACTGGCATAGTAATGACATATCGGAACTATTAGCTAGCAAGCGATATCAATGAAGTAATATTTCTAAAGTGTACATGTCATGGCAATTACCGATGATGATGCGTGTGAGCCGGCAAGCAAGTGTTTGTAGATATACGCATTATCGGTAATGGTGCTGGTGTCCTGACAACATGGGTTCATAATAACAAAAGGAATCAAAAGTATAAGCATGCAATGCGATATGAACAACATGAATATATGGAAAAGATGTAGTAACTGCAACATATAAGAATATACATTTATATATACGAGTCATACAGTTTTGGCATTTGAAATAGCACGAATCATGGCTTTTAGAAAATAGGGGCTACGGTGTTTTTAAGAAAAGGTACGTCCTTAGAAAATCCGTAATATCCTCCGGGTTGTCTTTTGAAAATACTCACGATTCGTTAGTTTCTGAAAATAAGTATGACTCGAGCCCAGTCTAACATTTACCAAATAAACTATAGGGCGAAGCTAAGAGACTAAACGAAAGGGTAAGGAAATCCACCTAAGTCCGAGTCGATATATCTAGTAGTCGGTGATCCCGCCTCAATAGCGTCACGTACGATAAAATATATAATACGACATCCTCGAGTCAAGAGTGCAGATCAATCATCATAGTTATATCAAGTACGGTAAAATCCATCCTACGGTATCCCAAAATCGGGGTACGGGTCAAATATCACATATATCTCATTATTCATATGGTATTGCTATCATAACATCATGAACTAGGGTACTGATCTGAAGTCTAGTACATTTCAATACCATCATCATATATCCGCGTGTGTATGAAAACACATCGCCCATCGATCCGCTATAATATCATGTCGTATATCATAACACGACCCAGATCACATAACCGATTTCACGGCATCATGCCCGATCATATCGACTCTCCTGCGAGTATCATATACTATCATCATCACCCGTGTATGTATATATATATATCAACACATCCACACACACACACACACACACACACACACACATACATATATCATATACACAAAAAAAAACATATCCCGTGTGTGCATGTGTGTGTGTGTATACCTTTACTCTGGGGTTTCGGAACTAAGAACTAACTAAAAGCGCTATCTTCCAATTACACTAAACTAACCCATGATCTCCTAGAGCCGCTCTTGCTAATTATCCATGTATCACAATGCACATAATTATATAAATATTTAACATATTCACATACTACACTACGAAACTACGGGGGTGCTATACGCCATCCACCCGACTTCCTCCGTAGATATACATCTACCCACCTTGATCCTTGCTTGCCGAAGACGGTGTCGCCATGCTCCTCCTTGTTATCCGAAGTCCATGCAAGGGTGCCTACATATATAAACATATAGTATCATAAACAGAAATCACGTACGAAAACCAAAACGACACACGAACCACTCATAGGTTAAAACCTATGGTCTACGCATGCAAGAATAACCAAACAACTTCCGATATCGACGTATAAACGTCAAGTGACCGAGACAAAACACAAATACCAAAGTTCAAGTTCACAGAATTCACAAACCGAAATTAGAAACTATGAAAGACACTTCCGGATTTTAGCCCTGGTGAAATTAGCAAATTTTGCATATGTGGAGGGTCTAGTTTACTGAAAATGGAGCCATGGACCAAACACGAAGCCATTCACCCCTAACCTGGCCGCAATTTGCGGCTAGAAAGAGTTTATTTGCGGCCAAAGGTGATGGTTGGGGTCTCGGGTCTTGGGGTTAGCTTCTAGGTTGCCTGCACATCTCTCAGTCTTTGCTAAAATATTTTCAAGGCCCCCTGGTGAAAGCAGATCTCAAAACTACACCACAATTTCTACACAAATCCGACATCGGAGATTCTAAGTTCGTTTCTTGGGTTTAAATCTCTTGTTTTAGTCCAATATACAATCACTACAGGGGTTGTAGCCATGATTAACCCTCAATTACACCTTCACAAACCAATTCATGCCATAAACCTCATCTTGGAAATTTCCAAGATCACTAAACCTCACTAAATCAACTCTAAACTAAACTAAAAGCTAAAGAAAATTCATTACTACACTAATGGCGAAGGGAATACCTCATTTGGCAACTCAAGAATTTTCTTGAGTTGCCCCCAGTCCTCAAAATCCTAACTTTCTTGATCCACCATGCTTGTAGTGAGCTTGCGCACATCTTTAATGAAAGGAATGCAAGATTTTGATGTGGAAATAGGGGTATAGTGAGGAGGTAGAGGAGGTGGAAGGAAGAGGGCAGCCATGGAGGAAGAAGAGGAGAACAAATGATGAAGACGATGAAGTGAAGCAACAATGCTATGGTCAAAAGACCCCTCACCCTCTCTCTCTCTCCCCCCCCCCTCCTAAGCCCATGCTTCCTTGTCTCCCCATGCCACATTTTTAAAATTCTTTTTTTCTCTTTTCTTTTCTTTTCTTTTATAAATCTTTTCCTTTAACTTCTTAAAACAAAATACTAGACCATGCAAAAATTAAGGTTGTAAGCCAAGTTTCAAAAATGTAACAAGTGTTAGCAAATATGATATGGTGCATGTCACATGTACAAGACAAAATCAATGCATGATTAAGTACTAATCGAGTTTAGTAATACTAACTTATATACATTTAATTGTATACTAAATTGTAAAATTCCCAATCTTCATAAATTGTTTTAAAAATCAATAATTAATATAAATTTCCAAATATTTCCCAATTTATCGGTATTTAATCATACCATAACATTAAAACTAATCTCCACACATTAAAATATTCATAATATTTATTATTTTAATTATTTAATTTCCTAAAAATAATATTTTATTTTTCTGAAATGGTACAAGTGTACTCATAACCTAATGAGCACCTGCATACTATCTCCAGTACGACGTACTGATGGCTGTGGGACAAACCATCTCTCCTGCTGGGATGAGAAACGTATACATTAGTCTACTGTGGAGTATCAATGCCCCATCTCGATAATCCTACGACTAGGGACCTGTATAGGATGTGCTTATAGATTACCCAGCCCCCACTAGTGTGGCTGCCATCACAACACTGGTAATCAAGCAAAGATCCTAAGGGCTCTACCAATATGTATAAACGATATGCTAAGAAAACACATGCACATATTGAGGCAGAAACAAACCAGGTAGCATACTACCATTTCAAGCAAGACTGTTACTATATCCATGAATATCCCAACCTCCCATTAAGTAATATACAATCCAGTATGATACAACAATGGTATTTAGGGCATATAACACTTACAATCTCCCACTTGCACTAAGGCCATATACTGGCATATCGCAGACCGAAAATCTCGAATAGCCTCTCGAACATTGTCTGAGGGATGGCCTCTGTGAGTGGATCTGCAGTGTTGTTCTCCATATCTACTCTCCTCACCTCGATCTCCTGGGGATCAACGATCTCCCTGATCAGGTGGTACCGCCTCAAGATATGTGTGGATCTCTGATGGGACATGGGTTCCTTCCCTAAAGCTATAGCGCCGTTGTTGTCACAATAATAAAGTATTGGACCAATAAATGGAAGGAACCACCTAAAGTTCAATTAAGAACTTCCATATCCAGACTGCCTCTTTTGCGGCGTCTCATCCAGCGAACTACTCTGTTTCCATCGTCGAGTCTGCAACGGTGTCCTGCTTGAAACTCTTCCAACAGACCGACCCTACACTGAGGGTAAAGTCATAACCCAATATGGACTTGGAGTCATTCTTATCACTCTGGAAGCTGGAGTTAGCAAAGGCCTCTATTTGGAGGTCCTTTTCCGCCATACACCAAGAAAATCTCCTTAGTCCTTCTCAGGTACATGAGAATGTTCTTTACTACTTTCCAGTGCTTCTCCCCTGAGTTTGACTGATACCGGCTTACCACGCTGAGTGCGTAAGCTACATCTGGTCCGGTACACAATATCGCATACATTATAGAGCCTACCGCAGAAGCGTAGGGTATAATCGACATGCGAGCCCTTTCCAAATCAGTCTTTGGAGATATCTCTTTGGAGAGGGTGATTGCATGACAAGCCGGTAGACTACCGTGCTTAGAATCATCTATAATAAATATTTTCAGTATGGTGTTGTTGTACCTTGACTGTGAAAGTCCCACCATCCTCTTTGATCTATCACGATAGATCTGAATCCCCAGAATGTAGTTGGTAACACCCAGGTTTTGCATGGAGAACCTCTGTGACAAGAATCCTTTGACTGATTGTAGCATAGGAATGTCATGACCTATCAAAATAATATCATCCACGTACTCAATGAGGAATTCCACAGTTCTTGCTACAATCTTACTATAAATGCATGGTTCATCTATATTTTTGATAAAGTCGAATTTTTTGACCGTCTCAATAAAAACAGATGTTCCAACTCCGCGATGCATGCTTTAGTCCATAAATGGACTTAAGCAACTTGCACATTGTCTCGCTGCTCCCACTCTGATTGAAACCCTCTGGCTAATCCATATAGACGCGCCATTTAGAAAAGCCGTCTCTACGTCCATCTGCCGGATCTCAAAATCTTGGAAGGCAGTAATGGCAAGAAGGATCCGAATGAATTTGAGCATAGATACCGGAGAAAAGGTTTCATCTTGGTCCAAACCAGGTCTTTGACGAAAACCTTTTGTAACAAGTCTAACCTTATAGGTTTCAACCTATCCATCTACACCAATTTTCTTTCTGAAGATCCATTTGCAGCCTACGGGTTTTACCCCTTCTAGAGCAATATTCAAAGTGCATACTTTGTTTGTGTACATGGACTCTATTTCGATCCGTATTGCATCCATCCATTTTACCAAGTCGCCGCTCTGAATGGTTTACTGGAAGCTAGTTGGCTCATCATTGTTAATGATGCAATCCTCTCGATCCCCGTCTATGAGAAACCCGTAGTATCTCTCGGGCGGATGAGACTGCCTACTAGTCCTGTGGATTGGCGTAGGGATGTCCGGTTCTTTTGAAACCTCTGGTTCTACCATACTTTCAGTAAGAGTTTGTGGTTCTGGAATTTCTCCCAGTTCTATTGCGCTCCCACTATTTCCTTTTACAAAAAATTGATTTTCTAAAATGTGGGCATGACGAGGAGCAAAAACCTTTTGTTCCTCTGCGTAATATGAAAGATACCCCTGGAGTTCTTTGGGTATCCCACAAAACTATACAGTACTGAGCGTGCCTCGAACTTGTCCGCATACTGCTTTTCAACAAAAGCTGGACATCCCTATATCTTCAGATATTGAAGATATGGTTTCTTTCCACTCCACATCTAATATGGTGTGGTAGGCACAGTCTTGGTAGGTACCTTATTCAAAAGATATGTAGCTGATTCTAGTACATAACTTCAGAAGGATCGCGACAACTCAGCGTTACTCATCATGGAATGAACAATATCCAATAGGGTTCTGTTCTGCCTTTCCTATACACTGTTGTGTTGTGATATGTATGGAGAAGTAAGCTGAGAGAGAATTTCATTCTCTTTTAAGTATTCCAGGAACTCGGCAATTTAAGTATTCACTACGTCGATCAGATCTCAGTGTCTTGATACTTTGCATGTTTGTTTTTCCACTTCATTCTTATATTCCCGGGATTTTTCAAAGGGTTTGGATTTTTGCTTTCACAAGAAGACATTTCCTAATCTAGAGAAATTATCCGTAAAAGTAATAAAATAGGAATAACCATTTCGTGCATTTATAGATATTGGACTACACATGTCGCCATGTATGAGTCCCAAGAGCTCGCTCGCTCTTTACTCCGTGTCCAGTGAACGGGGTCTTTGTCATCTTTCCTATAAGACAAGATTGACAAGTTGCATAAGACTAATATCCGAACAGATCCAAATATCCCTCTCTATGTAACTTCGACAACCGTGTTTCATTGATGTGACCCCGTCTACAATGCCATAAGAAAGTTTTATTTAATTCTGGAGACTTTCTTTTAAGTGTGTTCTGGACATTTGAAAACCTGAGCTTGATTCAATATATACCGTCCTCTAGTGTACCTGACCCAATCAAACTTTGATTTAAGTGGATGTGAACCACATCGCTTACAAACTAGACTTGGTACACACAAACAGTTACGTAGAATCAATATCTGCCCACTTGTCAATTATAGGTGATATACCCTACGGATACAGCATCCATATTCATTACGTTAGCAACCCTGAGAGTCATATCACTAGCCCTGATAACTCTACGGTTTCTCAAAGCCTGTAATGAATTACAGATATGAGATCCTGATCCGGTATCTAGTACCCAAGAAGTAGAGTTAATTGACAGATTGTTTTCAATCACAAACACACCCGAAATCGAAGCCACAAATGCTTCGGATCCTGGATTCTGGCTTTCCAAGCCCTGCATCCCTTCTGCCAATGTCCTTTCCCATGACAATAGGAACATCCCTCCTTCCTTACTGTTAACCCCAAAACTTTTGCCCTGCCTTTTCGTTCTCCCTTATTGACACCGCCTATCGGCTTTGTGGAGGTCTTCTTCTTCTCACCCTTGGCATCTGCCTTAGATCCAGAAGAGGAAGATTCCCCAATAAGCAGAGCGGGTGTCTCCCTGGTTTCCTTCAGGGTGCCCTCAACTGGAAGTATAACTTTCTTCTCTTGGGCGTAAGTAGGAGGTAGGATCTGTAGAATCAAGTCAGCATATGACTCGTTCTCCAATGTGGTCTTCAGGTCCGTGAGCTTTTTAATATAGCTAATCATTGTAGGGAGGTAGTCCCCTACAGATGATCTGACAGCCAACATCGCTTGAAGCAATTCCTTTGAGGTATCATATCTTACGATACGAGATTGCTCTCCATATAAATATTGTTATGGTGGAAGATGGAAACTAAGTTCATCTTCTCGTGCTACCTCTAGTATACACCATCAACTGAGGCCAACACGAGGCACTTGGCATTCGCACTGTCCTTTTCTCTTGTCTTATGGATATCCGCATCCGCGACGGTGGAAACTGGACCTGGGACGGCGGGGCTATGAGTAGTAATGAGGCGGTCCAGCTTGTCATAGGTAATGGACATCTCGACAAACGTTTAGTAGTCAATATAGTATAACTCAGTTATTTTATTATCTATCTGTAACCTAATCTGCTCACCTGGTCGCTGCAATTAGGGGAGAGAGAAGAAAACACTCAGCATGATACTCTTGCAGGTTTAGATTGGTTTTTAATTTATAACAGGATGGCTTCCACTATTTCTCGAATCCTTCCTCAAACCATAAAAGAAGAATTAGTCAGGATTAATCTTACCGTACAATACTTGCTTAACCGTTCGGCCGGGCTAGTGTCGGTACTTCGTGGGAGGTTTTATGACGCTTTCGCAAAGTTCCTTAATTAAATAAGCTCTTTTCTATGGAGGCGTAGCCCCGCTAACACTGTTCTAGACACTTACTTGGTTTATAACATTGATCGTTAAGTGAAGAATCTCCCGAGAAGTAGCGGATACTCACAGTAGAATCGGGACCCAAATATCATCGTGTGATAATGCTGAAGGAATCCTACCAACATTATCAAACTCCAAATGGTATGCAGCATTAGCAAGTTTCAGTTTCTTTAGAAACTCCCGATGAGGATTTTTACCCCATGCTCTTATGACCTTGACGAAGGCCAACAAATCATAAGTCACATGTCAAGTTCTACTCATCATTGTCCAGGTTAATTTGAACCCACCCGTATATACCCTTGACGAAGGCCAACAAACATAGCTTGAATACTACCGACTATTCATATGAAATGACAGAGGGCTACAAATGGTTTTGGCGAAACCGTGAACGTAGTGAACTTGATATAATCGAAGGAACCTGATAGCTTTTAAAATGAGTGGTTTAAGCTCCGCATTTAAAAGTCTGCTGTTTTAAAATAACCGAGTGGTTTTAAAATTTGTTCCAACGATTCAATTTTGGTTTGTTTGCTTTTCATTAATGTAATGTAGTCCCATCAATTAACCTACCATTGCAGAAAACAACGAAAATACAACGTACGCTTATGACATCCGTATTCGCCACGAGGCCCCACCATCACCCGTTAGATTACTTAACTAACGACAGAGTGGGGGCTGGACTAACACGGATGCAAAACATAAGCAACGTCTATTATATAATATATATAATAATATCCATTCGTCAGACGCAATGATAGGCATTCCAGATCACAGATGAACACATTGGATATACTAGGAATTCCGCTTTTCGTTTGAGCCTGTAACGAAAGACGGATTCCACGGTCGTGATGAATAGCCAAAACCCCACCCTAGACCCCTACGGGTGCGGTAAACTACCCGCAAAATACCCGAAGTGAAGCAACCTCCCTCAACAAAGTGAGTAGGCTACTCGGCACTTCAAAATACCCGGTAGTTTATGCACCCCACCTTGGGTCTATCTTAGGAGCAAAAACAGTGAAAGAAATAATACAACGGTGGCTACAATCTCAACCCGGATGTGCCCCGCAAAATTAATATTACATCACTTTACAAATTTTACATCGAATGAAAGAATGAAAACTCTCATCTCATATCCCCGGCTATTCATCCACGACGATCCAACAAGTTTATATACACAAACCAAAATAACATCATCACAGATATGTACAACCCCGACTAATCGACGTATAGCAATTAGTCGACGTTTCCAAACACATATACACATCACAAATCTTGTAAAGTAACCGCGATATTAGAATTCCATACGCAATTAGCAAACTAAAATAATTTTTCCAAAACACGAAAAATTCAGTGAGCTAAAATTCCAAAACCGATCGTTTTAAGCTAATTCGGAAGTCCGAATCAAAACTAAACGTGCCTGAACCTTTGCGGGAAGTTAGAGCAAGAAATTAACTTCGAGTCGGGGGGCCTAAAGAGGGTACCCTACTCCCGAGGCCACCACGAGATGGCCAGGGGGTGAGGCAGACCCGAAACTGCCCAAGGTGGGGCAGTTTCGGGTCCCCACCGCCAAGACCACCTTTTGGTGGCCTTAGGGAGTGGGCCCAGCCATTCGGCCCCCTCGGAGGGTCCCCGGGGTGCGCACGCTCCACCCCGCGGCTTCTTGGTTCAAACTGTGTGCCCGTGGGGTGTGCAAACAACTCAAAATATCAATTTTGGAAACTGTTTTTTCGGCTGTTTTTGCGCGATAAAATGGCGGATTTTTAACGTCACTTCAAGCTATATAAGGTTTATGAGAGGCTCTAATACCACTGTAAGTCGATGCCGCGCACCCCACGTGTTCGCGGGAAGGCGGAATTTGCAAAAAATGATTTTTACGGGCTTCGCAACACCAACTAGAACCAATGATCGTCCATAAACCCTAGCTAGCAAACAGCATGAGATTTAACTACTCAGAAAGAATGTTATACCTCATAATACAAGTCCTTCGGGTCTTCTCTACTGTCCTCCTCGTCATCGTAGTCTCCAAGGATCGATCCGGATCGTAGCTTCCTCGTCGGCTTCCTCGAGTCAAAAGACGATCCACCCGAGAGTCTATAGTCCGAGCTCCAACCTCAAATCTGAGATAATTAGGGCAACTAGCATGCTAAACTAGATGGCTTAGGTGATTTAAAGAATAAAGATGGATTTATTTGTCTCTTGGAACCCTAGTTTACTCAACTCATGAGACCTTAAGGGTTTTTTGTTGATAGGAAAAAGAAGAGAGCTAGCTTGAGAAAAGAGAAATGGTTTTTGATAATGATAATCATAAAAATGAGATGAATCTCTTGACTTGACTACAAGTATGGCAAGAAAATATCTCACCCAAAATATCTAGTGCCACAAAATATCTCACAAGAAATATCTAGTCAAAGAGTCAAACCAAGTCAAGTGGTCAAACCAAGTCAAATGGACAAACCAAGTCAAGTAGTCAAAACAAGTAGCCATACCTCAATTATCATTTACAAAAATAAAAAATACTTTCCTCCACCTCATAATTGTTTTAATCAAGTCAATGGTCAAAACCCTAATGAGGTGTCTCCTTCTGTACCCCTCTCATTCGTATATACATACCCGCATTCGTGTTCCGAGAAACACGAATACAAAGAGACGAAACTGATCCATCAATATAATACTAGGATCCGGCTTAAACCAAAGCCCACTAGTATTATCCTCCCAAACATCATACATGCACAAGTGCATGTAATTGATCGAAGCCCTGCCGTAAAACCATACGGCCTCTACATCTTTCGCCCGATGTAGGGAAACTCTCTGTATGGGACTCTAAATACTCGTAAGTACGCTGGCAGTGGGTTTAAATATAAGCCGCAAGCGGTACTAGCTGCACGTAACGGCTACCCATGTATCTGTCGATAAGAAGTCAGATGAGGAAACCCATCTAAACTCTTACCGAGCCTGAATGTGACAATCTCCGTACAGTCCGGTATGTTCGTCTAAGAGTATCGCATATCAGGCCTAGGGGCCGTAATCGTCAGACCCCTTATAGCGCAATAAGTCGTGTCGGAGAGTAGCCCAATACACCCTGAGAAACTACTGGAATACCTACCAGTAAATCTCGCTTGTCTTGGCCAAAGACTTTGTGTAATGGCCTTCCGAACACAGCGCGATATCAACCCCCAATACCGGGAGAGACGATCCTATCTAACCGCCACTGCGTCCTAGTGCTTCGGGACTGCACCCAACTACTACCTGTTTGCACGACTCCTTTGAGCCGTGGTAGGGTAGTAATCAAAGAGTGGGAACACACTTGAGGCGAAGCAGCAGTGTCAAGTCGGCGGACTAAGCTGCACTCATGTCACCTGGGAACTGCTACCCGACGACAGGTATAATACCCACTAACAGTTCCCGACAAGTCGTATCCATTGTACTCATAACCTAATGAGCACCTCCATACTATCTCCAGTACGACGTACTGATGGTTGTGGAACAGACCATTTCCCCTGCTGGGATGAGAAGCGTATACACTAGTCTACTGTGGAGTATCGATACCCCGTCTCAATAATCCTACGACTAGGGACCTGTATAGGATGTGCTTATAGATTGCCCAGCCCCCACTAGTGTGACTGCCATCACAACACTGGTAATCAAGCAAAGATCATAAGGGCTCTACCAATATGTATAAGCGATATGCTAAGAAAACACATACACATATTGAGGTAGAAACAAACCAGGCAGCATACTACCATTTCGAGCAAGACTGTTCCTATATCCGTGTATATCCCAAGCTCCCATTAATTAATATACAATCCAGTATGATATAACAATGGCTTCTAGGGCATATATCACTAACACAAACAAACACGTTAGAATAATTATCATATATCAGTAATCGGTCATATACAACTTTACCTGTTCATCTCACTTTATATACTATCTTCTTTTTCTTCTTTGGGACTTACCGTGCGTTACTTCGCTGACGACATTCCTTTCTGTTTCTTTCTTTGGAATGTTCGTCAGGAGGATCGGACTAAGAGGAGATAGAGCCGAGCCAGGAGGACATGGACCAGCTTACCGCTCAGCCTGACTACTAGTTTCTCTGCACTTATTTTCAGTATGCCATTGTTTAGGAATTTGTTTTTTATTATTGTATCTTTTATTTCAAACAGTTGTATATAAAGTTGAATGTAAATAAATTTGCTGTTTCATTTTATTCTCTTGTCATTCTTGTTAATTATTTATATATTACCTAATTACGCTTAACGTATTTATTTCTCAGTAAATACGTTGCAGCCTGCCACTTCACCATTTCCATCTACTTAGAAGCGGGGCATGGCACTTAGAGTCGTCCGCCGAGAATATGTTTTCTCGTGTTTGATTAAATGTCTTTTTAGGTGGGTAGTTCCACCCGAAATGACATAAATAAAATCTGTTAGGCAATGAGTACAAACTGCCCGTTCGCCTTTACATGCAACTGTTTGTACTACAAAATATTTCTAAACATCAGAAGTTTTAGCTCTTTTATCTTTATGGGTAGAAGCACTTGCTTCAGGAACGGTAGGAGCGTAAACTTCTTCAGGGACATGACTTTGTGACGTAGCAGTGATCTCATAATTAGAAAATTCATGGTTAGGAGAATAAGAATCAAAATTAGTTTGCAGCATATTAGTTAATCTATGTCTCTCTTGTGAATCCATATCAATTTGAAATGAACGTCTCCATGAAGATGAAGCACCCTTGTTACCTTGTGAAGATGAATCTGACATTTTTAATTAAAATATCAGTAAGAGAGAGAGAAATGATAAATATTATATGAGAAAAATATATAATCAATACAAAAAAAAAACCTAATTCCAAATAGCAGAATCAAATTAGTGGAACTGAAGTGAAAATTGATATTGTGGAAATAAAAATTGCGTGATTTCAATTATAACAGTAAACTTCTCGGAAATTAAAAAGAAAGATTAGGAGATTGAAAATTTTGCTGTTGTAAATTGTGAGAAGAATGAGAAATGTGGAGAGGTATTTATAGAGTTTTGGATTAGGGGTATAGGAATGTATAATTTTGAGTGAGGGGGTTTTGTATAATTTTACAACCCTCACTTCAATTCAAATTTCTTCCTTCATTAAAAAACCCACCTCATTCAAAACCCCCCAAGGTAAAGACCGGCCCCTACGCCAAAAATCCTCCCATGGCCAAATGGCCAAATTCAAATTTGAATTTTGGCCGGTTTGGTCAGACCCGGGCCTGGCCGTCCGACCGCCAACGGCTAGCCCGGCCCGGCCTTAGGCCAAGCCCGCCATGTGGCGCTCGGGCCGGGCCGGCCCGTTAGACCCCTTGAACCGCATCCAAAAGGTTTAACATGCAAGCTTCTAATATGGTAAGGTCCAGCAGCAGCTAGGGAACGAAAGAGGGCTAGACTGGAACCCCTGGCAAAGACGGGGCTAGAAGGATGCATAGTTATTGTACTAGTGGCCAAGTTGCGTCTCCTGGATGCCACAACAGGGCACGGGAGCAGGAGCACGACGCTTAGTTTGGCATATGCTACTCTGTATGTTCCGTGGACAGGAACTTGTGATATATTTTCTCCGGATTTGGCACGTATGTGTCTGATGGTGTGATCAAGTAGTGTAGTTTATTTTCTGCTCTTTTCTTTTTCTTTTTCTTAGGCTATATGTTGTTTCGTTATATTTTATTTGATGAAACGTGGGAGCCTTTTCGGCTTTCGTTTAAAACATAGTAAGATCCAGCCATCCAACATTTGATAAGATACTGCCTACGGAGGAGGAGGAGGAGGAGGAGAAGCTCAAATAGGCATAATATCTTGCAATGTGAAGGCCCCGTCATGACAAAAATTCAATTCAATTTCAAACCAAGGAACCAAGCTCTAGCTCTTTGCCCACTAAATTTTTTAAGTACGGCAAAAGAATGTTGTCACTGTGATAAAATGTGATACGATGTTAGAGTCTTGCAATAAAAAATCAACCATTTCTTTATATCTTGTTTAACAACCATAAAAAACCATTTAGAACAAGTTTCAATTCAAAATAAAATGCGATACAACTTGTATTACACTTTTTCGTTTAAATACCACAAATTTTACCTACGACATTACTTCATCATATTGCTCATATTATCTTTAGAAAACTCACGAGGTAATGACCTACCTCATCACAACATTCATCATGACATAGCACAAAGTCTTGAAAATAATATTTTTGTGGCTAAGACGAATTTACAGTTAAATACCATAAACTACCAAAACCGTATTTCTTTTAATTGTTTTAATCAAATTCCATACGATTATATCCTTACAACCCATTTTGGGGAATCCAATTTGGTTGGTGCGGGTTATCGCATATCTATCGAACTAGTAGGGCGAGATACAGACTTCTTCACGAAACATACGATCTCGATGGAATTTATATTACAATTTTTAAGAAAACGTGATTTCTATTTAATAAATAAATTTATTTTCTAATAATTATATATAATATTATCAACCTATCTATTTTAAATATACATAAAAATATCCATTTTTTCTAAACAAAGAAATCCCAAATTTCATGAAACTACAATCACAAATCAATACAAGTCAATTTAAATGAAAATACCATATACTATTCAATTTAGATTTATATCCACTAGAATATCTTATTTTTTAATAAATTTAAATTTATGAAAACCTTAAAGACGATAAATAAATACTTGACGTTTATTCTGAAAATATATCAAAACTATTTTTCAGAAAACCTCCTCAAGTTATATTAATTTACAATAAGGACCCTAGTAAATAAAGGTTTAAACGGGACCAATTCTCTTGAGGCTCAGGGAGCCGGAGGAAGTGAGTGCTTGTCTATTTAAGGTAGACAACTAAAAACGGGGTTATCAACACGGTAATTGTCTTGGAAAAAGACACAAATCATGCCGTCCATGTGCAGTAGTTACCGATAACTCCAAAACCTAATTCAGGACTTCAAATTATGTTTAAGTGTCTGACTAAAACAGAGTCTCGGTTTATCCGAATGCAATTCCAATTTACATATAATTCAAATATAACTCTAATACAACATGAATCCATTTATACCAGAATACTATCTATATCAACAAGACTTGATTTGGACGGAACCATGGATATACATTGACTTGTCTACATGACTATCCGTTTACATTCTTTCTGTTTACATGAACAACTGATATCATGGTTTCGGCAAGTTTTACATCTACAAATTATTACAAAATAACACAATAAAATATTACGGGGTTTTAAAGGGGTAGACTGGCACGGAATGTGTTAAAAGTGGCACGAGATGGTCATTAAAAGACATAACTAAACATCTATTGTCGTTGTTCCGTGGGGTTTGACGGAGCCTTGTACTACGGGTTACCTTAGTCCACGGGATAGTTGGACTCCTCTCGTAAACACTAATACCTTCTGTACTAAGTTACAAACAACTGCGTTAACAGAACTATCGAAAATTATACCAGTTATATTCTCTCTTATCTGTCGATTCTATTTCTATCTCTCTTTAGTACATACAGAGCGATTGTTCGCTGACGACATTCCTTTTCTAATTTTTCTTTGGAATGTTGTCAGGAGGACCCGACTCTCCGAAAATCGAACCCAACTCAAAAGATTTGGAGCAGTTCGCAGAAGACCCAGAGCTTTAGTAACTTGTATATATCTTTACTTTTAGTTCATTCTATTGTTTAAGCATTGTTTTCCATATTGTATTTACTTTTCAGTTGCATTGTAAAGAATATTTAATAAATAAAAAGTTGTTATTCATTTACTTCTCATGTCTTTTTGTGTACTTTTACATTATATCGCTTATCTACGCTTAGCGTGTTTACTTCTGAGTAAAGACGTCGTGTGACCCGTCACGTCTCCTTACCGTACTCTGGGAAGCAGGGCGTGACAACTGCTGGCGTATCGACGAGTCTTTAGAGTCCCACACAGAGCTTTCCCAGTTCACATGAAACGAAGTAGGGCACATATGTTGATATGTGCGGGGGGTGGGGGGGGCTGATTAAATACATGTACGTGATACCGTATTCTGATATGGCAATAAATGTTATCGGTCAGGTTATATGTGATATAACCGGATTATCGAATCAAGTGTTGATTTGGTAATGTGATATACAGATAAATAATATTAGTCGGTTATATGTGATATAACCAGATTATTGAATCAAGTGTTGATCTGATAATATGATATATATTTATATTTGATATAATTATATATTAAATAATATTATTGCTCACTAATTATTTACTTAATATATATGTTAATATATATATATATATATATATATATATCAAGCATGGTAAAATTTTCTATTTTGTGAAAATAGAAATGAGGTGAAAAATGAGAGATTATTGAGTATGGGGTGAAGTATGGCATTTATCATTTCTTTACTAGTCTTGACTCACTATTGAAGCATGGTTGGTATTATTTATTTGTAAATAATCCATGCTTCAATACGTGAGGTATATGATAGCTATTCTTCAATTATTTTTCTACACTTGTTCATTTTCTTCACTTGAGTTCATTTGCTCTCTAACTCTCTCCATCTTCTTCATCTTCATGTCCAAGATCAATCTCTCACATGAGTTATGAATTCTTGAGCTTGTGAGAACCCTAGTGAGCAAACAATATCTCTACTTCACCATCCTATACTAGATTAGCACTTTGGTGTAGTGTGTTTTCTTCACTAAAGAGTTTAGTGAAGAGTTAGCTTAGATTAGCGGAGCTTCGGGTGGATCATCTTTGGCATGAAATCGCAAAGGAAGCTCGATCCAACTTCAAGTGGAGCCTAGTGGAGTCACGTGAACTACTACACGGAGCTTGTGAAGTGAAGGACTCGGTCTACTAGGTTGTAATTTCTTTCACTTGTTTTAGTTTAGTTGATATCAAACCATAAACTTTAATCATCTAGTTTGGATTCTTGTTTAGTATAGATTAGCATCCCGAAATTTTTTAAAATGGCATGCTTGATACTAGTAAAACCCAGTGGTGGTGCACGTAAACACTTTCAATTTTTATAATAAAATAGCACATATTTTAAAACCTAGTTTCTTTTAAAACGGTATTTCGTATTCCTTTACAATTATGCATCTACAACCCTTGTTAGGGGACCCGCTAATGGATGGTACGGATTATCGCACATTCTAGGGATAGTCGAACGAGATGCAGTACTCCTCACGGAGTATTCGATCTCGAAAGGATATAAATACGATTTTTAAGAAAAATAAATTTTTTAAATAAAACTATTTTTTTTTAAATTAAAAATTATATAAAATTATAAATCCATATTTTCATTATATTATGAAACTATATTTTTATAAAAATGAAAGATTAAAAATGTCAATAAAATACCATCATGTTACTTAAAAAAACTAGTTTTTAATAAACTACCATAAACTTCAAAAAATTAGGTATTTATCATTAAAATAGCTCAATACTTAAAACGCATGCTCATGAAAACCCTAAGTAATATAAATCACTCTCGAGGTTTTATTTTTAATTCACATTAAAATATTTTTCATAAAACCCACCTCGAGATATACAAAACAATATTTAAGGATTTTAGTAAATATAGGTTTAAGCGGGATCAATTCTCTTGAGCCCCAGGGAGCCGGAGAAAGTGAGGCATATTCATGTTAGACAAATAATGGAGTTATCAATGGCAATTGTTTTGGAAAAAGACACAAATCTTGCAGTCCATATGCAACAGTTGCCGATAATTGCCGAACCTAAGATTTCATCCGTTGCAAGTGTCTGACTCAGTCCGAGTCCAACCTCAAAGTTGAATCCAAAATCAAATACGAATATTTGATCATGAATATGAATACTCGAATTCAAATATCAATTTCAAATATGTATACTTGACTTGACTTGACCGAACCATAATTATAATTTGACACAACTGTTTGAATACATCCTGAACATGAATACTTAAACATTTTGTACCCATGGTTTCGGTAAGACTCGTAAACATAATCTATACAATACATTACGCGGGGATAAAGGGGTAGATTGGTACGGAATGTATATCGTGGTACGAGAGGCCACTTAAAAGTCACTTACATGAATTCTCGTGCCGTTGTCCGTGGGTTATGACGGGGACTTATACTATATGTTACAATAGTCCATGGGATAAGATAGACTCCTCTCGTATACATGAATGCCTTCCTTATCCAACTACAAACAACCATGTTAGAATAATTATCATATACCAGTAATCGATCATATACAACCTTACTTGTTCATCTCACTTTATATACTATTTTCTTTTTCTTCTTTTGGACTTACCGAGCGCTACTTCGCTGACGGCATTCCTTTCTGTTTCTTTCTTTAGAATGTTCGTCAGGAGGATCGGACTCTAAGGAGATAGAGCCGAGCCAGGAGGACTTGGAGCCTGACTACTAGTTTCTCTGCACTTACTTTCAGTATGCCATTGTTTAGGCATTTGATTTTTATTATTGTATCTTTTATTTCAAATAGTTGTATGTAAAATTGAATGTAAATAAATTTGCTGTTTCATTTTATTCTCTTGTCATTCTTGTTAATTATTTATATATTGCCTAATTACGGTTTAACGTATTTATTTCTTAGTAAATACGTTGCAGCCTGCAATTTCACCGTTTCCGTCTACTTGGAAGCGAGGCGTGACACTTAGAATCGTCCGCCGAGAATATGTTTTTTCATGTTTGATTAAATATCTTTTTAGGTGGGTAGTTCCACCCGAAATGGCACAGGTAAAATCTGCTAGGCAATGAGTACAAACTGCCCGTTCACCTTTATCTGCAACTGTTTGTACTATAAAATATTTCCAAATATCAGAAGTTTTAGCTCTTTTATCTTTACGGGTAGAAGCACTTGCTTCAGGAACGGTAAGAGCATAAACTTTTTGAGGGACATGACTTTGTGACGTATCGGTGATCTCATAATTAGAAAATTCATAGTTAGGAGAATGATAATCAAAATTAGTTTGCAGCATATTAGTTAATCTCTGTCTCTCTTGTGAATCCATATCAATTTGAAATGGACGTCTCCGTGAAGATGAAGCACCCTTGTTACGTTGTGAAGATAAACCTGGCATTCTTAATTAAAATATCAGTATGAGAGAGAGAGAGAGAGATGATAAATATTATACGAGAAAAATATATAATCGATACAAAAAAAACCTAATTTCAAATAGCAAAATCAAATTAGTGGAACTGAAGTGAAAATTGATACCGCGGAAATGAAAATTGCGTGATTCCAATTTTAACAGTTAACTTCTCGGAAATTAAAAAGAGTGATTAGGAGATTGAAAATTTTGCTGTTGTAAATTGTGAGAATAATGAGAAGTGTTGAGAGGTATTTATAGAGTTTTGGATTAGGGGTATAGCAATGTATAATTTTGAGTGAGAAGCCCTCACTTTAATTCAAATTTCTTCCTTCATTAAAAAACCCACCTCATTCAAAAACCCCCAAGGTAAAGACCGGCCCCTACGCCAAAATTCCCCCAAGGCCAAACGGCCAAATTCAAATTTGAATTTTGGCCGGTTTGGCCAGGCCCGAGCCCGGCCGTCCAGCCGCCAACGGCTGGCCCAGCCCGGCCCGGGGCCGGGCCTGCCATGTGACGCTCGGGCCGGGCCGGGCCATTAGACACCTTGAACCGCATCCAAAAGGTTTAACATGCAAGCTTCTAATATGGTAAGGTCCAGCAACAGCTAGGGAACGAAAGAGGGATAGACTGGAACCCCTGGCAAAGACGGAGCTAGAAGGACGCTTAGTTATTGTACTAGTGGCTAGGTTGCGTCTCCAGGATGCCACAACAGGGCAGGGGTGTAGGAGCACGACGCTTAGTTTGGCATATGCTATTCTGTATGTTCCGTGGACATGAACTTGTGATATATTTTCTCCGGATTTGGTACGTATGTGTTTGATGGTGTGATCATGTAGTGTAGTTTATTTTCTGTTCTTTTCTTTTTCTTTTTCTTTTTCTTTTTCTTATTCTTAGGCTATATGTTGTTTCATTATATTTTATTTGATGAAACGTGGGAGCCTTTTCGGCTTTAGTTTAAAATATAGTAAGATCCAGCCATCCAGCATTTGATAAGATACTGACTACGCAGGATGTATCAAGAGGAGGGGGAGGGGGAGGGAAAAAAGAAGCTCAAATAGGCATGATATCTTGCAATGTGAAGGCCCCATCATGACGAAAATTCAATTCAATTTCAAACCAAGGAACCAAGCTCTAGCTCTTTGTCCACTAAAATTTTCAAGTACGGCAAAAGAATGTTGTCACTGTGATAAGATGTGATACGATGTTAGAGTCTTGCAATAAAAAACCCACACTGTTAATTTGTACTCAAACATTGTATCATTTGATGTGATGATGTGACCCTTTTTCTTTGTAATTAAACCACATTTGATGCTTATTAACTCACTTTACCTGCCTCATATTCCTTTGCTTTACTTCAATTTTCCTTTTGAAGTTGCTTCAATTTTCCTTTTAAAGTTGCTGTTTTGTCGTGATCTTGTAACCGGTAGCCTATATGGAATCTTGTACTTCATAATAATAGAGTATTATTTCATTTTGAAAAACCCATTGTATAAAATTGAGTCATAAATATAATTAATTCGAATCCTTTGAAGCTGTCAAGATAAAAAGCATCTTAAAATACCAATAATTTTTTTTTGAGTTAATTGCTTGACGGCCGACAACACTCAAGAATTATACATTGTAAAAGAAAAAAAAATTGTACAATGAAGTTTTTCGTACACATTTCTTGTTATTCATAATAAATTAAAATATTCATCTTATTTTCTTTATAACAATTGTGAAAATGATTAAAATGCAAATCCACCTAGGAAAGAACCACAGATTTTGCACTTAATAAATTGGAGAATGATAGGAAATGGTTCACATATGAAAGAATCATCCGTTTTATCCTAAACAGGCTCAAATGCAGCAAAAACGTGATTTTTTGATATACCAGGTGTGCTGCACTCGGGCAAGGACAAGAGATAGAAGAAGATCATTTTAAAAAAACTTTTGGACAACCATACGTAATTCATGCTATTATGCCCTTTTTTTTCTCTTTACCGGACACATGCAGTTTTCATGACCGGACATATGCATGCGGCCCATACATGGGATAATTCCTTCAACCAAGGCAAACTGCACATTGCCAATTGTAGCCGGATACATCAATATATTAACTAGCATTGACCAAACTAATTTAGAATCTAAGGAACCAAAGGCCAGCTATCATATTAACTACAACATAAATGCCATTGGAAATAGTTGTGCCCTAGCCACCACCCCACTCCACCCCACCCCACCCCACCCCTAGCTAGTAACAATACAGCATATGGCTGGTAGATCCGTAAATAACCGCACAAATCAAGGGCAGATTCCACCACAGCCCCCACAATCTCTGGTATAAATTGAGAGGGCAGGCCACCTCTCCCTTTCAAAACACGCAACCAACCAACCAACCAACCAACCAAGATTTCCTTAACCGTCAAATAACCGCCGGAGGGAAGGGAAGGACCATGACGTGGGCCCCACTGCCACGTGTGCTCCTGCTTGCTTTAAGCTTCGCGCTCCCCTTCTCCATGCTCCATCTCGTCACTGGTAAGCTTGTGTTCATGCGATGGCATTTTCGTGAATTTCTCGTTAAGCAAGGGCTAACCTAATTCGCGAGCATGCATGGTGTTATTTGACGACGTAGGTGTCCATCGTAACGGAGAGGCGGCGGCGGCGGCGGCGAACAGCGTCATGCTTCCGTCGATGAAAGCGACGGTCGTTCGCAAGCTCATCGGAGTCGGTAAAATTTCAAATTATACTCAACAGCTCGCTAATTTGGCAAAACTGCTTCGAGTTCAAAGTTATTGATGTCCGTAGAATTTCATTCTAATAAAATTAGAATTCAAACAACCAGTGCTTGTCAGGGCAAAAAGAGTGGCTGCGATTGTAAAAACAATAGCAGGTGTGCTCTGCAATGATCCTGGCCATAAGCATGTAGGATACGCCAACAACAAAGCCCCGTGTTTTACACAAATATCAACCGTTGACTGCTGTTTTGGATGAATCTGACCCGTTCATTGCAATGGGATGAATGATATATATTTTCCCATCCTAGTAGCCACTCTGAATTCGTTTGTCTGCATACAAATATTGACTTCATTTTAAGTTAAACGATACGGAACTAGGTGGATACAAATATTGCCCTGCCAGCCTAGATGTTAAATTAGACAATCCGGAAGCAATGCTCTGGTTACATATATGGTTTCTTCAAAATGAGTGGTCGGTGGTTAATTCAAATCCTGTAGAATGAGATGAAAGAAGAAATCGGGCCTATAGATCAACAATTCAGATTTCTATATATCAAATTATTCATTGTAATTATAAGTTTCAGAAATTAGAAACTATCTACCACAGCTAACAACTGTTGGTTAACCAGGGGAGCAAAATGGCGTTACGGACCGAATGGACGAGTCGTGCTCGAAAGACGACATCGAGGTCTACCAGGGCCCCACCGCTCCGCTACCGAACGGCATCCCGACCTACACCGTCCAGATCCTCAACATCTGCCTATCCGGGGCCTGCGCCGTCTCCAACATCCACGTCAGCTGCGGCTGGTTCAGCTCGGCCCGGCTGATCAACCCTAGGGTTTTCCGTCGGCTCGGGTTCGACGACTGCCTCGTGAACGACGGGGCCCCGCTCGGGCCCGGCCAGAGCCTCTCGTTCCAGTACGCGAATACCTATAGGTACCCCCTGTACGTGACTTCGGTGGCCTGTGAAGGGGAGTGATATATCGAGGGTAGTTTGGGGAATGCATGTGGAAAAATGTTACTAGTAACTATAAACTACCAACTACTTTCATGCATTTTGCAACGTCTTCCTTTTTTTTTTTATCTTTTTTTGGGTGATCACAAGAAGGCTGTGGTTTCATTTAGCAGTATGAAACATATTAGGGCTAATAATGATGGTGTATCCTTGAAAATGATCCTGTGATGATAAATAAAAACGTTTTTATCTATGGGATTGTGTTTAACAAAAAATTTGGTTTGGACTTCGGAGTACTGCCTTGCCGAATATTTCTACGATTAAAATCAATATTTGAATACGTATATGATAGTAATGAATGACGACAAAGGCCTGCACCTCGTCTTGCCGTTTAAAACTGTGATAATTTGCAAACACCTTATGATCATATGGTCCTTCAAAAAATGTTTCGTCGTTGAGAATCTGTAAGTTTATTTGAAAAATTCAAACTGAAAATGTAAAATGTAATAATGTTTAAAAGAATCTTTACGACCTGTTAAGTTTATTGTTTATTTATGAAAAAAAAATTCATTCGGCTTTATAAATAGGATTTGTTTATTTTTCAAACCTTTTTATTTTCTTTAAGGATAAGTTGCCTTTTAATATATCCCTTAAAACACCGGTACACTAAAACCAAGTACAACAAATGAAGCATAAAACATGTAAATTATGAAGTAGCAGAAATTATATTTCATTCTAGATAATATCTTTTTTATTTTGTCTCGGTCATTCGTCTATCAATTATATGAACTTCGATTTCACATGAGCTAAGGTAATCTTAACTATTCGTGTATCGCTTGTTTATTATATTTACATTTCGATTTAAACCTCTGGATCACATGACCTTATGAGCCTTTAATGGGTGTATTATTATTATTATTATTATTATTATTATTATTATTATTTTGCATCATTAAAGAAGAGGAGAAAAGGTGTCGGTATTTATTGCAATTGGATTATTACAGAGAAAAGCAATTGCACAACTTTTGTGGCAAAAGCTGTCTTTTTTAGGTATGTGGTGTTAATATTAATGTGTAGAGGTAATTAATTCAGATGGGTGTGGGCTATGGGGAAAGTAAATTGTTGTTGCAATATGTGGTTGTCTTTAATTTATGCAAAACTTATGGCTGGCTTTGATTACTAGACATGTTGGGCATGTTTGGTTAGCAAAAAAAATAAAAATTGAATGATGCTTTAATTCATGCAATAAATATTGCGTGCCATATTTGTTGCAAAAAATATTAATGTCCCAAATCCATTGTTTGGATGTTTTGCAATTGATTTCTAAATCCAAAGAAAATGCAACATTTGTTACAAAATTTGTTACAAATTTGCACACGTGGCATATATGAAGCTCATGCAGCATCCCATAATAATTACTATACTCACCATTTCCAAAGTTGCAACTTTTGTTACGACCAAAATGAGTGCAACAAATGTTGTGAGAATTTGATACTTTTTGCCTCTCCATTTCCATCTCCAACTCAAGATTGTTTATTACCAAACATAGAAAATGAAGATTTTTTGCAGCAAATATTGCATGCTTATCTCCAAATCCTAGCTATCAAACAGCCCCATTGTGTATGTCATATTGCTGGAAATTTTAATGAGCCTAGCAGTATTTATAACCGAACTAGAATTTAAGATGCATACATGCTTGGAAAAATTTAGAATTTGAATAAATTTTTGTTTTTTTAATTTAATTTTTTGAATTTTTCTTAGAAAAGGATAAAACATTGCATGTCACCTCTTAAGTTCTACTCATAATTATAGAGTTTTTTTGTTATTAACTTTGAATGCTTACTTGTTTAGCAAACCCTGAGCTATTGGATTGCACTAGTAACAACTAGATTATGCAGATACGTGCAATGGACGTTGAAGATTAATTAAATTATTAACATTTACAAAAAGAAGTAAGGGGAAAAAATCAACAAAAAAGAAAAGAAATGGATAATAAAAAAACCCTTGATTAGGCTCTTTCCTCCTTTTGTTTCTTATTTATTATTAACGCTTTTGTTGTTATATAATTTTTTTGAAGGAAAAAGCATGACAAAATGTCCTCCTCAATAAGATAAATTAGAATAAAATAAAATATTTACCAAAAAAAATGTTGAAATGAAGATTTCTTTTCCTTAAAACAAATCTTAAGTGTTTTAGGATAATTTTCTTTTTATAACAATTTTAGATCAACGGACAAAACACAACACAACGAAAATAAGTCAAAATTGCTCTATACATTCTTTACGTTGCAAAATTAAAGAAACCGATGGTTCCAAATTTTGTGGATAGTATGTTTTAGTTGTATAGCAACTTTTTCTATGCGATATTATGGGGAAGCAAGAATTTGAAATATCTCGTTCATATATATATATATATATATATATATATATATATATATATATATATGCTTCTTACTATATGAAACAACATATCATACAAATTTAATACTTAAACACTACCTGATGATGCTCGATATCGGTGACTTTCCAGATTATGACACGTGGCAGATGACGTGTCTCAGAGCTTATAAGAAAGGATCAAAAACGGTACGTTGGAAGCATACCCCGGCCTGTGACCCTAGGATGTTACCGACCTTCGGTGGTCTTCCAGACCACCCCCAGCTCGCCTCCGAGCTATCACAAAACCAAGATGCCTCGGCCTCCCAGTCGTTCCCGAGCCTCCCGCCGAGCTTATCTTCCTCGGTCTCACCGACCGACCCATAGCACCGATCACAGACGCCTCCGCCACGGCTCCAAGAATCTCGCCAGGCGCGAGATATCCACCGCACATGATCCCGCATTCCACGCCATCACGATCCCCCATCAACGAGCATATCTCGTCATTAATGGAGAATCCCGTCTATCACGCGGGCGTAACGCCAGGGGCGTAACGGCCGGCGTGAATCTCGCGCCCACCTGTCCATTACTTTCACTATATAAACCCCTCTCCCAGACGACTCAGGTAAGCCAATTTTACCCCAATAGGCCGTTACTCTGCCAAAATACCCCGTCTAACTTGATCGTCGGAGGGTCCTCAGTAGCACAACCACCCCGGGACTTCCTCGCAAGTAGTTCGGCCTCAACCACATAAAACCCATTGAGATCCACACGTTTCAGGAGGCAACCCTCCAACTCAATCTCAGCCATCCATCAGCACTCGCTGCAAATCAACGGAATGTAACATCTGAAGGAGATCCAGAGATCCATCAGTTGGCACCGTCTGTGGGAAAGCAAGTTCCACTCAACGAAAGTTCACCTTTCGATCTCAACTTCATGGCGAGCGATCACCGCGACGATCCAAGTACTAGCCATCGCCTTCCCCGCAGTGAAGACGAGGGAGAATCCCCTCCTCCCTCGAACGCCATTCACGCCCTATCCACTTGGATAGATCGGCTCGCGTCCGTCGTGGATACACTCGTCCGTGTCCAAACGGCCGGGCAAGCTTCCCAGGTCGCCGCTCCCCCACCTCGGGACCGAGACTCCTACAGAGGGAGAGAATACTCTGCCCGCGTCGGCAGGACCGGACACCACATCGCTGTCTTCGGCGTCCGCAGATCCCCCGGGGCAACGTATTCAATGACCCGCTGGGCGCCGCACAGCTCAACACCAAGATCTTTCGCCAGAGCGCCTCGTCCCGAGGTCTATCGCGCTCCTGTCCCTCCCGAGGAGGTGTCGGTCAGCTCGCATGCTCCTAGGTATGACCGGCACCTCCTCCTTCGGCGTGGTCGTGCGGACGGGACTCGTCACGGCAGCTCGAAGACGACCTCGCCAGGGGACCTAAGGAACCTCATCGAACGGAACCGGGGCCGTGGCCAGGTGCAGGTCTCCGGCAGCAGAGGCCAAAAATCAGAATGTGCCGAATCATTGGGATACCACGGCCGACTCGACGCCTTCGAAAATAAGATCGAAGGCATGCGTTGGGAAAATTGTCCTTCAAGCGACGGGGCTAAATATGCCGCCGACTCGCTCACGAAGCCCTTCACCAAAGAGCTACTCGCCGTCCACGTCTCCTACCGGAACAAGCCCCCAAAAGTCTCACTCTTCGACGGGAAGTCCGACCCGAAGGACCATTTGGACGCGTTCATAGTCGGGATGAGTTTCCAGGACTGTTCCGACGCCGCTCAATGCCGCGGTTTCCCGGCCACTCTCATCCGCTCCGGACGAGACTGGTTCCGAGGACTCACGCCATGCTCAATCTCTACCTTCGATGAGCTGGCCACCCAATTCCTCGGCCACTTCGTCGAGAATAGACGGCAGAAGCGGACCGTTGACCATCTCTTCACCATAAAGAGCGGGGACAAAGAATCCTTCAAAGGATACGTCACCCGCTTCTACAACGCCCTCCTTGAGGTCCTAGAACACCGGGACGAGACGGTCATTACGGCCCTTATGTCGGGTCTTAGGCACAAGGAGTGGCTACGCTCCTTTGCATTAGCGCAACCTAAGACCATGGCCGAGGTAAAGGCCTGGACGGAACGTGAGATCCAGCTCGAGTCCGATGTAAACACCAATCTCCCCCGGACAGAGCAAACCGATCAGAAGAAAAGGGCCAGTGAGGAGAAAAAGAAGATTGAGCGGCCAAAGCCCTACTCCCCGAAGTTTCAGGAGTATACCCCGCTCAACGTCTCCCAGACAGTACTGTTGGAGGAGACTAAGGGCGAGAGGTTCTTCAAACTTCCCCCAGTCTCGAATAGGGCGGCAAAGCACACCCGGGCCCCCTACTGCGGTTTCCACAAGTCGCAGGGCCACTCCACCGAGAACTGCAAGCAGCTCCGAGACTACATCGAGGAGTTAATCCGCTCGGGGCACCTGGCAGCGTACTTGCGAGACAAGCGGTAGGCCGACCGTGAGCAAGAGCACCATCCCACTCCCAGCGAGTTGACAATCGGCCAAATCATGGTTGTGTCAGCAGAGGGTACGATGGGAACCAACGAGACTCGGCGTCCCTCACCGATCGGGGGGACTGGCGGCCACCCGAGGAAAAAGGCCAAAGCATCCGAGCCGATCAAAGCCGATCATCTTTTCCGATGAGGACCTCTACGGTATATCCCTGTCTCACAACGACCCACTGGTGATCATAGCTCGGGTCCACCGCTACGATGTGCAGAGGAAACTGGTCGACTCGGGAAGCTCGGCGGACATTCTCTTTTATGACTGCTTTCTGCGTATGGGACTCACCCCGTCGGACCTAAGGCCGACCGCCCACGTCCTGTCAGGGTTCACTAACCACTCCATCCTGGCGGAAGAGGTAACCACTCTCCAATTTAACATCGGAGAGGCGGGCCATACGCGCACCGTGCCTGTGGAGTTTATCGTCGCGAGAATTCTATCGGCCTACAACGTCCTCCTCGGTCGCCCGATACTGAACTCCCTCCGGGCCCAGATATCGACCTACCACCTAGCGATGAAATTCCCGCTCGACCAAGGCGGGATAGGTCGGACCTACGGGGACCAACGAATCATAAAGGTTTGTTTCACTGCAACATCTACGTCTGAGCGGCCAAACAATGACGTTGAGGGCGGGGGTGATATCAAGAGTTCTCTGGACACTCGAGACGAGCAAAAAGAGGTTCGAGAGACCCCAATGGAGCCACTAACAGAGGTCCCCCTCGTAGAAGGGAACGGCGAATGAACCGTTCAGATCGGTTCGCTTTTGATGAGGACTCAGCAAGACGACATAGTTCACTTCCTTAGAAACAACTCTGACGTGTTTATCTGGGCGCCTTCCGACATGCCTGGGATCGACCCCAAAATCATATCTCACAAGCTCAGGGTGGACACTACGGTCCGACCCGTCCAGCAGAAAAAACGAAGCTTCGCCCCGATCAAGCAAAAGGCGATCGAGGACGAGATAGACAGGCTCCTCGCCGCCAACTTCATTCGGAATGTGCCTTATTCGGAATGGTTGGCAAACGTAGTCATGGTTAAAAAGTCAAGCGGGAAGTGGCGCATGTGCGTCGACTTCACCGACCTCAATAAGGCCTGTCCGAAAGACAACTATCCCCTTTCTCGCATAGACCAGCTCGTCGACAGCTCGGTAAGCCACGAGCTATTCAGCTTCATGGATCTCCTGCTACAACCAGATCCGTATGAATCCGGCAGATGAGGAATATAAAAATACTACAATCAAAGGACGTTTAATAATAAATAAATAAATAAATAATTCGCAAGAAACCAAAAAAGATAAGAAAAGAGAGAAGAGAAAAGAAAAAAACACCCAACCATGATCTTTATGGGCTCCACTTAAATTCAATGATGCCAAATAATGCCGCAGGGAAGCATGAGCCAACAAGCAAGCTATAAGAAATTAACATCTGCCGACATTCTTTTGTCTCTTATCATCACCAATTCATTGTCTTATAATCATCTGTTAATTAGGAAGTTAATCAAGACAAGAAACATATAAACAACAAGGAACTAGCACCAATCTTTTAGTTTGTTGAGCATATTCTAAAAATAAAAAGGCCATGTTTTAAAGGACAGATTCATCATCACCTAATCATAATATGCCTTGGAGAAAAAAATGCATACACAACTTCAAAGTAACTTAAAAATGTTGGAGAATTTAAGATGATATCCCGGCCACGACATTGCTATGCAAGTAAGAACCCTATAATTAAAAAGTCTGCTTGATGAAAAATAATTAATAAATTAATAAAACCAGATAAACTAAATTCTGTGACAGTTCTTCTTTATAAGAAATTAAAAAATTTGTGCCATATCCCAAATCCATTTTGAGTATATCATCTCTCTTTTTCTTCCATAAAAACTATAGAGAAGAATATCAACTAGAGAAAAATCTCTAAAATTGGGAGCTAATATACAAAGCAATCATAACAAATTTTAGCTCACCCCACATAACATACAGGTTATAAATGCATGAACAATTAGAATACTTCATGGTAATATGACAATGATTTAGGATTATCATAATTAATACACATTAACAACATTCAAACCTTGGGATAATTCTTGATTGCCAACAAACATAATCATATTTGTTTAATTACTGATTGTCAACACAAATGTATTATTCAACAACATCTATCTACCATCTAGAATATAATATTCCAGAAAAATGCAATTTGAGCTTTATTTCTTATTAAATTTAGTGCCGACACAGCCCAACCCAAACGTTATTTTAAAAATAAGAGAAAACAAAAAAAAAAATCCATGTTCACAACATACAAAATAGAAATCCAACTCAAACAAAGTTTCCAATGAAATCATCTAATGAGAACCAAACTTAATTATTTGCTAATAATAATTATGGAATTTGTCAATTTCATAACAGGAAATAAAGGAAAGAACGACAAAGAAAATGCAACATTTGTTACAAATTTGCACATGTGGCATATACCAAGCTCATGTGGCATCCCATAATAATTACTATACTCACCATTTCCAAAGTTGCAACTTTTGTTATGACCAAAATGAGTGCAACAAATGTTGTGAGAATTTGATACTTTTTGCATCTCCATTTCCATCTCCAACTGAAGGTTGTTTCTTACCAAACATAGGAAATGAAGATTTTTTGCTGCAAATATTGGATGCTTCTCTCCAAATCCTAGCTATCAAACAGCCCCATTGTGTATGTGATATTGCTGGAAATTTTAATGAGCCTAGCAGTATTTATAACCGAACTAGAATTTAAGATGCATGCATGCTTGGAAAAATTTAGAATTTGAATAAATTTTAGTTTTTTTTATTTAATTTTTTGAATTTTTCTTAGAAAAGGATAAAATATTGCAGGTCACCTCTTAAGTTCTACTCATAATTATAGAGATTTTTTTGTTAACTTTGAATGCTTACTTGTTTAGCAAACCCTGAGCTATTGGATTGCACTAGTAACAACTAGATTATGCAGATACGTGCGATGGACGTTGAAGATTAATTAAATTATTAACATTTACAAAATGAAGTAAAGGGGAAAAAATCAACAAAAAAGAAAAGAAATGGATAATAAAAAAACCCTTGATTAGGCTCTTTCCTCTTGTTTCTTATTTATTATTAACGCTTTTGTTGTTATATAATTATTTTGAAGGAAAAAGCATGACAAAATGTCCTCCTCAATAAGATAAATTCGAATAAAATAAAATATTTACCAAAAAAAATGTTGAAATGAAGATTTCTTTTCCTTAAAACAAATCTTAAGTGTTTTAGGATAATTTTCTTTTTATAACAATTTTAGATCAACGGACAAAACACAACACAACGAAAATAAGTCAAAATTGCTCTATACATTCTTTACGTTGCAAAATTAAAGAAACCGATGGTTCCAAATTTTGTGGATAGTATGTTTTAGTTGTATAGCAACTTTTTCTATGCGATATTATGGGGAAGCAAGAATTTGAAATATCTCGTTCATATATATATATATATATATATATATATATATATATATATATGCTTCTTACTATATGAAACAACATATCATACAAATTTAATACTTAAACACTACCTGATGATGCTCGATATCGGTGACTTCCCAGATTATGACACGTGGCAGATGACGTGTCTCAGAGCTTATAAGAAAGGATCAAAAACGGTACGTTGGAAGCATACCCCGGCCTGTGACCCTAGGATGTTACCGACCTTCGGTGGTCTTCCAGACCACCCCCAGCTCGCCTCCGAGCTATCACAAAACCAAGATGCCTCGGCCTCCCAGTCGTTCCCGAGCCTCCCGCCGAGCTTATCTTCCTCGGTCTCACCGACCGACCCATAGCACCGATCACAGACGCCTCCGCCACGGCTCCAAGAATCTCGCCAGGCGCGAGATATCCACCGCACATGATCCCGCATTCCACGCCATCACGATCCCCCATCAACGAGCATATCTCGTCATTAATGGGGAATCCCGTCTATCACGCGGGCGTAACGCCAGGGGCGTAACGGCCGGCGTGAATCTCGCGCCCACCTGTCCATTACTTTCACTATATAAACCCCTCTCCCAGACGACTCAGGTAAGCCAATTTTACCCCAATAGGCCGTTACTCTGCCAAAATACCCCGTCTAACTTGATCGTCGGAGGGTCCTCGGTGGCACAACCACCCCGGGACTTCCTCGCAAGTAGTTCGGCCTCAACCACATAAAACCCATTGAGATCCACACGTTTCAGGAGGCAACCCTCCAACTCAATCTCAGCCATCCATCAGCACTCGCTGCAGATCAACGGAATGTAACATCTGAAGGAGATCCAGAGATCCATCAGTTGGCACCGTCTGTGGGAAAGCAAGTTTCACTCAACGAAAGTTCACCTTCCGATCTCAACTTCATGGCGAGCGATCACCGCGACGATCCAAGTACTAGCCATCGCCTTCCCCACAGTGAAGACGAGGGAGAATCCCCTCCTCCCTCGAACGCCATTCACGCCCTATCCACTTGGATAGATCGGCTCGCGTCCGTCGTGGATACACTCGTCCGTGTCCAAACGGCCGGGCAAGCTTCCCAGGTCGCCGCTCCCCCACCTCGGGACCGGGACTCCTACAGAGGGAGAGAATACTCTGCCCGCGTCGGCAGGACCGGACACCACATCGCTGTCTTCGGCGTCCGCAGATCCCCCGGGGCAACGTATTCAATGACCCGCTGGGCGCCGCACAGCTCAACACCAAGATCTTTCGCCAGAGCGCCTCGTCCCGAGGCCTATCGCGCTCCTGTCCCTCCCGAGGAGGTGTCGGTCAGCTCGCATGCTCCTAGGTATGACCGGCACCCCCTCCTTCGGCGTGGTCGTGCGGACGGGACTCGTCACGGCAGCTCGAAGACGACCTCGCCAGGGGACCTAAGGAACCTCATCGAACGGAACCGGGGCCGTGGCCAGGTGCAGGTCTCCGGCAGCAGAGGCCAAAAATCAGAATGTGCCGAATCATTGGGATACCACGGCCGACTCGACGCCTTCGAAAATAAGATCGAAGGCATGCGTTGGGAAAATTGTCCTTCAAGCGACGGGGCTAAATATGCCGCCGACTCGCTCACGAAGCCCTTCACCAAAGAGCTACTCGCCGTCCACGTCTCCTACCGGAACAAGCCCCCAAAAGTCTCACTCTTCGACGGGAAGTCCGACCCGAAGGACCATTTGGACGCGTTCATAGTCGGGATGAGTTTCCAGGACTGTTCCGACGCCGCTCAATGCCGCGGTTTCCCGGCCACTCTCATCCGCTCCGGACGAGACTGGTTCCGAGGACTCACGCCATGCTCAATCTCTACCTTCGATGAGCTGGCCACCCAATTCCTCGGCCACTTCGTCGAGAATAGACGGCAGAAGCGGACCGTTGACCATCTCTTCACCATAAAGAGCGGGGACAAAGAATCCTTCAAAGGATACGTCACCCGCTTCTACAACGCCCTCCTTGAGGTCCTAGAACACCGGGACGAGACGGTCATTACGGCCCTTATGTCGGGTCTTAGGCACAAGGAGTGGCTACGCTCCTTTGCATTAGCGCAACCTAAGACCATGGCCGAGGTAAAGGCCTGGACGGAACGTGAGATCCAGCTCGAGTCCGATGTAAACACCAATCTCCCCCGGACAGAGCAAACCGATCAGAAGAAAAGGGCCAGTGAGGAGAAAAAGAAGATTGAGCGGCCAAAGCCCTACTCCCCGAAGTTTCAGGAGTATACCCCGCTCAACGTCTCCCAGACAGTACTGTTGGAGGAGACTAAGGGCGAGAGGTTCTTCAAACTTCCCCCAGTCTCGAATAGGGCGGCAAAGCACACCCGGGCCCCCTACTGCGGTTTCCACAAGTCGCAGGGCCACTCCACCGAGAACTGCAAGCAGCTCCGAGACTACATCGAGGAGTTAATCCGCTCGGGGCACCTGGCAGCGTACTTGCGAGACAAGCGGTAGGCCGACCGTGAGCAAGAGCACCATCCCACTCCCAGCGAGTTGACAATCGGCCAAATCATGGTTGTGTCAGCAGAGGGTACGATGGGAACCAACGAGACTCGGCGTCCCTCACCGATCGGGGGGACTGGCGGCCACCCGAGGAAAAAGGCCAAAGCATCCGAGCCGATCAAAGCCGATCATCTTTTCCGATGAGGACCTCTACGGTATATCCCTGTCTCACAACGACCCACTGGTGATCATAGCTCGGGTCCACCGCTACGATGTGCAGAGGAAACTGGTCGACTCGGGAAGCTCGGCGGACATTCTCTTTTATGACTGCTTTCTGCGTATGGGACTCACCCCGTCGGACCTAAGGCCGACCGCCCACGTCCTGTCAGGGTTCACTAACCACTCCATCCTGGCGGAAGAGGTAACCACTCTCCAATTTAACATCGGAGAGGCGGGCCATACGCGCACCGTGCCTGTGGAGTTTATCGTCGCGAGAATTCTATCGGCCTACAACGTCCTCCTCGGTCGCCCGATACTGAACTCCCTCCGGGCCCAGATATCGACCTACCACCTAGCGATGAAATTCCCGCTCGACCAAGGCGGGATAGGTCGGGCCTACGGGGACCAACGAATCATAAAGGTTTGTTTCACTGCAACATCTACGTCTGAGCGGCCAAACAATGACGTTGAGGGCGGGGGTGATATCAAGAGTTCTCTGGACACTCGAGACGAGCAAAAAGAGGTTCGAGAGACCCTAATGGAGCCACTAACAGAGGTCCCCCTCGTAGAAGGGGACGGCGAATGAACCGTTCAGATCGGTTCGCTTTTGATGAGGACTCAGCAAGACGACATAGTTCACTTCCTTAGAAACAACTCTGACGTGTTTATCTGGGCGCCTTCCGACATGCCTGGGATCGACCCCAAAATCATATCTCACAAGCCCAGGGTGGACACTACGGTCCGACCCGTCCAGCAGAAAAAACGAAGCTTCGCCCCGATCAAGCAAAAGGCGATCGAGGACGAGGTAGACAGGCTCCTCGCCGCCAACTTCATTCGGAATGTGCCTTATTCGGAATGGTTGGCAAACGTAGTCATGGTTAAAAAGTCAAGCGGGAAGTGGCGCATGTGCGTCGACTTCACCGACCTCAATAAGGCCTGTCCGAAAGACAACTATCCCCTTTCTCGCATAGACCAGCTCGTCGACAGCTCGGTAAGCCACGAGCTATTCAGCTTCATGGATCTCCTGCTACAACCAGATCCGTATGAATCCGGCAGATGAGGAACTCACCGCATTCACAATGGACCGGGGGTATACTGCAACAGGGTGATGCCTTTCGGAGCTACGTACCAACGCTTGGTCAATCGTATGTTCAAGCCGCAGATCGGCATGAACATGGAAGTTTACGCCAACAACATGCTCGTCAAATCGGTCTCATTGGACAAACACGCCAAGAATCTGGGCGAGGCCTTCGACATCCTCCGCAAATACAAGATGAAACTGAACCCCGCCAAGTGCGCATTCGGGGTCACCGGTGGAAAGTTTCTCGGTTTCATGATCACCCACCGAGGAATCGAAGCTAACCCGGAGAAAATCAGCGCCATCCTTAATATGGCCGTGCCCAAGACTAACGTCGAAATCATGCGGCTGACAGGACGGGTAGCCGCTCTGAGTCGTTTCGTGTCGAGGTTTGGGGAGAAGCGCCTCCCATTCTTCAAAGCTCTAAGAAAGATACCAAGGTTCGAGTGGTCAGAGGAGTGCCAGACCGCCTTTGAGCAATTAAAGAGGCACCTTGCGACTGCCTCGCTGCTCACCCGGCCAGTTGAAGGGGACGAGCTATCGCTATATCTAGCGGTATCCGACCGAGGTGCAGGCTCGGTGCTCGTCCGAAAAGTCGAGGGAGTCCAGAAGCCGGTATACTATGTGAGCCACGTCTTCAAGGACGCGAAAACGAGGTACCCAGCCATAGAGAAGATCGTCTTGGCACTCATCGTAGCCTCAAGGAAACTACGTCACTATTTCCAGGTGCACGCCATCCTCGTTCTTATCGAGTGGCCTTTGGGGGCTATCTTCGCCTCCTCCGAGTCCTCTGGCCGCTTGGAGAAATGGAGATGGGAGTTGTCCCAATTTGACATAAAATACCGCCCGAGGCAGGCTCTCAAGGCACAAGCCCTGGTCGATTTTATCATCGAGTGCACCATCCCCGATAAAGAGCCGGAGTCCACGCCAGCCCCAGCAGCTCAACCCTCAGTAGATGGGAAGCCCGACTCCGTTCCTGATTGGATCCTTTACATCGACGGGTCCTCAACCGAGGAAGGTTGTAGTGCCGGCTTTATCATTCGGGGCCTGAACGAGGCAAAAATAGAGTATTCTCTGAAGCTCGAGTTCAAAGCCTCAAATAACGCGGCGGAATACAAGCACTTGCTAGCCGGACTGCGCATAGCCTTCGGATTGGGGCCGAAAACGATCCGGATCCGCAGCGACTCCGCCCTAGTCGTCGACCAAGTGACCGGCCGATTCGAGGCACGGGAGCCTCTGATGGTGAAGTATCTGGCCGAGGTAAGAAGATTGCGAAAGGACTTCCACGAAGTCCAGGTGGAAAAGATCCCCAGACAGCTAAACGCCCAGGCCGATGCCTTGAGTAAGCAGGCTTCATCTTATACGGCCAACAACAAGAGGAACATCCTCTTCGAGGTCTTGCTACGGCCCAGCGTGGAAGACGGGGCAATGCCACTTCAAATGTACACAGCCTGGGAAGTAGACCGGGATTGGAGAAAGCCCCTCGTGGAATTCCTGAGGGAAGGTACGCTCCCAGAAGATTGGGGAGAAGCCCTCCGTCTCCGAGCCAGAGCTTTCCATTTCGTCTGGAGCAATGGGAACCTCTACAAGAAGTCTTTCACTCAGCCTATGCTCCGGTGCGTCAACCCCCACGAAGCCGACTACGTCCTCCGTGAGATCCACGAAGGGGTCGGCGGCGCGCACCAAGGGGCCCGCACCTTAGTTCAGAAGGCACTGCTCCGGGGTACTACTAGCCAACGATTCATCAGGACGCCCAGAAGCTCGTCAGGAGATGCAAAAGCTGCCAACTCCATGGAAGCATATCTCGCCTTCCGGCTACCGAGCTAACCGCCCTAACTTCCCCGTGGCATTTGCCCAGTGGGGAATGGACATGATAGGCTAGGTCCCTACTGGTACGGGTGGGCACAAGTACGTCCTCGTCGTGGTGGACTACTTCACGAAATGGATCGAGGCCATTCCCATCAGGAAACCGGACGCCACCACAACTATCAAGTTCCTGCAGAACAACGTGATACTCCGGTTCGGCATCCCGAGGTGTATCATCACCGACCATGGGACAAATTTCGAAAACGAAAAAGTTAAGGAATTCTACAGCGAATATCGTATCCTCATGAAGTTTGCTGCGGTCGCACATCCCTAATGCAATGGGCAAGCCGAGGTCGCTAACCGGGACGTTCTCCAGGGTCTTCGGACGCGCCTAGAAAGGCGCCAAGGCAGTTGGGCCGAGGAATTACCACGGGCCTTATGGGCCCTACGCACGTCGAAGAAAACCCCCACCGGGGAGACCCCTTTCAGCCTCTGCTACGGTACCGAGGCGATGGTCCAAGCGGAGATCGGGCTCCCCAGTCATCGAGTCGGGCACTTCGACGATGGAGAGAACACCTTGGCCTTCCGAACTAACCTGGACATCTTGTTAGAGAAACGGGACCGGGCTCAGATCAGAGCTGCCGCCTATCAACAGCAAACCGCCCGTTACTACAACGCGCAAGTCAAGCGTCGCTTCTTCAAGACCGGAGATTTAGTTCTAAAGCGGAACAAGTTCGTCGATCAAGGCAAGCTGCATAAGTTTTCCCCAAAATGGGATGGTCCTTTCCTCGTCTCCGAGGTCCTGCCCGGCAGAGCCTATAGTTTACAAGACGCGAATGTTCCCGCCAAAATTTTCGGCCAAGAGCTACTTATTCCCTTACAAAAAAGGGGGAGAATCCTCAAAAAACAGGCATCACGTGTAAAACGCGTGGGCGCTCATATGCAAAGCATATGAGCGCTGAACATAAACAAGCTAAAACCCACACTAGGGGTCACGTGTTAAACACGTGAGTGCTTTTGCCGATCACATGCAAAGCATGTGAGCACCCTAATTTAAAATGTTCCTATCAAATTTTAGAATTAAATTCTATTTGGGAAATATTTTCTTAATCTTCCTTAAACTAGAAAGATCTTCTCTGTTAAACAAAGGACCCTTGGATCAAAGGTCCAGCGGTGATCATTTGATAAAGTAAAAAATCTATCATAGGAAAATATTTCCTAATCTTATAACAAGAATAAAATTCTGTGTTAACAAGATATCCATATTAAGAAAATACATTTCTGATCTTGTTAAACTAAAAAGATTTGATAGAACAAAATTCCAATCTTGTTAAAACGAACAAGATATTCATAATCTTGTTAAACAAACAAGAAATCTTCTCTGTTAAACAGAGAGCTCTTGGATTAAAAATCCAACGGTGAATAAAATTCACCAATTGATCTAAAAGATCCTGAAATCAATAATGATTTCTCAATGAGGGATTTCCTGAAATCAATCATGATTTCTCAATGAGGGATTCTCTTAACAAATTGATTCTTTTTCCTCTCATATAAATAAGAGCAAGGAGAGGAACACAAGGAGGAGGAGGGGAAGAAAAATAGAAAGAGAATTTAATTCTCTAAAGAAGGGGAACCCCTCCCAAAAGATCCCACAAAAAGAGAATTTAATTCTCAAACTAAGAGTTTAACTCTTCTAAAAGAACTTAGTTCTTCCTCTGGTAAAGATCTGCAGAAGCAGATCTTTCCATAAGTTGAGAATTTAATTCTCATCGGGAAGATTCTGTCATGCAGATTCAAAAACTAGGGGAAAGAACTGAATCCAAAAGAGTTTAACTCTTCCAAAACACATAGGAATTTAATTCCTCTAAATAAAATTAGGGTTTAACCCTATAAAAGAATTTAATTCTTAAACAAGAGATTTAACTCTCCATGCACGTAAAAGAGACCAGTACTCAACATGATCACGTGTGTTCACGTGACTTCCCCCTCAATGATCAAAAGAGAACGAATGAAATTAGGTCACATCCTCCCATGTGACCCTTGAACAAACTTCTCAATATAAAAAGGGAGTAAAGCAAGGGCAGAACGGATTTTGGGGCGCCTCACATGACCCCACGTGACCCCTGAGAAGTGTTCAACACTCATAAAAGAGAAAAGGGAATAAACCTTATTTTTGGGGCGCCTCACGTGATCCCACATAACCCGTGAGAAGTGTTCAACACTTATAAAAGGGAAAAGGGAATAAACCCTATTTTTGGAGCGTCTCACGTGTCCCCACGTGACCCCAAGCAATGCTTCACTTTTATAAAGCAGAAAGAGAATAAATCAAAGAGCAGTTTCCATTCTTGGGGTGCCTCACGTGATCCCACATGACCCAATAGCGCTTAGAAAAGAAACAAGGGAATAAACCCAGAGGAGCAGCGCCAACTTCAAGCGCCTCACGTGACCCCACGTGAGCGCGTCAAATTCTTAGTGTTTAACACTACTTCAAGCGCCCCACGTGATCCCATGTGAGTGCCTCAAATTCTTAGTGTTTAACACTATTTCAAGCGCCTCACGTGGGAGCACGTGAGCGCTGATCATACACCAGTGTTTAACACTACTTTAAGGCCTCACGTGGGAGCACGTAAGCGCCAATCATATATTAGTGTTTAACACTATGAGAGGCAAATATTAGCCAAACTTAGATCAAATCTCCCGAGGGCAATCAATCGAGCGCCCATGCTCAGGGTCCCCCAAACCGATCGTAGTCCCAGAAATAGCTAATGAACTCATGGCATCTAAGATGATGTTCATTCCATCATGATCTCTCCCCTCGATTTGGAATTTGGTTCAAGGGTACATCTCTCCACACCTCCGATACATGTCGTTGTAATTCTTCAACGTCTTCAGAGAGGTGGAGGGTCCCAATAACCAATAACTCTTGGCGCGCCACCGAACAAGCTTTTCAAAAAGGGGAGTAAATCTAAAACACATCTCAATTTGGGGTCGCCTCACGTGACCTCACGTGATCCCTTGATAGTACTTAGCAATCAGAAAAAGAGAAAGAGAATAAAACAAAGGCAATTTTCATTCTTCAGAGTGCCTCACGTGATCTCACGTGACCCATTAGTGTTTAGCACTCAAAAAAGGAAAAAGGGAATAAACTCAAGATACCTCCCATTTTGGGGGCACCTTACGTGTTCCCACATGACCCCCAAACAAGCTGTGTATAAAAGAGGGAGAAAATTCCAAAGACAGCGCTCGCATTTTGAAAGCACCTCACGTATCTGCACGTGACAGTTTGATAAGCCAGGTGCTTAGCACTTATAAATGAAAGAGGAATAAAATCCAGAGAACAGTTCTCACCTCGGGCGCCTCACGTGCTCACACGTGAGCCAAGTGCTCAGCACTTTTATATATATATGAGGGAATAAACTCAAGAAACAATGCCCACATCGGGGCCCCTCATATGTTCAAACATGAGCTCCTCCAAAGTCCAGTGTTTAACACTGATTCAGTGCTTAGCGCTATGGGGTGATTAAGGGAAATCAACCTTAGCTCAAATTAGCCAAGTCTTCCGAAGCCAAGACCTTTTTTATCACCAATCAACTGAGCCCCCATGCTCAGGGTCCCCCAAACCGATCTTAGTCCCAAAGATGACTGGTGTTCTCCTAACAGATGACATCTAAACTGATGTTCATCCCATTCCCCAAATCAGGATATTGGTTCAAGGGTACATCTCTTCATAATTATTCAAAAGGTATTATGGGCTCCTCAGCCTTACAGAAAAAGAGAAAGGAAAAATTTACAACAGAGGGGGAACGGGATCGAGGAAGTACTCCTGGTGATACTCAGAGTAGCTAGCCGGGTCCAAGCCTCTGTAGCCCGCTCCCGCCGATGCCGCACGCGAAGCCGAGATGCCACGGAAGCACCCGGCGCTCCGCCCTCCGCGCCTTGGCTCACGATGTACCTCCTTTTGAAGCATTCCAAAATGAGGACCATGGATCGGTTGTGCCTGGCCTTCGAGATGAGGCCGAGCAGGAAGATCGAGCGCACCTTGTCGAGCGTCTCGTCCAACAACTCCTCGGAGAAGGGGTTGTACAACCCCGCGGACCTCCTCCAAATTGCGTACATCAGCAACTGTATGAGGGACGACCTCCGATTGAGAAGCCGACCGACGTGACCTTCGAGGCGCTGAACCACTCCCCGGTACCCATCCTTAGCCAGGGATTGGTCATACATGAAGACGTCGTCGAACGTGATGATCTCATTGATTAAATACATGCGCCCAGTCATCTCAAAAAGCGATGCCGAAGAAGTTGCCGTCTCCTTCTCTATTTATAACCTCAAACAGAATCCTTAAGGACCCAGATTCGCGCGCGCATGGGCGCGAATCCTGGGATCCACCAAAATTACTCCAATACCGCACCGCCCTGTGGCAGAACTGACACGGCTCCCCGAAACGACACGCCTCCCCCAAGCATTCCTAACACGTGCCGCCCGCAACGGTCGCTCTTCCCAATGTTCATGAACCAAGGAAGGTCGGACAGAACCTTGCAAATCCACCGAGCAGCAACCCTGCTCGGTCCGTCCTTGGCTGGTAATCTCTTACCCAACGACGCTAAGGATCAAAGCCCTCATCAAGAGGCCACCGAGCAGATATCCTGCTCGGTCCATCCTTATAAGGCCACTACTTGGGTTCTTTACCAAAGCGATGTAAATTCTTCTAAGTTCTTTTTACTTAAATAATAAGAAGGACACGATAGAGCGTTGCAAAAAGGAGAATTTTTTTATTCAAAAGGTATTGTGGGCTCCTCTGCCTTACATTGCTTAAATAAAAAAAATAAAAAATTACAACAGCGGGGGAAGGGGTGCAAGAAACATTGCTCTTGGTACTCCGAACAAATTTCCGCCAGCCGAGCCCTTGCCGCCTCGGACCTCTGCCTCTGATACTGTCTGCGAACCCTCGTGGCCACGGACGGGACAGAAAGCTTTGCGGGCGGGCACCCATTGGCGAGATGCCTCAATTGGTAACACTCGAGGACGAGTGCCACCGATCGATCCCGCCGACTCATCGAGATCAAGACGAGATGACATAACGATCTCAGCTTGCCAACCGCCTCGTCCTTCAGTTGTTCGGAAAAGGGGTTGTGCAGCCCCGACGATGCCTTCCAGATCGAATACATCAGCAGCTGGAGTAGGGGTGATCGCCGGGGAAGCAGGCGGCCGACATGATCCTCGACGCGCCGGATCACGGCCTGCAGCATCTTCTCGGAGCACAATTGGTCGTACAAGTATATGTCCTCGAAAGAAATGATCTCGGAGATGGAGAAAGAGAATTGATCCATTCTTACGTTTTGAAGATGGAGAAAGGAATGATCAACACGCCTCTCTGTTTTATAGCCCCCAAGAGTCCAATATTCGGTCGTTTCTTCCAATACGGTACTGCCACGCGGCGGGTATCCCGTCTTTCTCGGCGAACTGAAGTCAGAGCGACGCGGCTCTTACTCTTTGCATCCCCCCATGCATTCATGACATGTATCGCCCGCGACGGTCACTCTTCCCGATGTTCACACACCAGGGAAGGTCGGACAGAACCTCACAAAACCGAGCAGCAACCCTGCTCAGTCCATCCTTAGCTGGTAACTTCTTACCCCACGACGCCAAGGACCAAAGCCTTCATGTAACATTTCAGAAAATATAAAATATTATTTTTGGAATTTAATATTAAAATAATATATTTCCCGAAAACTGTCCGAATTGCGAAATTGGAGTTTTCGAAAAAGGGTATAAATATATACCAATAATTGTGAAGTAAACGGAAATTAAAATAATTTATTCATTTAAAAATATATTTAAAGGATTTGGCATTTTTAAAATTTATTATATGCAATTTGGATAAAAACCCGATTAGTGCACTGCTAATCGCGATTAAGCCAAATCCGTATTTCTACAGTTTTTCATGGTTAGTGCACCATGACATGTTACATGTTATTTCATTTGTGTTGTTTTATTTGGGTGTATGTGTTTTTGGTGAGAAAAGAAAGGGAAAAATATGTAATGATGACTTGAGGAGAGAGGGGGGGACATAATGATGATAGGAGAGCATGCTTGGAAAGAGAATGAGAGTGAGAAAGAGAGAGAGAGGGAGAGTGCTGCCCCATTCTTTTTCCCCCACCATTTTTTCATCTCCTTCTTCATCTTCAAACCCCATCTTCTACCCTCATGACCCATATCAAAATATTCACCAAACCCCCATACCCATTTCATTAAAAACATGCACAAGCTCAAGGGAAGCACATTGAACCAAGAAAAGTTGGATTTTGATGACTTGTGGAGCTAAGGCTGTCTAGAGTGGCCTAAATGAGGTAATCCCTGCACTATTAGATTAGTATTTGAGTTTCCTAACTTCTATTGTTAGTTTAGAAGTATTTTAGTGTAGATTAGTGGGTTTTGAAATTTCCTAGAAGAGGGTTGAGGATTCTTGAGTTGTGGTGGTGAAGTTGAGGCCTAGTAGTGACCATAGAACCCCCATAGTGCTAAAAACCCAGACCTAACCTAAACTGAAAACCTGAAAACCTAAAACAGAAACTTGTCATGTCGGTTTTGTGAAAAATAGGATGTGCAAGGAAATCTGGAGCAACCCGGAGAATTTATGAGTTTAGAAAACAATACCAGGGACCAAAATAGGGAACTAGGAGACCACCCTACGAAGACGAGGCCCAGAGGAGCCTGGAGGGCCGAGCTCGCCGGAATATGGGGCCATGTCGTCGGCCAAGTGGGGTGGGTTAGGTTCTAGGTTGGTCCAGTAGCTCATATACAACTTGTACTACATCCTAGACTTGTTTGTGCAACTCCTTTTCATCTGAGTCAAAATCTGGGAGCACTTTGGAGTGATTTTGGCTATATTTTCCGTATTTTGAAATGTTTAGTTTTGATATTTGGATTCGTATTTGGTTGTTGGGTGTTTATATATCAACAACAAGGGTTGTTTGGTTCATTTTATACGCGTAAGCTATAGGTTCTAACTTATGAGCAATGCACGTGCCGTATTGGATTTCAGAACTTGATTTTTATAGCGTTGCGATATGTGTTGTTATTGTAGGTACCTTCGTGTGGATTCCGAGGTGACGGAGCGTGGCGTCATCAACTTCGGCAAGCAAAGACCACGGTGAGTAGATCTATATCTACGGGGGAAGTCGGGTGGATGGCGTATAGCACCCCCGCAAATTTTGATGGAAACGATTTATATATATATATATATTTATATATATATATATATTATGATTAATGAAATCTTTAATAGGATACTTTAGATAGAGTTAAAAGGTAGTTAGAGAACCATATTAGAAATTAAGGATAGTTAGAAGTGATATGATACGACTAGTATGTGATGACGGAACTTGATGATGTTATTTGACGATATTGCTGTTTAGGGCACTATAGGAGTAGATAGTCGACGTACGTGTGTCATCCGAACCATACCAATTTCCAAACTGAAGAATCGTATACATCTTTTAAACAGTTACCTTGAGGGATATTACGGATTTTCAAATGATATCTTTTCTTTAAAAACACCGTAGCCCCTACTTTCAAAACTACGATTCGCATCTTTCAAAAAATATTGGTATGGTTCGGGTGTGTATGTTAGATTAGATATTTATGCTTATAGTAAAGGTGGAATGTATTTGTAAAATTGACTTGATGAGGGATATAAATGCGATAAAAAGAGAATACGATTTAATATGTGATTTAATGATATGTTGGTATACGGATGCGAGTCGATTGAGAAGATTTATACCCTGCCGGTCCCCTGATATGAGATTATTGCGGATGTGACCTGGGACATAGGTATCTAGAGATATTTATATGTGTTTTGAATCGTGAGTGTTAACCGTACGTAACGTTAGGTCCGTACCCTCCTCGTCGTATAGGTTGATAGGATCCCTGATAGCTTAATGCCGCCGTACGATAATTTTCCGTGCGTGATGAGTTTGATTTGATGATTGATCCTTACCCTTGACTAGAGGTTGCCATACGATGGATTATACCGTACGCGATATTGTTAGGCTGGATGCCGATTGATAGATTCACCGACTCGATCATGTTATATATGTATACCTTATAGCTTTTAGCTGACGATTTACCTTATGATGCATTCATGTTATTCGCATTGCATTACTTATACATGTGCTAGTACACTTACACCATTATCGATGATGCGTATGTTACACGTACACAGGTTTGCCGGCTCACACACTTCATCATCGATAATTGCCATGTCACTACACAGTAGGGTTGCTGCATCATGACATACATATTGTACATTCATACTTGCGTATATACCACTTGTAGATTCATATTGGCGCACATACATATTGTACACCATACTTGCGTACATACATATTGTACACCATACTTGCGCACACATATATTGTACACCATACTTGCGTACATACGTATTGTACACCATACTTGCGCACATACGTATTGTACACCATACTTGCGCACATACGTATTGTACACCATACTTGCGCACATACGTATTGTACACTGTAACACCCGAGTTCATTTATACCAATTCCAGTTTCCGTATTTACATATCCATGGTCTTTTCTTGATTTAGCGTGTTTGGATGCGAATGGTATTTTACATATTACTTTGCATTCGACCCAACCCGCTTGATTGAACCTGTTTGATTCATACTTATGAATTATCCTGACTTGTTGCGTAGACTGGTGCATTTTCATGTTTAGTGCTTACTGGCATTTTATCAGGCATTTGCATTTTACAATATAACATTTTAAGTCACATAAAATATTTTAAAATTGCATAACATGGCCTGCTTGATACCCCTAACCCCGTGGTAGCATCCGTGCATCTCGTTCTCGTCCTGTTCAGTGAAACGGACGTGTTTGGATGGCTATGCGCACGTACGTGCATCCGTTCTTGGGGGTATGCTTTTTCGTTACCTGAGCACTCGTTTTGAAATTCGGAAGTCGCATATATTTTTTAATATTTTAAATCTAAATTTTAGACTCAACCCGGGCGTGTTTTGGAGTAAGTTTGTATTTTGCCAAAATCTAAAACGGACTAATATTATAATATTATATCTTTAGGATTGTTTAAACTGTTAAAACTATATTCCTTATGGCTTACTTAGTTTTAAAGATTGATTTAAAAGATTTCTTTTATTTACCCTAACAACTTTATCTCACCAGCTTCTCTCCCTCTCTTACCATTTAAATATTTTAATTTTAATTTTAAACTTACCCTGCATTCACACGCTTTCTCTCTCCCCCCTCATAACCCTTTTCTCTCTTTTCTCTCTCCGCGAATGCTGCCAACTTTCTTTCTCCCTACTGTTCCTTTTCTCCTCTCTCTCTCCTCTCGATCTCTCTTTTCTCTCTATCTCTCTCCTCTCGTTCCTTCTCTGTCTCTCTCTTTCTCTCTCCCTCATCTCTCTCTCTCTCTCTCTTATATATACATTTCCTATTTTCATTTATATATATATATCAATTAAACCCTTTTCCCCTGGCCCTTCCTCTCTTTTCCTCACGAGAATCCTTTCCCTGCTCATGCCTTTCCGCTCGCCCATAGCAGTCATGCCCGTCCGTCCTAGTCGCCACCGACCTACATGTCGCCGCCAGTGCCGCCCACACCTTCTTCTCTTCTTCCTCTTTCCCCACTCTCCTTTCCCGACTTGGACCCTTCGCCTGCAACCCACGCCGCGCGTCGCACTCGTCACTCGCCGCCTAACCCACGTCGTCGAACCCCCGCCTCACCCTCGTTAACCTCTTCCTCCAATCCTCTCTTTCCTTCTCCAACCCCGATCTCCTCTGCCTGCACCCACACAACCCTGCATACCCTGCAACCCTCGCCGGCGCCCTCACGTCGCCGACCCATTGCCGACCGCGTCATCGTCGCCTTCACACCTTCGACCACCTCTCTTCCTCTTTTCTTCCCTCTCACCAACCCAACACCACGAACCCACAGAACCCTGCATCTCCCCCGAAACCCTACCGCCTTTAGCCACTCACTCGCCTCCGGCAACCCTGGTTCATCCCACAATCATCATCATCTCCCCCTCGCCTTCCTCTCTGAATCCAAATCATTACTGCGACCCAGTATCTTCTTATCTTCTTCTTCTTCCTCTACTTCTCCTTTTCTTTTCTTCTTCTTGTTTCTTATCCCCCGGTCATCGCCGGCAACGCCATCGCTGACGTTCCCTTGTCGTCATCACCCTCTTTGTCTTCGCCTCTGTCCCAAACCCCAGAGCACCAAATCCCAGCTTCTTCTTCTTCTTTTCTTCTTCTTCTCCTTCTTTTTCTTTTCTTGATGTCACGCCCCGCTTCCCAGAGTACGCTAAATTGGGCATGTGACATAGCCAACCATACTACCTGTGGGTAGGAAGTATCCATCCACAGTCACATTACGGCTGTAGAGATATCAAGAACAAAATAAAACTATCTAAAATATGTCCGTAAGCCAATATAACATGAGTCAAGAATAATAAAAGTGCGGAAGTAAAAGATCCAATACAAAATAACTGGAATGTATGTCCCATAATACGGGATCACATCAGAAATAAAAATGCAGGAAATAAAAGACTAACTACTACTGACACCTCACAGCTCAGCCTGCTGGCTGAAGTACTCCTACTCGGACTGCAGCAACGGTACAGAATCTGGGCCATGCAAAACCCAGACGTCAGCGCGTCATGTCATCAAGTAATAAAGTGTAACAGGGTAACAAGCAATGCAAATATAAACATGAATGAACAGGTGTAACGGTAATATAAATCAGGCAGTACAGGGGAATGTGCAGTGAATAAACTAAACTGTTCTATTGGGTTTTCTACTCTAAAGTCTTTGAAATCAAATTGATGAATCATCGATGTAACTCAATAGTATCCCATGCATGCCCGGGACCACGGTCTCAGACTCTCGGGCTTAACCGAGATGTGCCGCTAGGCAGTAAAAGGTAGCAGGTACAGACGAGTGATGTCAGCATCATCACTCCGGGGCTGGCCTAGCCCGTAAGAATGATCAGAACAGGTATCGAACTGTTGAGTTACAAGTCAGGTTTCACTTTTGATTTCCCCATACCCCCAAGTTATGTATGTCAAGTCAGGTATTCAGTAATCAAGAACTAATGCCAACACAGGATCAGGTAAGAGCAGGCTTGTCTGGATAGACAACCGGAACGGTTCGTGAGGACTACATGTCAGGTTTGTTGGTATTAGACACAAGATCAGGTAACGGGTCAAGTCATGGTAAATCAGGTCAATTCAAGTAGTGTACGGTACCATGTCGGGTCAATCACTATGGGTGTAGCGAGTCAGGTCAAGGTGTAAAAGATATCATGTGTGTGCTCATACACAGCTAGCATAATCAGGGTTAAATAATCAAGCATGGTTATCAACAACATGATCTAATCAATGAGTTAAGCAATAAAGCAGATTTGTGTATTTAGCTGTACAGTTATCAATTGTGTTAAACAGACAGGGTCAACATATTGTGAATACAGAATGATAGCAAAGTTCTCCACAATCTCGAACTGCTACAATCTTTTCTGGATCGACGGCGATTCCATCGCCAGACACGACATGCCCCAAAAACTTTACTTCTTCCAGCCAAAACTCGCACTTGCTCATCATCGCATACAGCTTCTCCTGTCTCAACGTCTGCAGTGCGATCTTTAAATGCTCAGCGTGCTCTTCAAAACTCTTCGAGTAAACCAGAATATCGTCAATGAACACCACAATAAACTGGTCCAAGAAAGGTGAAAGATTTGGTTCATCAAGTCTATGAATATCGCCGGTGCATTCGTTACTCCGAAGGGCATCACTAAGTACTCGTAATGTCCATACCGAGTTCGGAACACCGTCTTGCAAATATCTTCTGCTTTCACTCGGACCTGATGATATCCGGATCGCAAATCCAGCTTCGAGAATACCCTCGCGCCACTAAGCTGCTCAAAAAGTTCGCCAATACGAGGGATCGGGTATTTGTTCTTAATAGTCACCCGGTTTAATTCTCGATAGTCGATGCACATCCTTCTTGTGCCATCTTTCTTCTTGACTAGAAGAACTGGAGCTCCCTAAGGCGAGTTACTGCCTCGAATCCAACCCTTTTCAAGTAATTCGGCAACCTGTTTCTTGACTTCTTCCAACTCCACTGGTGCCATTGGATAATACGCTTTAGATACTGGCGCTGCACCAGGAATAAGATCAATTGCGAACTCCACGTCTCGCTTCGGCGGTAATTCCGACATATATTCAAACACGTCCATTAAATCACGAACAATAGCTGGCTCTTCACTTTCATCCACCTCCATTGATGCAAGAACATTATTTGTCGGCCTAGCCCTAAACTCGACTGGCCCGACAAAACTGTTTCCTCCAGTGAAGGTAAACTCGGGATGTCCGGGAATCTGAAAAATTACTTTCTTTGCCCTACAATCAATGTGAGCGTGGAAAGTGCCAAGAAAATCCATTCCCAAGACGACTTCGTAGCTGCCCGTATCAATTACCAAGAAATCCGCAAAAAGCTCCCGTCCGCAAACAACAACTGTACAATCTCTACATTCCCTACTAGATATGATTTTCCCATTCCCAGTGTGTATGTCCCAGAAGCTAGACAGGGTTGTGCAAGTAATCGAGTGTGTAGATATAAACTTGGACGACATAAAACAATGGGATGCACTAGAATAAAATAATGCTAATGCGGGAAAACCATGAACGAGTAGAATACCTGAAACAACTTCTCCCGAAGCCTTAGCTTCCTCGGCCGTCAGGGTAAAAGCTCGAGCCTGATTAGGTCCTTGAGTCAGCTGCTTCTGTCCCTGAAATGGTTTCTGCGGAGGCTTCTGAATATCATCCCTTGTACGAAGCTTCAACGGACAAGCGCTGACATTGTGATCTGCCGCCCCACAAACTAAACAGAGTCCCTGCCTCCTTCGACACTCCTTTTGCACGTGCCCAGGTAAATGGCAGTAGTCACAAATCATGCTCCTTCTCCGATCAACGACAACCGGCTTCTTCATTGGTGTTACGCCACGACGGTCCACTGGAATGCCTCTGCGTCCATGAGCTCGGTTTGGTACAAATGCTGGCTTCCATACCGCAACTGCTGTCTGCTGAGAACTCCCAGTCTTCCCTGATAGGCTCTGCTGTTCTCGAGCTGCCGTAAGAACCTGTGAGAAAGTGGTTAAACCCAGAGAGACAATCTGCCTCTGGATGTCCACATCCAAGCTGCGCATGAACCTCCGTACCCTGTCTGCATCGTTGGCAACTAAAGGTCCAGCGAATCTACCGAGTCTTGTCCATTCTGCTGCATGCACATCTACGGGTGCACCATTCTGCTTTAACCCGATGAACTTCTCTTCCATTTCCTCCCGTGCAGTCCGTGGGAAGAACTTCTCTAGGAAACTCTTCGAAAAATCCGCCCACTTGATCGGCTTGGGCAAGCGGGTCTCCTCCACAAGCCACCATTCATGAGCGTAGTCCACTAACTGAATGCGTACCACATCTACTCTTTTCTCATCTGGAATCTGCGCCGCAATGAGTAAGTTCTCCATGTCTACCAGCCACTGTTCCGCTGGCAACGGCTCCTCCAAACCGGTAAATACCAACGGACCCAAACGTTGGAAGTCTGCTACGGTCACCACACGATCAACTGGTTTAACTCCACCATTGTTCACAGACTGCTGAACGATCTGCAAACCTTCCTGAAACGATTCAGCTTGCTGCTGGATCAGCTCGGTCTGCCTCTTTTGATTCTCCAGCATTCCCCGTATCACTCCAAGCATGGCGGCTTTGTCAACACGCCTTCGGTAAGTCTTCAGATTCTTGTCTGCCATATTCCTGAAATCAAAACACCCAAAATTAGCATGATAACTGATTCAAAATATAGATCAAGGCTAGAACTCCGAGTTACTTAAATAGAGTACCGCATTGTAACTATGCCGCGGTATTATAGCCACAATTACATAACTCCACCCAAGTCGCCTAAGTCCTAGAGATAACAAGGAATCAGGTTTTCGAGTCGATATGCAAAGGAAGTTTGCACATCGTAAAAGATATAATCAGGGAGAACTTGATTCAAGAACGGTAAAATGGCAAGGTGGCAGGACATGTTTCCTAAACACGGGTTTCCTGATTCGTGTATTGGGTACAATACCCAACTACAAAAGAATCAACCCGACTAACCTATAGCTTTGATACCAAAAGAACCATGCCACGCCCCGCTTCCCAGAGTACGCAAAATTGGGCACGTGACATAGCCAACCATGCTACCTGTGGGTAGGAAGTATGCATCCACAGTCACATTACGGCTGTAGAGATATCAAGAACAAAATAAAACTATCTAAAACATGTCCGTAAGCCAATATAACATGAGTCAAGAATAATAAAAGTGCGGAAGCAAAAGATCCAATACAAAATAACTGGAATGTATGTCCCATAATACGGGCTCACATCAGAAATAAAAATGCAGGAAATAAAAGACTAACTACTGCTGACACCTCACAGCTCAGCCTGCTGGCTGAAGTACTCCTACTCGGACTGCAGCAACGGTACAGAATCTGGGCCATGCAAAACCCAGACGTCAGCGCGTCATGTCATCAAGTAATAAAGTGTAACAGGGTAACAAGTAATGCAAATATAAACATGAATGAACAGGTGTAACGGTAATATAAATCAGGCAGTACAGGGGAATGTGCAGTGAATAAACTAAACTGTTCTATTGGGTTTTCTACTCTAAAGTCTTTGAAATCAAATTGATGAATTATCGATGTAACTCAATAGTATCCCGTGCATGCCCGGGACCACGGTCTCAGACTCTCGGGCTAAACCGAGACGTGCCGCTAGGCAGTAAAAGGTAGCAGGTATAGACGAGTGATGTCAGTATCATCATTCCGGGGTTGGCCTAGCCCGTAAGACTGATCAGAACAGGTATCGAACTGTTGAGTTACAAATCAGGTTTCACTTTTGATTTCCCCATACCCCCAAGTTATGTATGTCAAGTCAGGTATTCAATAATCAAGAACTAATACCAACACAGGATCAGGTAAGAGCAGGCTTGTCTGGATAGACAACCGGAACGGTCCGTGAGGACTACATGTCTGGTTTGTTGGCATTAGACACAAGATCAGGTAACGGGTCAAGTCATGGTAAATCAGGTCAATTCAAGTAGTGTACGGTATCATGTCGGGTCAATCACTATGGGTGTAGCGAGTCAGGTCAAGGTGTAAAAGATATCATGTGTGTGCTCATACACAGCTAGCATAATCAGGGTTAAATAATCAAGCATGGTTATCAACAACATGATCTAATCAATGAGTTAAGCAATAAAGCAGATTTGTGTATTTAGCTGTACAGTTATCAATTGTGTTAAACAGACAGGGTCAACATATTGTGAATACAGAATGATAGTTGTAACCGCTGGAAATAGGTTAATAAATATTGAGTGTCCCAAGGATGCGACGACATGTATAATCTGTTTAATGAATGCAGTGGTAATTAGACCGGTTAAAGATGCACATGAATGTCTGATAGGCTAAACGGGATAAAAAGGGTACCATAGCAGTAAACAATGTGATTTATCTTGTACAGGTGATTGTTAGATATAAATAATTCGATGCAAGATTAAGTATCAGGTGCGTAATCATAAAATGTGTAACGGAACCTTATACGATTAATTTGAAATCCATTTCTACCAATTCTAATTAGGGATTTAACAGGAAATAATTAATTTAGCATATGAGTAGCTTAAAATAGCATGTAGCAAGTTTCACTTGCCTCGACGGGTCGCGAAACGGAAAACGGAACGTTACACGTCGGCGGGGAAATCTCGCGACGTGCGCACGGTTCACGGAATAGGTCCGAACGACAAACAGTGGAACCACACAGGTCAGAGTACCTCGCTGGATCGTCAGGACACGTCGTCGGCACCGTCGGATTCCGGCCACAAAGAGAACAGTAATTCCAGTGAATACTAAAGATACTGCAAATCAAAATCGACAGGGATCTAAAGATACAGAAGAAGGAACATACCCACTGGATTGCAGGGGGATGGATGCGTCGTTGGCGTGACGTCGACGGGGCTCCGGCGATCTACCGAGGATTCAAATCCTTAACAGAGAGAGAAAAAGTTTTAAGATGAAAAGAGAGAAAGAAGAAGAAGAGAAGAAGAAGAAGAAGGTTGCTTACGGGGTTTGGGAGACGGCTGTGCTTGCCAAGGTGGGTAGTCGTCGGCAAGGATCGCCGGCGAGAACGGCGACGAGGCAACACACGATCAAGGCTACAGGGAAGTCTTTGGGTGCTCGGGTTAGGAGTCGTCGGGGCTTTGTGTGCAGGGTTTTGGATGCTGGAGGGAGAGCAAAGGAGAAGAAGGGAATGGCGATGGCGATGGGGATGGTCGGCGGCGATGGGAGACGGTGTTGGCGATGGGTTCTGGGGTGTAGTGGGTATGCAGGGTCTCAGGAGAGGGAGAAGGAGAAGAATGAAGGAGGAAGGAGAAAGAGGATGAGGAGAGGATGAGATTGAGGTGTTGACGAGGTCGGCTCGGGTAGGAAGAGGAGCGGCTAGGGTTAGGGTTTTTCTGCGATGGGTTTAAAGAAGGAGACGCGGAGTTAAAAAGAGAAGGGGAAGAGAAAACGTGAAGGGAGGTGAGCGTAGCAAGGAGGCGGTGACGCGATCCGAGGAGTGAATAGTAATCGCGAGAGGTGAGAGAAAGGTGCGAGAGGAGAGAGAAAGAAGATAGAGAGAGGAAGAAATCTGCGATGGAGGAGAGAGAGAGAGAGAAAGAGAAGGCTGAAGGAGAGAGAGAGGGAAGTGGGGCCCAAGCGCAAGTGAGGGGAGCTTTTGATTGGCTGACGAAAAATAAGGATTGGTTAGTAAAAGATTTATGGGTTAAACAGTTAAGGAAAGTTTTAGAAGATTTTAAAGAAAGGATGGAAAAATATTTTCTGGTGTTAAAATTATTTTCGTTGGTTTTTTAAAAAAAAATATTAGAAAATAGGATTTGGCACAAATGCAAAGTATTTCAGAATTGCGCCCGGGTCGGATCCAAAAATTTGAATTTGAAATACGAAAATTATTGGCGGGTTCCAAAATTTAAAATGATGTATTTTTGAATTAAAAAGCATACCCCCAAGAACGGATGCACGTACGTGCGCGTGGCCGTCGAAACACGTCCGTTTCACTGAACGGGACGAGAACACGGTGCAAGGACGCTACCGCATGGTTAGGGATGCCGAGCAGGTCATGACAAGTATTTTTAATTTTATTTGAGATGAATTAAACTGTTATATGCAGAATTTGAATTGTCGGGTAAATTGCAACAAGCAACAATCAAGCAAGACAGATGAAATAAATACCACACCCCAAACATATGATCACTGAAATTAGTAGAATTGGACTCGGTTGTTACACTTGATTTCGTGGATACGCGTTTTCCGGTGATCGACGGAGCCTTGCCCGTCGCTGTTGATCCGGGTGACCCTAAGGACGTTCCCAGATACCGTGATCGTTTTCTTGCCATACCTGGTTCTGTTCTGTGCTCGCGTGGACATATCGCGATGTTTTCCCGATATCCGACGTGGCACGTACCGCTTTGATATCCGTTCAGGCAAGTAAAACTTGCTACATGCTATTTTATATTATTTCATATTCATTTAGATACATATTAATCATGAAGTTTGAATCTAGTGCCTATATTACAATTTTACATTTCGATGTCCGGTTATATCATTTAGATTCATGACTGAACCCTATCATGTTGCATTCTGTCTTATTATACCTGGTAACCACATCTATATTTTAAATCATATGATAACTATTTCCATAGTCTATCGTACCCTTTATAGTTTTACCCTCACAGACGACCGTTTGCATATATCTAGCCTGATTTATATTCAATTGCATCTCTAGATTATTTAGTACATATTAACATGATTTTAACATCCATATTTTGCTATACTGCATTCATGTAATGTTGAAACCATCCCTTAAACTCAAACTGATAACCGTACATCCAAGTAGTTTAATCTGCACCTATTTGCTTATCATATTATATGTTCCAGTTCATTGTTCTATTAGTACCCATGCTTGTGATGTATACATGCTAGTTTGATTATGAGCACCCACATGACATCTTGTGCATCCTGACATGACCTGTTACACTTCCTACTTGACATGACATGGTACCGTACACTCTTGACCTGACATGACACCTATATACAGTACTTGACTTGACCTGATGTACCATGGTATTACCTGTTACCTGATCTTGTGTCTAATACCAACAAACCTGACCTGTAGTCCTTACGGACCGTTCCTGTTGTCTATCCAGATAAACCTGTACCTGCCTGATGCTGTGTTGGCATTAGTTCTAGATTATTTATACCTGACTTGAACACTTTCGACTTGTGGGTATGGGGAAATCAATGATGAAACCTGACTTGTAACTCGGCGGTTCTATACCTGTTCTGATCAGTCTTACGGGCTAGGCCAGCCCCGGGGTGATGATGCTAACATCACTCATCTTTACATACTACCCTTTTAGTGACTAGCGGCACGTCTCGGTTTCAGCCCGAGAGTCTTAGACCGTGGTCCCGGGCATGCACGGGATACTATTGAGTTACATCGATGATTCATCAACTTGATTTCAAATACTTGAGAGTAGTTAACCCAATAGACCAGTTTAGATTACTCATTGCACACTACCTTACACCGTCCTGATTTATATTGCTGTTATACCTGCATTACCATTTATGATTATACTTGCATGTCTTGCTACCCTGTTTATATTGTATTGCTTGATATTATGACGCACTGACGTCTGGGTTTTGCATGGCCTAGATCCTCTACCTTTGTTGCAGACTGATCAGGAGTATTGCCGCTGTTAGACCGAGCGGTGAGGATCCTGTTGGTACCCAGTCTTACTTTCCAGGTGTTTTATTTATTGGATCATTTGCTTCCGCATATTATTATTTCTTGACTCATTTATTCTGGATCATGGACATGTACTAGATAGTTTAGTTTACTTTCCTGTTCTTGATATCTCTACAGCCGTAATATGACTGTGGAAGGATTTTTCCTATCCACAGGTAGAATGGTTGGCTATGTCACGTGCCCATCTTAGCGTACTCTGGGAAGCGGGGCGTGACATGGTTCTTTTGGTATCAGAGACATAGGATCTAGGTAAATCGAGTTTGATTCTTTTGTAGTTTGGTATTGGACCCAATACACGAATCAGAATACTCGTGATTAGGAACATGTCCCGCCACCTTGTTATCGTGATTTTTGAATCATATCTTTCTCGTATACTTTGCCTTGACAATATGCAAACAAGTTTGCATCTCGGCTTGAAACCTTTTTGGATTCACTATTGTTTCTCCCTGTTCCTTGATTCTGATACTAGGATTTGGGCGACTTGAGTGGAGTTATGTAATTGTACCCATGAACTGCAGCATGGTTACAATGCGGTACTCTATTTAAGTAACTTGGAGTCCTGGACTTGATTCGCTTCCTTATTTCATGGTCGTTATATTACCTTGTTTCTCTCGGTTTCATTGCTTACCAGTTCTTGTTTTATCACCAGCTTGAATCATGTTTACCGTGCTTAATCCTCTTCAGTATCTTGATTTCGGATGAAGTCATCTCGGTATTTTACTTGTTCTTGTTTTTCCCCGCATTAGGATTATTCAATTCTGGTGCATCCCTTCGTTGTTGTTGTCTTGGGAATGGATTTTCGCGACACTTTCCACGCTCATATTGATTGTAAGGAAAGGAAAGTGATTCTCCAGATTCCCGGAGCTTGTTTTGCTGGGGGAAGTAGTTCTGTCGGGCCAGTCGAGTTTAGGGCTAGGCCGACAAACAATGTTCTTTTGTCGATGGAAGTTATTAAGGAAGAAGCGCTGGCTATATTTCGAGAGTTCATGGACGTGTTCGAAGACACCTCGGGTTTACAGCCGAAGCGAGTTGTGGAGTTTACGATTAATCTCGTTCCTGGTGCAGCGCCAATCTCAAAGGCGTATTATCCAATGGCACCAGTAGAGTTGGAAGAAGTCAAGAAGCAGGTTACTGAATTACTTGAGAAGGGTTGGATTCGCAGCAGTAACTCACCTTGGGGAGCTCCAGTTCTTCTAGTAAAGAAGATGATGTCACAAGGAGGATGTGCATCGATTATCGAGAATTTAAACCGGGCGACTACTGGGAATAAGTACCTGATCCCTCGCATTGGCGAATTTTTCGAGCAGCTTAGTGGCGCGAGGGTATTCTCGAAACTGGATTTGCGATCCGGATATCATCAGGTCCGAGTTAAATCAGAAGATATTTGCAAGACTGCGTTCAGAACTCGGTATGGACATTTCGAGTACTTAGTGATGTCCTTCGGAGTAACGAATGCACCGGCGATATTTATGGACTTGATGAACCGAATCTTTTCACCATTCTTGGACCAGTTTATAGTGGTGTTCGTTGATAATATTCTGGTCTACTCAAGGAGTACTGAAGAGCATGCATAATACTTGAAGATCGCACTGCAGACATTGAGGCAAGAAAGATTGTATACTAAGATGAGCAAGTGCGAGTTTTGGCTTGAAGAAGCGAAGTTTTGGGCATGTCGTATCCGGTGATGGAATCGCCGTTGATCCCGAGAGGATTGCAGCAGTTCGAGATTGGACGATTCCGAATAATGTTGCGGAGATAAGAAGTTTTCTTGGACTTGCCGGTTATTACAGGAGGTTCGTGGAGAACTTTGCTCGTCTGGAAGAGTCTTTGACCAAGCTTATACGCAAAGAAGTACCATTTATGTGGACGGATAGTGTGCGTCAACTTTTGAGGCGTTGAAGCAGAGGTTGATAACTGCACCAGTTTTAATCGTACCAGACGGTTCCGAAGAATTGGTGATTCACAGCAACGCATCTGGGAAAGGTTTGGGATGTGTTTTGATGCAGTATGGGAAGGTTATAGCTTACGCATCGAGACAGTTGAAGACCCATGAGAAGAATTACCCAACTCATGACTTGGAGTTAACAGCTGTGATTTTCGCTTTGAAGATTTGGAGACACTACTTATTGGGCAAAAGGGTCGAAGTATTTACTGATCACAAAAGCCTGGAGTATGTGTTCACACAGAAGGAGCTTAATATGAGGCAGCGTAGATGGTTGGAGCTGATGGCTGATTACGATCTTGATCTTGAGTACCATCCGGGGAAAGTTAATGTTGTGCCGGATGTGCTTAGTCGGTTGCCAGCAATTCAGATGTTGACTGCATAGAAGAAGATTATGGAAGACTTTCGAAGATTTGAGTCGGAGATTGTGCTACCGCATTCTTCAGGACAGTTGATGCAGCTGCAAGTACAGTCGTCATTGATCGAGAGTATTAAAGCGGCGCAGTTGAAGGACCCAAGATTGCAAAAGTTTCGAGAACAGGTTGAAGCTAGACTTCGAACGGACTTAATGATTCATGAAGATGGTTCGTTATGGTAAGGTAGCCGTTTGTGTGTACCAAAAGGAGATATTCGCGAAGAAGTTATGAAGGAGGCACACAGTTCCGCGTATTCCGTACATCTAGGAGGCACGAAGATTTACCGTGATCTATGACAGCATTTCTGGGGGGAGGTATGAAAAGGGAGATTGCTCGCTTTATAGCAAAGTGCTTGGTGTGTCAGCAAGTAAAGGCTGAACATCAAAGGGTTGCTGGTTTATTGCAACCACTTCCGATTCCTCAATGGAAGTGGGAACATATAACCATGGATTTCGTGACAGCTTTACCGTGGAGTCCAAAAGACAACAATGCAGATTGGATGATTGTCGATCGATTAACCAAGGCAGCTCATTTCATACCATTTCGAGTTGGTCGATCAACAGAAGCTTTGGCAGAACGGTACATACAGGAGATTGTAAGACTGCATGGAATGCCGGTGAGCATCGTGACCGACCGTGACGACCGTTTCTTATCACACTTTTGGAGGAACTTACAGGAAGGTTTGGGGACTAGTTTGAAGTTTTGTACAGCTTATTATCCTCAGACAGAGGTCCAGTCGAAGTGAACGATCCAAACTCTTGAAGACATGCTGAGAGCTTGCAAGTTGGACTTCAAGGGTTCATGGGGGGATCATCTACATTTGGTGGAGTTTTCGTACAGCAACCGTTTCCAGGAGACTATTCAGATGGCTCCATTCGAAGTTTTATATGGTCGCAAGTGTCGTTCACCTGTTAGTTGGGACGATATTGGTGAACGAAGAGTATTTGGACCGGATTTGGTTGTGCAGACAGTTGAGAAGGTTAATAGATCTTGGAATCATATTAAAGCAGCACGAGACCGACAAAGAGTTGGGCAGATAAGTTGAGAAGACCTCTAGAGTTCACCGTTGATGATTTGGTATTCTTGAAGGTATCACCGACTAGAGGGGTGATTCGTTTCGGAAGTCGAGGAAAGCTTAGTCCTCGATTCGTTGGACCTTTTGAGATTTTGAGCGTGTTGGAGAAATGGCATATCGTTTAGTGTTACTACAATCTTTAGTGAATGTTCATGATGTGTGTTACGTACCCCAACTCCGTAGGTATGTTCGAGATGAAACACATGTGTTGGATCATTTAGAGCAGACTGTACGAGAAGATTTAACCTTTGAGGAGCGACCGATGTCAATTGTGGATTGAAGAGAAAAGGTCCTTGTGAACAAAGTTATCCCTCTTGTACTTGTTTCTTGGGGTAATCGCTCACACGGAGAATCAACTAGGGAACGAGAAGATGAAATCCGGCAGAAGTTTCCACATCTATCCTTGTAGTTTCTTGATTGTTTATTCTTTCTTGTTCTTGGAATTTCGAGGACGAAATTCTTTTGTAGTTGGGTATAATGTAACACCCGAGTTCATTTATACCAATTCCAGTTTCCGTATTTACATATCCATGGTCTTTTCTTGATTTAGCGTGTTTGGGTGCGAATGGTATTTTACATATTACTTTGCATTCGACCCAACCCGCTTGATTGAACCTGTTTGATTCATACTTATGAATTATCCTGACTTGTTGCGTAGATTGGTGCATTTTCATGTTTAGTGCATACTGGCATTTTATCAGGCATTTGCATTTTACAATATAACATTTTAAGTCACAAAATATTTTAAAATTGCATAACATGTCCTGCTTGATACCCCTAACCCTGTGGTAGCATCCGTGCATCTCGTTCTCGTCCTGTTCAGTGAAACGGACGTGTTTGGATGGCTACGCGCACGTACATGCATTTGTTCTTGGGGGTATACTTTTTCGTTACCTGAGCACTCGTTTTGAAATTCGGAAGTCGCATATATTTTTTAATATTTTAAATCTAAATTTTAGACTCAACCTGGGCGTGTTTTGGAGTAAGTTTGTATTTTGCCAAAATCTAAAACGGACTAATATTATAATATTATATCTTTAGAATTGTTTAAACTGTTAAAACTATATTCCTTATGGCTTACTTAGTTTTAAAGATTGTTTTAAAAGATTTCTTTTATTTACCCTAACAGCTTTATCTCACCAGCCTCTCTCTCTCTCTTACCATTTAAATATTTTAATTTTAATTTTAAACTTATTCTGCATTCACACGCTTTCTCTCTCTCTCCCCTCATAACCCTTTTCTCTCTTTTCTCTCTTTCTCTTTCCGCGAATGCTGCCAACTTTCTTTCTCCCTACTATTCCTTTTCCCCTCTCTATCTCCTCTCGATCTCTCTTTTCTCTCTATCTCTCTCCTCTCGTTCCTTCTCTGTCTCTCTCTCTCTTTCTCTCTCCCTCATCTTTCTCTCTCTCTCTCTCTTATATACATTTCCTATTTTCTTTTTATATATATATCAATTAAACCTTTTTCCCCCGGCCCTTCCTCTCTCTTCCTTACGAGAATCCTTTCCCTCCTCATGCCTTTGCGCTAGCCCATCGCAGTCGTGCCCGTCCGTCCTCGTCGCGACCGACCTTTATGTCGCCGCCAGCGCTGCCCACACCTTCTTCTCTTCTTCCTCTTTCCCCACTCTCCTTTCCCGACTTGGACCCTTCGCCTGCGACCCACGCCGCGCGTCGCGCTCGTCACTCGCCGCCTAACCCACTCGTTGAACCCTCGCCTCACCCTCGTCAACCTCTTCATCCACTCCTCTCTTTCCTTCTCCAACCCCGATCTCCTCTGCCTGCACCCACACAACCCTGCATACCATGCAACCCTCGCCGGCGCCATCACGTCGCCGACCCATTGCCGACCGCGTCGTCGTCGCCTTCACACCTTCGACCACCTCTCTTTCTCTTCTCTTCCCTCTCACCAACCCAACACCACGAACCCACAGAACCCTGCATCTCCCCCGAAACCCTACTGCCTTTAGCCGCTCACTCGCCTCCGGCAACCCCGGTTCATCCCACAATCATCATCATCTCCTCCTCACCTTCCTCTCTGAATCCAAATCATCACTGCAACCCAGTCTTTTCTTATCTTCTTCTTCTTCCTCTACTTCTCCTTTTCTTTTCTTCTTCTTGTTTCTTGTCCCCCGGTCATCGCCGGCGACGCCATCGCTGACGTTCCCTCATCGTCATCACCCTCTTTATCTTCGCCTCTGTCCCAAACCCAGAGCACCAAATCCCAGCTTCTTCTTCTTCTTTTCTTCTTCTTCTCCTTCTTCTTCTTTTCTTGATTTCGTGGATACGCGTTTTCCGGTGATCGACGAAGCCGTGCCCGTCGCTGTTGATCCGGGTGACCCTGAGGACGTTCCCAGATAGCGTGATCGTGTTCTTGCCATACCTGGTTCTGTTCTGTGCTCGCGTGAATATATCGCGACGTTTTCCCGATATCCGACGTGGCACGTACCGCTTTGATATCCGTTTAGGAAAGTAAAACTTGCTACATACTATTTTATATTATTTCATATTCATTTAGATACATATTAATCATGAAGTTTGAATCTAGTGCCTATATTACAATTTTACATTTCGATGTCCGGTTATATCATTTAGATTCACGACTGAACCCTATCATGTTGCATTCTGTCTTATTATACCTAGTAACCACATCTATATTTTAAATCATATGATAACTATTTCCATAGTCTATGGTACTCTTTATAGTTTTACCCTCACAGACGACCGTTTGCATACATCTAGCCTGATTTATATTCAATTGCATCTCTAGATTATTTAGTACATATTAACATGGTTTTAACATCCATATTTTGCTATACTGCATTCATGTAATATTGAAACCATCTCTTAAACTCAAACTGATAACCGTACATCCAAGTAGTTTAATCTGCACCTATTTGCTTATCATATTACATGTTCCAGTTTATTGTTCTATTAGTACCCATGCTTGTGATGTATACATGCTAGTTTGATTATGAGCACCCACATGACATCTTGTGCATCCTGACATGACCTGTTACACTTCCTACTTGACATGACATGGTACCGTACACTCTTGACCTGACATGACACCTATATACAGTACTTGACTTGACCTGATGTACCATGGTATTACCTGTTACCTGATCTTGTCTCTAATGCCAACAAACTTGACCTGTAGTCCTTACGGACCGTTCCTGTTGTCTATCCAGACAAACCTGTACCTGCCTCATCCTGTGTTGCCATTAGTTCTAAATTATTTAATACCTGACTTGAACACTTTTGATTTGGGGGTATGGGGAAATCAATGATGAAACCTGACTTGTAACTCGACGGTTCTATACCTGTTCTGATCAGTCTTACGGGCTAGGCCAGCCCCGGGGTGATGATGCTGACATCACTCATCTTTACATACTACCCTTTTAGTGCCTGGCGGCACATCTCGGTTTCAGCCCGAGAGTCTTAGACCGTGGTCCCGGGCATGCACGGGATACAATTGAGTTACATCGATGATTCATCAACTTGATTTCAAAGACTTGAGAGTAGTTAACCCAATAGATCAGTTTAGATTACTCATTGCACACTACCTTTCACCGTCCTGATTTATATTGCTGTTACACATGCATTACCATTTATGATTATACTTGCATGTCTTGCTACCCTGTTTATATTGTATTGCTTGATATTATAACGCACTGACGTCTGGGTTTTGCATGGCCCAGATCCTCTACCTTTGTTGCAGACTGATCAGGAGTATTGCCGCTGTTAGACCGAGCGGCGAGGATCCTGTTGGTACCCAGTCTTACTTTCCAGGTGTTTTATTTATTGGATCATTTGCTTCCGCATATTATTATTTCTTGACTCATTTATTCTGGCTCATGGACATGTACTAGATAGTTTAGTTTACTTTCCTGTTCTTGATATCTCTACAGCCGTAATGTGACTGTGGAAGGATTTTTCCTATCCACAGGTAGCATGGTTGGCTATGTCACGTGCCCATCTTAGCGTACTCTGGGAAGCGGGGTGTGACATACACCATACTTACGGACATACACATTTGTACGTCCATACTTGCGTATATACACATATGCACCTTTATACGGTATTTCATTCGATTTTGGAGATTTGGGAACCGCAAGATATATTTTAAAACTGGATTCATTTAAAAGAGCTCGATATGTGCATATTTTTGTTCCATGTTGCATGATATACAGATATACTTACATTTCTTTTATATGTCGCATACATCATACTTTACGCTTTTATGCATTGAGATATGCTGTTTTCATGCGATTTCTGGATTTGAGAACCATGGAGATTTTAAAGGAAAGCATGTACTTTTAAAAACCCAGTTTCCCTTGATATGATATTTCAGTGCGTCCACCATGTGTTTTCTCGGTTCTGAGAGTGGCATGTAAAATCCGATTTGAGGAGCGGTAGGCACCGTCTGTGGGTACATGGTGGACCCGGTGAGGTACCCCGGGGCAAGAAGACTCGTATATGTTAGACGGTGAGCCTGGCAGGGAAGCACTACCTACCGGTGATAGTATTTGGACTCGGCGGTTATCCGGAGGGTACCGACTGGAGTAGCGAGATGGATATGAGGGTCGACCAGGGTGTGCGGTGCCTGAGGGCCGATCTGAGGATGCGGCGCCTGAGATATATGAGGATTTACATGTCGATGCTGGACACGGTTTTCATGATGTTTCGAGTGTCGATGCTGGACACTCAGGTTCCATGATTTTGATGTGTCGCGAGAGACACCCGTTGACTTATATCCTCATACTTTCATGCATATGCTTTTATGATATTCACATACATTGATTATATGGTTGGACGAGATCCACATGCATACATACATTGATTATAAGGTTGGACGAGATCCACATGCATACATACATTGATTATATGGTTGGATTATATCCGCATGCATATAGGTATTGATTTCATTGTTGGCACATATGCAGACCGGTCACCCTAGATATTATAGTATCACCTTTATGATATGGTTGACCTAGGAGTCGTTGTTTATTCGATTTCTACTTGTAGATGTCTTTCTACTCACGAGTTGGCAACTCACCCCCATTGTGCGACAGTTCTTGCAGGTTGACCAGTAACGGCATCGCTGGCACACAGTTACTTTTGGGTGATTCTTTGATAGGTAGGACATTTGTATCATACTCACTCTTATATTTATATTTCATATTGTATCTAGTCAACTCCATCAATCAGAATTAGTAAATTGTATTAGTAATAAGACTTAGTGAGATTGTGGTTGCGAGACTTAGAGCGAGGGGTTTTCCGCTACTTGTGGTTTTGTTGTCTTACTTATTTCTTTATCTTTTGTGGTGATCTTCGCCGCTGGGCGTCGTATACTTATTTTTATGCTTTGCGTGGTTGTGATCCGCCGGTTGGCGAAGAGCTAGCTCCCGCTTAGGGATGCCATTATTCTCGTTATGTATTTATGATTTTGGATCAAAAAATACAAAGGAGGTGCTGCCCGAATTTTTATAAAAAGATGAAACATGTTTTCAAACTGGTAAATTTTACTTGCATTATTCATGTTCCTTTTCCATGCATTTTAGAAACTTGATTTCATTATACCTTTATTTCAAAACTTCACCAACTTTATTATCTTAAAAAATGTTTAGATTTATAGGTTTCAGCTTACTTGAAATACGTTATGCTTTTAGACGTTGCGTGATTTAAGTGCTGGTCACGAGCTAATATTTCTGGTCGTGACAAAGTTGGTATCAGAGCGCTGGGTTTAACCTTGGTTCGAGTCTATGTTTGATTATTCGGAGTTTAGGACGGGTATGTATTTCGGAACGTAGACTTGACCTTACAAAACTTAGACTTGAACGGGAGGGTATTAGACCCGAACTTTCATTTCATAGGTTGACCCTGATTGATGGAGTAGGTAGCTTGAGTAGAGTGACGTACCGTACGTATGTTCCACGGTATATTTATGATACGATACTCCACTTAAGAAACCTTAGGATGTACATATTTTGAGATCTATGATTCTCCTTGTTCTCTTGATCATACATTCATTTGAGATCATTGATTATATTTGTTTCCATGATCATACTCTCATTGATTCTGTTTCTTCTTATGATCATGTATCCATTCTGGATCTGTCGTTTCCTTTCATGCCCTTGATCTGTTTTCTTCGATACTCGATTGGGGTTCCTGTCACCACGGTTTGAGCGCAGATTGAGCTGCTGCTAGTGATGCGGTCAGGGCGAGCTCGTCTGGTACGATGGCTGACCATTGTGTTTTCTGGTGACATGGGAACGTCTCGATATAGTGTTATGTTGTGACCTCTTGTGGAGGCGAGTGCTTGGTTTTACACCGGATGATCGGGCCATTGTTAGAGCTACCAGTTACGAGAGGACTGTTGATGTACAACATACCTCAGAGATTTTGATGTCGCCTACCGTGCAGACAGATGATCCAGCTGTTGCTGAGATGATGGAATATCACTTCCAGAGCTTACGAGCTGAGATCGCTGGAGCTCCCAGGAAGAGATGCGATAGATGATAGCTAGACTATCCAGATTTGAGAGAAGAAGGTGATTCGTCAGATTGATGCGCCGACGCATGCCCAGTTGAATTGAAGATTTTCAGTGTGAAGAGTCTTACTCGGATCTAGAGCAGACCGATCCAGAGATGACCGTTGATGTATTGTCATTCCTAGAGAATTAAGGCATTGTTTAGCATTCGGACGAAGGGTATTCACATGTTGTATAGGCGAAGCTAAAAAGGTTCGAACGAATGTCAAAAACCCATTTTTCCAAGTTTAAGTATTCAGAAGAACATGCGGGTAATTCTGTGGACTCTCTAGAAGAATGAAACCCTAACTCGACATGATGACCATGGAACCGCTTTTGAACCTTGGGGTTTGCGGCAGTTTAGCGGTGCCATCAGTGAGGCTTGGGTTTGCCCTTCTACGTCTGGTCCAGATGTACTGTGGTATGTACCAGATATTATTAGACTGTGCTCAGGTGTTAAGCCTTCGGAATATTTTGGGACTTTGATGACTCGATCGAAAGGTTTAACGTCGTCCAGATATCATGCGATAAGAGATCAGCAAGCTGATTAGCTTCAGATAGAGGACATCAGCCACATGCGTTGTGAGTTGATAGAGAACGGACGAGAATTGAGTATTCCTCCGATGGTTGGGACGAGTTCCCGAGGACGTGTTCGGCCAGATATCTTCTACAGAGTGATGAAGATACAGAGTACGCGATTTCGAGTCCGTGTGAGAGACTTCGGATTGACCGTGGCTGAGAACAGTAGCAGTACGCAGATAGCAAGACGTGACGTCGAAGCGAACGATGATAAAGAGTGGAGCCAGAGGTTCATGCGAGATACTGACGAGCTTTTGCTACTCCCCGTCGAGATTAGAGATCTGATATGCATACATAGGCGTTGGGATACGGCCAGTTCCTGAGGAAATGTGTGTGGAACACGCAGATGTATAGAAAACGAGAAAAGATTATGTAAGAGTACCAGCCTCCGTACAGTTCGGCATAAGCGAGATCGGAAGAGACCTTGAGCAGGATTCCTTCCAGGATACTGCTGCAATGAGATTTGCACGCAGGATCAGTTGTGTCATGTGTATTCAAAGGACTTGTCACGCCCCGCTTCCCAAAATACGGAATACGAGGGGTAGACAAGGGCAGCCATGCTCCTACGGTCAAGGAAATGTCCTGCCGTAGTCACACTTCGGCTTTTAGTTTTTCATGGTAAACAGTAAATGATGCGCAGGTAATGAGAGATGCAGTAACTGAAGGAAACAATGTAAAGAACTGACCTGAGGGGGAACAAATATAGATATAACTCTGGATATCAAATCGAGATGTCTGTAATATACGTCTAGTCCTGGTCCAGGCTAAATCTTCTCCTCACACTGAGCATGCATACTCAGGTCGTCAGAGCGACACAATAGCAATATAATATATATAAAATCATGTGACAATTCAGCAGTGGTAATAGATATGTGAAACAGTAAATCAATGACAGCATGAATATGAATGTGCAGTAATCAATGCAGCGGAACAGTAAAAGCAGTAGAGCGATATGCCACGTATGTCAACACAGTAAATAAGATATCTCAATGCCAGTATCCCTATCAGTCTCTAAGTCTCACTGTATAGGTCACTAAGCCTATCGTCAGTCCAAGTGTGAGAGTCAACCACTCGTGAGTGTCCTCCACCCAAGGGTAGAACCCAAGGGCAAGGGACCACGGGCCCAACATGTATATCACGGTGAATATCACATACCCTGTAAATCTCCATATAACTCCCTAAATATATAAGCCGACATGGGACTCCCGAGATTCTGTTGAACTCACACTTAAACTACCCCACACCCCGTGGTCTACATCAAACGCTAACCATAATCTTAAATACTAATCGATCCGTGACAAGTCTGCGCGAGAATTGGAGGCAGGACCTCCATCGAGCACGTCCCGACTAATACCTAAGATAAATGACAGTGTCTGATGCCCTATCTATGACACTCGTGCAAGCGCTTCCATAAGTGTCCCATACCACTTATAGTCACACGTACACGCATCCCACAGACGTCGACAATGCAATAAAATAATAGGGTCACTGATTGTGTACAAATACGTATCACTTTCACTTATTCACGGATACACGAACACTGACGTATTTGCCACAATCATCACTAAAATCTAACACTGGGTAAATGCACGATATCACTGGGTTATCACTGCAATGATATGTGTATGATATGATACGTAAACAGTATATGAAGCATGATTAAGATGTCATAAAAATAGTATTCTAACACTTGCACGATTTATCATAAGTCATACGTTTACAGTTTAATGAAAAAATGAACGGGAAATAAACAGTATGTTCAGTTATCTAACCATTGAATTTAGTTTCATGCCAATCGGGTTCCAGGATCATTAATTATAACCATTTCATTTTAAGCGTTCGCGGCTGGAAATCCGGTTTCAGAATCATAAGTCCGTTTCGCAACGCATTTTAATCACAGTTGGGATCAGATTTTAGCGATGATACAGTAGGATGAAATATAGGGTTTTCATTAAGGTTTTCAATGTAATAGACGGATCGTCAATCGCATCTGTACGTCAGGAGTTATACACTGTTTAACACTAATATGTCAGTTCTGATTCTGTTGGGACTGTTATGCGTCCCGATCTTTTAAAATACAGAATAAATAACAAATGGTAACGAAACAGAATGAAATCAATTGTGTTGTCTAGCTAACAGATTTACCTATAATAAGCAGTAGAGTTCCACAATCTACGAGTTAAGGAGATCTTGTGGTACCCATTACGGAACAGAAAACAACAACTGGAGTCGCTCTGGACTGCAGTCCAGAGTCGCACTCCGATCAAAATATCATCACAATTTAAGTACAGGAATACCAGAAAAATGGTATAGGGTTAAAGTTCGTCGAGTCAGCTTCGATTTGAGCCCTCGAACGCACCATTCCAGTAAGTATATGATTTATGGTGAATTTAACGGTTTTCAGGTACAATAAAATTACAGTTTTACGATTAAACTTGGGGGTAGTTGTTTTGGTCATTAACGATCAAATTATCCAACGAAATTCCTGCACTAGGTTCAAAGCCATACGGGCCAAACAATACCATTTAGTTCCGCCAAATTAGGAAAGGATTCTCATTGGGAACACACGTCGAACAGGTAAATAGTGTACGTTTTCAGGAATGGTAACATAGCAATTTATATGATTTGGATTTGTAACATAAATAGAATAGCATGAAGCAAGTAGAGAACTTGCCTGGAGGCGTCTAGGCGATGCACGGCAGCGATGCGGTCTATTGTAATGGCTAGACGCGATCACGATAAACCTTGGCCTCGGCTCGAGCTTCGCTTGACGGCAACGACGGCGACTGAAACTGCGGCGTTGGTTGGCCGGAGCAGGGGAGGTGACGGTGCTGTGCGTTCGATGGCGAGAGGTTGCAGAGGGAGGGAGATATTGAGCGGGAAATGAGTCAGAGAGAGAAGTGTTAGAGAAAGAAATGTAGAGAGAGAGAGACAGAGAGAGAGTTCTGAGAGAGAGAGAGCTGAGAGATTTGAGTGAGTGAGAGAGAGAAAACAAAGAGATAGAGAGTGAGGGATCAAAAGAGAGAGAGATCACAGAGAGAGAAAGAGAATGAGAACAGAGAGAGAGAGGGAAGTGAGAGAGGACACAGAGAGAGTGTGAGAAAAAAAGAGAGAGAAAGAAAGTAGAGGGAGAGAGAAGAAGCAGAGGGTTTGCGAGAGGGAGGGAGAGACGAGAGGGATGAGGGCGACGATGATGATGATGGGGTCGACGAGATGCGATGGATGTCGATGACAAGACGAGTAGTTCACCGGTCGTCGGCGCAGGGGTGGCTGAGCTCGGGTGCAGGATGATGGTGGGGAATGGTGACGGAGGCGACCAAAGGTGGTCGTGGTCGGAGTTTGGTGGATGGAGGCGAGGAGATGAAGTGGAGTGACTGGAGGCGAGGCGAGAAAAGGCGGGGTGTCTGCAGTCGTCGACGTCGGCGGCGGCGGCGGGGCGAGTGAAGGAGTTGGTCGATGACGGGTGTAGGGAGGAGGAAGAAGAATGAGGGAGAGGGCGAGCGAGGAGGAGGGTGTGCTGGAAGTGAGGGGGAAGAGATAGGAGTCTCGCGTCGGTGGTCGGCGAGGCGATGAGTTCCGGGACAGTGGGCAAGAGAAAAAGGGGGAAGAAGACGAGGAGGAGCGATGGTGAGTTCGAGGGAGTTAGGGGAGACGAGGGGTGCGCGAATGGATGTAACGGCGCTCGAATGTGGCCGACACGAGCGCGGGCGTGGGCGGAGGAGGCGGCGTGGGCTGCGGCGAAGGAAAGGGTCGCGAGCGGGAAAGGAGGAGGTAGCCGTTGGGGAGATGCACAGGAGCGGGCCAACGAGTGGGCTGGGCCGAGTTTAAAAATCAATTAATTTATAACTGAAAATAGCTTGGGCTGTGAGGGAACGTGGGCCAGAAATAGATAGAAAAAAAGGAAAAAGAAAGGGCCGGGCCTATGGGGATTTGTTAAAGAAAAGAATGGGTGGGCTCGGGGTTTTATAAAAATAAAGGAGAAAAACATGGGCTGGCTGGAATAGATGAGAGATAGAAAAATAGAGGTTGGCTTTGGGCTGAGGGATTTGGGCTAAAGAAAATGAATTTATTTAAAGAATGAGATTGGGGTTCTATTAAAGACGAATGGTATTGGCTAAGGGAATTTGTTGGAAAAAGATATAATAGGGTCTGGGTTTTGAAAATATAAATAATAAATTTATAAAATAAAATAATAAGATAAATAATTCATAATTAAGAAATAAATAGAATTAAAGGTAATATAATACAAATTTTGGTATAAAAGGGCTGGGTATTACATCATACCACCCTTACAGAAATTTCGTCCTCGAAATTTAAAAGAAACAAAATAATAAGCGAAGAGTTATCATATCGAACACTAATACATGTTGATTTACTTAAAATGGTTAGACAAAATCTGAAGGTACTTATATATATGTAAGAACCATATTCGAAAGATAGGTTTAATAAGTATAATGCAGGAATACTATAAGAGCAACTACAAGTATACGAGAATATAGGTAACAATAACGAACAACAATAATAATCAAAGTGTGTTCGATAAAATCGAAACTCAAATATGCACATTTAAGCCTATCAGAAGCAAGCAGAAAAATAAGTGTAAGGTTCAACCATTTATAATAGTAATCATAGGCACAAAACCCAAAAATAAAGTAACGACAATAAAGCAGTGAAAATTAGTCGGTAGGTTAAAACAGTTTAGGGTAAGGTATCGATATAATAGGTTTAAAATATTTTAGAAAACTGGTATAGTGAAATTAAGAAGCATAGACCAAAAGTATGCGCGGTGTAAGGTTGCGCTACTAAAATGAGAATAATAATAATGCACTTAAAATACATAAAACGGGGTAATCAATAACACGTACTCTTTGACAAATGCAAAATACTAAAACAACATTTTAAAATAATAGTGCCCCTAAATATAGTTGGGGTAACAGGAAAAAGCACAAGTATGTCTAGGCCTAGGTAGGGTAGGGATTACAATGGGATGTGGCTGATACAGAAGGTCGAAGGGGGACGGCTTTAGGCTGAAGATCAAGGAAATTGGGATCGGGTCAGCATAAGAAGTAAGGGTGAGCCACAAAAGACTACAAGGGAAACAGTATGGGGAGGATAACTTTCGGTACATCGTATGAATCAAGAATTTGAAGGGTTAGCTAACTCGAGGATTTCACTATGAACTTCTCCTCCCAGAAGGATCTCAATCGAGTCACAGACGAAGGATGAATGGTGGCTCATTCCAAGGATCAGGGTGCAGTACTTTCTAATCTAAACGAGGGTGAAAACTATACAATGAGTAGGGGTGGACAGTCCGGGAACTCAGCAGAAGAAGTAAATGGATAAGGGCAATAAACAAGTATCAAGCGAACCAATAATCAAAAGGTTTACGAATTCAGAAGATTTATTTCATTTAAGAAATTTGAAACAAAGCATTCCCAAAGACGAAAAGTGGCCCTAAACTATACACATTTTATTTGGCCAGAAAACAACATCAAAAGAAATTCCGTCAGTCGCGGTTGTGGAGATTCAGTAGGTTGCGGTAGGCTCGCGCACTCAGGTAGGGGCATCCATTTCCATATCGCCTCGCGGGCATCGCCATTGGAAGTTCTTCCACAGCAGGATCTTGTTCTTCTGGTCCTTCTTCCTCGGATGGAGCTTCTTCATCGAGGTCCGATTCCATGTGATTCTCTTCTTCTGGATTCTCTTCCATGGGATTTTCCTCCACTGGGTTTTCTTCTATCGGTTCTTCCTCGGGGTCTTCCTCTATCGGGTTCTCTTCAGGGTCTTCTTCCTCCTCGTCGGGATCAGCTATCATGTCAAACTCTGGGACGGCTACTCCTTCGTCCTCTGAATCGTCGTTTCCGAAATTGACCTGGGGACCATTGATCTCGTCATCAGAACTCATCAGTGTGCGATCTAAGGAAACGCATGACTGCGTATCCACATCTAGATGCGGCGCTGCTCCAGGGTGGGCCATAGCCTGAAAAGAAAGAATCATGATTAGGCAGTGGAATACATCAAGAAGAATAGCTAGGTGTACGAAGCATAGAAAGATATGCGGTGGCAGGAACTGAAAAATCAAGATTAAAATGCTGTGATAATGAATAGTATGGATAAGGGAAAGACAAGAGAATGATACATATTTTACGATTCAAGCTTTATTGCATTCAACTAAAAGTTCGACAGTTACAAGATTTCAAACGGAAAGAAATATTTATAAAAGGATGACCACATTATTACTGAAATTAGAAAACATAAAAATTCCTCTTGGATTGCTAGACCGCTGCGTTTTCATCACGCGAGTTGATTCCTGGGCTGGGTCCGCCTTATCCTCGAAGCGCGAACTACGCAATAATCGTCACTCGGCAGAAGTGGGGAGTGTGGACGAATCTCCTCCTTGTAGCTCCTTCCTTTCTGGGCAACCGTTGATGAGATGTTTGTTGGACCCGCATATCAGACATTTCCCCTGGGCGCGGCGACAATCCCTCTGAAGATGTCCTGGCCACTTACAGTACCCACAACATGGGGTCTTCTGCTTCTTCTGTCGCGGAGAAACAAATTGGCTTGTCATCTTCTTCTCTTTTCCTTGTCTAACGGGGATCTCTTTATGATTGGAGACTCCCGCTGGTGCCTGATTCACCTGTCTTCTCAGTCCTTCAGCCAACAAGTCGTTTGTTCGCTCCTGGGCTTCCTTTAAACCTTACAGTATGCTCAGAATCTCAATGGTCTGATTCTGGGGAGCGGAGATAGATGAAGAGTCGTTGAAAGACATGATCCTGAAACAACAATTTCGAGTATTATATAAGTCACACGCTAAATGAATCAAAATATAATATGGATAGGACAAAGATTCAAGAATATCAGAGGTGATGAATTTATTACAAGTGGAGAATCAACTGTATGACTTTAAGTCACTTAAACAGAACACGGTAGTGCAATTGCAACCACATAATCTTGCCAAGTCACCCGAAACCCTAACGAATGGATAGCTGAACATACGATGTGAATATGGATCAAGGATATCAACTTTACAATTTAGATTGAGGGATATCTTAAATTGTCAAGCTATACACGGAAAACTGCAATCCTAATCGAAACAAAACCTGGCTCTGATACCAACTAAACCATGTCATGCCCCGCTTCCCAAAATACGGAATACGAGGGGTAGACAAGGCCAGCCATGCTCCTATGGTCAAGGAAATGTCCTGCCGTAGTCACACTTCGGCTTTTAGTTTTTCATGGTAAACAGTAAATGATGCGCAGGTAATGAGAGATGCAGTAACTGAAGGAAACAATGTAAAGAACTGACCTGAGGGGGAACAAATATAGATATAACTCTGGATATCAAATCGAGATGTCTGTAATATACGTCTAGTCCTGGTCCAGGCTAAATCTTCTCCTCACACTGAGCATGCATACTCAGGTCGTCAGAGCGACACAATAGCAATATAATATATATAAAATCATGTGACAATTCAGCAGTGGTAATAGATATGTGAAACAGTAAATCAATGACAGCATGAATATGAATGTGCAGTAATCAATGCAGCGGAACAGTAAAAGCAGTAGAGCGATATGCCACGTATGTCAACACAGTAAATAAGATATCTCAATGCCAGTATCCCTATCAGTCTCTAAGTCTCACTGTATAGGTCACTAAGCCTATCGTCAGTCCAAGTGTGAGAGTCAACCACTCGTGAGTGTCTTCCACCCAAGGGTAGAACCCAAGGGCAAGGGACCACTGGCCCAACATGTATATCACGGTGAATATCACATACCCTGTAAATCTCCATATAACTCCCTAAATATATAAGCCGGCATGGGACTCCCGAGATTCTGTTGAACTCACACTTAAACTACCCCACACCCCATGGTCTACATCAAACGCTAACCATAACCTTAAATACTAATCGATCCGTGACAAGTCTGCGCGAGAATTGGAGGCAGGACCTCCATCGAGCACGTCCCGACTAATACCTAAGATAAATGACAGTGTCTGATGCCCTATCTGTGACACCCATGCAAGCGCTTCCATAAGTGTCCCATACCACTTATAGTCACACGTACACGCATCCCACAGACGTCGACAATGCAATAAAATAATAGGGTCACTGATTGTGTACAAGTACGTATCACTTTCACTTATTCACGGATACACGAACACTGACGTACTTGCCACAATCATCACTAAAATCTAACACTGGGTAAATGCACTATATCACTGGGTTATCACTGCAATGATATGGGTATGATATGATGCGAAAACAGTATATGAAGCATGATTAAGGTGTCATAAAAATAGTATTCTAACACTTGCACGATTTATCATAAGTCATACGTTTACAGTTTAATGAAACAATGAACGGGAAATAAACAGTATGTTCAGTTATCTAACCATTGAATTTAGTTTCATGCCAATCGGGTTCCAGGATCATTAATTATAACCATTTCATTTTAAGCGTTCGCGGCCGGAAATCCGGTTTCAGAATCAGAAGTTCGTTTCGCAACGCATTTTAATCACAGTTGGGATCAGATTTTAGCAACGCTGCAGTTGGATGAAATATAAGGTTTTCAGTAAGGTTTTCAACGTAATAGACGGATCGTCAATCGCATCTGCACGTCAAGAGTTATACACTGTTTAACACTAATATGTCAGTTCTGATTCTGTTGGGACTGTTATGCGTCCCGATCTTTTAAAATACAGAATAAATAACAAATTGTAACGAAACGGAATGAAATCAATTGTTTTGTCTAGCTAACAGATTTACCTATAATAAGCAGTGGAGTTCCGCAATCTACGAGGTAAGGAGATCTTGTGGTACCCATTACGGAACAGAAAACAACAACTGGAGTCGCTCTGGACTGCAGTCCAGAGTCGCACTCCGATCCAAATATCATCACAATTTAAGTACAGGAATACCAGGAAAACAGTATAGGGTTAAAGTTCGTCGAGTCGGCTTCGATTTGAGCCCTCGAACGCACCATTCCAGTAGGTATATGATTTATGGTGAATTTAACGGTTTTCAGGTACAATAAAATTACAGTTTTACGATTAAACTTGGGGGTAGTTGTTTTGGTCATTAACGATCAAATTATCCAACGAAATTCCTGCACTAGGTTCACAACCATACAGTCCAAACAATACCATTTAGTTCCGCCAAATTAGGAAAGGATTCTCATTGGGAACACACGTCGAACAGGTAAATAGTGTACGTTTTCAGGAATGGTAACATAGCAATTTATATGATTTGGATTTGTAACATAAATAGAATAGCATGAAGCAAGTAGAGAACTTGCCTGGAGGCGTCTAGGCGATGCACGGCAGCGATGCGGTCTATTGTAATGGCCAGACGCGATCACGACAAAGCTTGGCCTCGGCCCGACCTTCGCTTAACGGCAACGATGGCGACTGAAACTGCGGCGTTGGTTGGCCGGAGCAGGGGAGGTGATGGTGCTGTGCGTCCGATGGCGAGAGGTTGCAGAGGGCGGGAGATGAGTCAATGAGAGAAGTGTTAGAGAAAGAAATGTAGAGAGAGAGAGAGAGAGTTCTGAGAGAGAGAGAGCTGAGAGATTTGAGTGAGTGAGAGAGAGAAAACAAAGAGATAGAGAGTGAAGGATCAAAAGAGAGAGAGAGATCACAGAGAGGGAAAGAGAATGAGAACAGAGAGAGAGGGAAGTGAGAGAGGACACAGAGAGAGTGTGAGAAAAACAGAGAGAGAAAGAAAGTAGAGGGAGAGAGAAGAAGCAGAGGGTTTGCGAGAGGGAGGGAGAGACGAGAGGGATGAGGGCGACGATGATGATGATGGGGTCGACGAGATGCGATGGATGTCGACGACGAGACGAGTAGTTCACCGGTCATCGGCGCAGGGGTGGATGAGCTCGGGTGCAGGGTGATGGTGGGGAATGGTGACGGAGGCGACCAAAGGTGGTCGTGGTCGGAGTTTAGTGAATGGAGGCGAGGAGATGAAGTGGAGAGACTGGAGGCGAGGCGAGAAAAGGCGGGGTATCTGCAGTCGTCGACGTCATCGTCGGCGGCGGGGCGAGTGAAGGAGTTGGTCGATGACGGGTGCAGGGACGAGGAAGAAGAACGAAGGAGAGGGCGAGCGAGGAGGAGGGTGTGCTGGAAGTGAGGGGGAAGAGAAAGGAGTCTCGCGTCGGTGGTCGGCGAGGCGATGAGTTCCGGGACAGTGGGCAAGAGAAAAAGGGGGAAGAAGACGAGGGGGAGCGATGGTGAGTTCGAGGGAGTTAGGGGAGACGAGGGGTGCGCGAATGGATGTAACGGCGCTCGAACGTGGCCGACACGAGCGCGGGCGTGGGCGGAGGAGGCGGCGTGGGCCGCGGCGAAGGAAAGTGTCGCGAGCGGGAAAGGAGGAGGTAGCCGTTGGGGAGATGCACAGGAGCGGGCCAACGAATGGGCTGGGCCGAGTTTAAAAATCAATTAATTTATAACTGAAAATAGCTTAGGCTGTGAGGGAACGTGGGCCAGAAATAGATAGAAAAAAAGGAAAAAGAAAGGGCCGGGCCTATGGGGATTTGTTAAAGAAAAGAATGGGTGGGCTCGGGGTTTTATAAAAATAAAGGAGAAAAACATGGGCTGGCTGGAATAGATGAGAGAAAGAAAAATAGAGGTTGGTTTTGGGCTGAGGGATTTGGGCTAAAGAAAATGAATTTATTTAAAGAATGAGATTGGGGTTCTATTAAAGACGAATGGTATTGGCTAAGGGAATTTGTTGGAAAAAGATATAATAGGGTCTGGGTTTTGAAAATATAAATAATAAATTTATAAAATAAAATAATAAGATAAATAATTCATAATTAAGAAATAAATAGAATTAAAGGTAACATAATACAAATTTTGGTATAAAAGGGCTGGGTATTACAGGACCAGAGGCCGACACCAGTAACGTGCTGCTTTACGAGTGGTCGTGATGATTGGCCGAGAGATGACCAGAGAAGTGCTAGAGCGGAATCGTTCCCGTTAGCATACCTGAGCGGGCCGATGAGCCGATAGATTGCGAGATTGGTGAATCTGTAAAGAAGATAGGTCCCAAAGACTGAGGACGCCAGACCGTGAGCTGGAGGCAAGCGGATGTTCTTCTTCTGCCGGTTTTAGGCGCCCCGATTTATTTTTCGACATTGTAGGAGGTATACCTCAATGTCATTTGTTGCGATTTGCATTTGTGATTCGAGTATCACACTTTTATCGCTTGGATTTGAGTTTTGAGGATTGAGTTTCATGATATCGTTTTCGTGCACGATGGCTGCACCTACTGGGTATTTACATTTTTGCGCATAGTTATCACACCAGATATATATTTTATACACCGTTGTGTTGATTTGCGATTTGTGCATATCCATTGCATTTAATGTCGAATTTGTACCTTCGTAGCATGTGTTTATGATTTCGTGGGTTTCATACGGATGATGTGATTTTTGCACTCGGTATAGCTCACATGTGCTTGTAGTGTATTGATACGGATTTATGCTCGTAGTTGCATACGTTTTTGATTTATACACCTTGGTATAATCGGTGTCGTTCTTATACGCATTTGAGTTATTAATGTGATTTTCGAGTATTGGTTGCACCGTATTTGTATTTCGTGCATTTGATGCTTCAGATTTGAGATTTTCGTGCACAATGGATGCACTAGATATTGTTGTCGTGCACACCCGTTGCAGTAGACAGATACTTTTATGCACACCCGTTGCATTTAGTTTTTCTTTGTGCGTATAGTGGCACCTGTGTTTGGATTTGATTTCCGTGCGCACCAGACGCATGTGATTATTGGATACGCCTTTTGAGGCTGATTTTGCTTTGAGCACTTTGTTTTCATGTTGGGCACTATATTGTGTAGTAGCTAAATAGGACTGATCTGAGGACAGTACCCGAGTACTTTGCATGCGTTAAAAGATTACCAAGAGGGTTTTCAAAAAGATCTATAGTCTCGCTATTTCCTTCGAGTCCGTGAGCGACACGAACGTTTATAAAAGAAAACCTTTTGGGATATTTTGAAAACGACGGAACGTGTATTTAGGAAAACATATATGGACATATATTATTATTTTAAAATGAGTGTCCGTCACTTATGCCGTGAGTTACGCATTCACGCGGTGATTTAGAAAATATTTATGCATGAGTTTTATTTAGTTCTTGAAAGTTTTCCAAAGATGCGTACTATACACGTATTATAGTATTTGACTAGTTTATATTAGATTTCAGTAGTGGATTTCGAGATCTGTATCTCTATTGTAACTCCGAGGATATGCGTGCAAATCCGATAATTTGCGTGACGCTTGATGGAGTTCGATTTTGAGTTTTGTACCCGTTTTCATGCGCACTTGACGCGCTGTGTTGTTTATGCGTCTTCCGTGATTTCGGAGCCCCGTTGATTTGAGCTGATTATTGAAATATTTTAGATTTTGGGGGTTTAAATTTAAATTCGGGGACCGAATTTCTTTAAGGGGGGAAAATTGTAACATTTTAGAAAATATAAAATATTATTTTTGGAATTTAATATTAAAATAATATATTTCTCGAAAACTGCCCGATTTGTGAAATTGGGGTTTTCGAAAAAGGGTATAAATATATACCAATAATTGTGAAGTAAACGGAAATTAAAATGATTTATTCATTTAAAAATATATTTAAACGATTTCGCATTTTAAAAATTTATTATATGCAATTTGGCTAAAAACCCGATTAGTGCACTGCTAATCGCGATTAAACCAAATCCGTGTTTCTACGGTTTTTTATGGTTAGTGCACCATGATATGTTACATGTTATTTTATTTGTGTTGTTTTATTTGGGTCTATGTGTTTTTGGTGAGAAGAGAAAGGGAAAAATGTGTAATGATGACTTGAGGAGAGAGAGAGGGGACATAATGATGATAGGAGAGCATACTTGGAGAGAGAATGAGAGTGAGAAAGAGAGAGAGAGAGGGAGAGTGCTGCCCCATTCTATTTCCCCTACCATTTTTTTTCATCTCCTTCTTCATCTTCAAACGCCATCTTCTACCCTCATGACCCATATCAAAATATTCACCAAAACCCCATACTCATTTCATTAAAAACATGCACAAGCTCAAGGGAAGCACATTGAACCAAGAAAAGTTGGATTTTGATGACTTATGGAGCTAGGGCTGTCTAGAGTAGCCTAAATAAGGTAATCCCTGCACTATTAGATTAGTATTTGAGTTTCCTAACTTCTATTGTTAGTTTAGAAGTGTTTTAGTGTATATTAGTGGGTTTTGAAATTTCTTAGATGAGGGTTGAGGATTCTTGAGTTGTGGTGGTGAAGTTGAGGCCTATTAGTGACCATAGAATCCCCATAGTGCTAAAAACCCAGACCTAACATAAACTGAAAACCTGAAAACCTAAAACAGAAACTTGTCGTGTCGGTTTTGTGAAAAAATAGGGTGTGCAGAGAAATCTGGAGCAACCCGGGGAATTTATGAGTTTAGCAAATAATACCAGGGACCAAAATAGGGAACTAGGAGACCACCCTATGAAGACGAGGCCCAGAGGAGCCTGGAGGGCCGAGCTCGCCAGTATATGGGGCCATGTTGTCGGCCAAGTAGGGTGGGTTAGGTTCTAGGTTGGTCCAGTAGCTCATATACAACTTGTACTACACCCTAGACTTGTTTGTGCAACTCCTTTTCACCTGAGTCAAAATCTGAGAGCACTTTGGTATGATTTTGGCTATGTTTTCCGTATTTTGAAATGTTTAGTTTTGATATTTGGATTCGTATTTGGTTGTTGGATGTTTGTACATCAACAACAAGGGTTGTTTGGTTGATTTTGTACGCGTAAGCTATAGGTTCTAACCTATGAGCAATGCGCGTGCCGTATTGGATTTCAGAACTTGATTTTTATAGCATCGCGATATGTGTTGTTATTGTAGGTACCTTCGCGTGGATTCCGAGGCGACGGAGCATGGCGTCATCAACTTCGGCAAGCGAAGACCACGGTGAGTAGATCTATATCTACGGGGGAAGTCGGGTGCATGGCGTATAGCACCCCCGCAAACTTTGATGGAAACCGATTTATATATATAGATTATGATTAATGAAACCTTTAATAGGATACTATAAATAGAATTAAAAGGTAGTTAGAGAACCATATTAGAAACTAAAGATAGTTAGAAGTGATATGATACGACTATTATGTGATGACGGAACTTGAGGATAATATTTGACGATATTGCTTTTTAAGCACTATAGGACTAGATAGTCGACGTAGGTGTGTCATCCAAACCATACCTATTTTCAAACTGAAGAATCGTATGCATCTTTTAAACAGATACCTTGAGAGATGTTACAGATTTTCAAATGATATCTTTTCTTTAAAAACACCGCAGCCCCTACTTTCAAAACTACGATTCGCATCTTTCAAAAACTGTTGGTATGATTCGGGTATGTATGTTAGATTAGATACTTATGCTTATAGTGAAGGTAGAATGTATTTGTAAAATTGACTTGATAAGGAATATAAATGCGATAAAAAGAGAATACGATTTAATATGTGATTTGATGATATGTTGGTATACGGATGCAAGTCAATTGAGATGATTTATACCCTGCCGGTCCCCTGATATGAGATTATTGCGGATGTGAACTGGGACATAGGTATATAGAGATATTTATATGTGTTTTGAATCGTGAGTGTTAGCCGTATGTGACGTTAGGTCCGTACCCTCCTCGTCGTATAGGTTGATAGGATCCCTTATAGCTTAATGCCGCCGTACGATGATTTTCCGTGCGTGATGAGTTTGACTTGATGATTGATCCTTACCCTTGACTAAAGGTTGCCGTATGATGGATTATACCGTACGCGATATTGTTAGGCCGGATGCCGATTGATAGATTCACTGACTCGATCATGTTAGATATGTATACCTTATAGCTTTTAACTGACGATTTACCTTATGATGCATTCATGTTATTCGCATTGCATTACTTATACTTGTGCTAGTACACTTACACCATTATCGATGATGCATATGTTACACGTACACAGATTTGCCGGCTCACACACTTCATCATCGATAATTGCCATGTCACTACACAGTAGGGTTGCTGCATCATGACATACATATTGTACATTCATACTTGCGTATATACCACTTGTACATTCATACTTGCGCACATACTTATTGTACACCATACTTGCGTACATACATATTGTACACCACCATACTTGCGCACATACGTATTGTACACCATACTTGCACACAGACGTATTGTACAACATACTTGCGTACATACGTATTGTACACCATACTTGCGGACATACACATTTGTACGTCCATACTTGCGTATATACACATATGCACCTTTATAAGGTATTGCATTCGATTTTGGAGATTTAGGAACCGCATGATATATTTTAAAACTGAATTTATTTAAAAGAGCGGTTTTCCCTCGATATGTGCATATTACTGTTCCATGTTGCATGATATACAGATATGCTTACATTTCTGTTATATGTCGCATACATCATGCTTTACGCTTTTACGCATTGAGATATGATGTTTTCATGAGATTTCTGGATTTGAGAACCGTGGCGATTTCAAAGGAAAGCATGTACTGTTTTAAAAACCCGGTTTCACTTGATATGATATTTCAGTGCATCCACCATGCGTTTTCTCGGTTCTGAGAGTGGTATGTGAAACCCGATTTGAGGAGCGGTAGGCACCGTCTGCGGGTATATGGTGGACCCGGTAAGGTACCCCGGGGCAAGAAGACTCGTATATGTTAGACGGTGAGCCTGGCAGGGAAGCACTACCTACCGGTGATAGTATTTGGACTCGGCGGTTATCCGGAGGATACCGATTGGAGTAGCGAGATGGATATGAGGGCCGACCAGGGTGTGCGGCGCCTGAGGGCCGATCTGAGGATGCGGCGCCTGAGATATATGAGAATTTACGTGTCGATGCTGGACACGGTTTTCATGATGTTTCGAGTGTCGATGCTGGACACTCAGGTTTCATGATTTTGATGTGTCGCGAGGGACACCCGTTGACTTATATCCTCACACTTTCATGCATATGCTTTTATGATATTCACATACATTGATTATATGGTTGTACGAGATCCACATGCATACATACATTGATTATATGGTTGGACGAGATCCACATGCATACATACATTGATTATATGGTTGGATTATATCCGCATACATATAGGTATTGATTTCATTGTTGGCACATATGCAGACCGGTCACCCTAGATATTATAGTATCACCTTTATGATATAGTTGACCTAGGATACGTTGTTTATTCGATTTCTACTTGTAGATGTCTTTCTACTCACGAGTTGGCAACTCACCCCCGTTGTGCCACAGTTCTTACAGCTTGACCGCTTGGATCAGTAACGGCATCGCTGGCACACAGTTGCTTTTAGGTGATTGCTTTGGTCGGTAGAACATTTGTATCATACCCACTCTTATATTTATATTTCATATTGTATCTAGTCAATTCCATCAATCAGAATTAGTAAATTGTATAAGTAATGAGACTTAGTGAGATTGTGGTTGCGAGACTTAGAGCGAGAGGTTTTCCGCTACTTGTGGTTTTGATATCTTGCTTATTTCTTTATCTTTTGTGGTGATCTTCGCCGCTGGGCGTCGTATACTTATTTTTATGCTTTGCATGGTTGTGATCCACCGGTTGGCGAAGAGCTAGCTCCCGCTTGGGGATGCCATTATTCTTGTTATGTATTTGTGGTTTTGGATCAAAAAATACAAAGGAGGTGCTGCCCGAATTTTTATAAAAAGACGAAACACGTTTTCAAATTGGTAAATTTTACTTGCATTATTCATGTTCCTTTTCCATGCATTTTAGAAACTTGATTTCATTATACCTTTATTTCAAAACTTCACCTCCTTTATTATCTTAAAAAAGATTTAGATTTCTGGGTTTCAGCTTACTTGAATTACGTTACGCCTTTAGACGTTGCGTGATTTAAGTGCTGGTCACGAGCTAATATTTTGGGTCGTGACACCTCATCAAAAGGCCACCGAGCAGTTACCCTACTCGGTCCATCCTTGGTTTGTAATCTCTTACCCCATGACGTCGAGGATCAAAGCCCTCATCAAGAGGCCACCGAGCAGCTACCCTGCTCGGTCCGTCCTTGGGTGGTAATCTCTTACCCCACGATGCCAAGATTCAAAGCCCTCGCCAAGAGGCCACCAGGTAGCAACCCTGCTCAGTCTATTCATGGCTGGTAGTTCACTACCTACCGACGCCAAGGATCGAAGCCCTCGCCAAAAGGCCACCGAGCAGCAATCCTGTTCAGTCCATTCATGGTTGGCAGTTCACTACCCACCGTTGCTAAGGATCAAAGCCCTCATCAAGAGGCCACCGAGCAGCTACCCTGCTCGATCCATCCTTGGCTAGTAATTTCTTGCCCCACGACACTAAGGATCAAAGCCCTCATCAAAAGGCCACCAAGCAGCTACGCTGCTCAGTCCATCCTTGGCTGGTAATTTCTTATCCCACAACGCCAAAGATCAAAGCCCTCATCAAAAGGCCACCGAGCAGCTACCCTGCTCAGTCCATCCTTGGCTGGTAATTTCTTACCCCACGACGCCAAGGACCAAAGCCCTCATCAAGAGGCCACCGAGCAGCTACCCTGCTCGGTCCATCCTTGGCTGGTAATTTCTTACACCACGACGCAAAGGATCAAAGCCCTCATAAAGAGGCCACTTGATTTTTATCAAAAACAATATAGTAACCGCAATCAAGAACGGCGTCGCATGAAACTAGCCGGTGAGTACGGGTCGGTCCACAGGGATGTTGTGAATCTCCTAATCACGCTAACGAGTTAATTCCGAAGGATGTTCGGATTGATTATTAAATCTAAAATCTAAATCAATCTATATCTAAGTCTTGCTAGGGTTAGGTCTAGGTTAAGTTTGGAAAGTTTATAAATCTCACCGCTTTCTATACCCATATGAAGATCTAATTAGGTGTTATGGTAATTATCAATAAAGGGGATTAGATCCATTCGGGAAGGTGTTCCTTCCTCTAGGTTCTTGTCCTTTCTTTAGAGATCCTTACCCTAACCTCCATGGAAAACATCACAACCGGGCCTTTATACTACGGTATCACCGCTACCTCGAGGGATAGGGTGCCGTAGGGAGCGGTATGTGCATGTATGCATAAAGTCCTATGAAAATATATGATGGGCAAGAAAGGGGATGAGAGATCTTCGTCTCTCAAACCTTCCCCAGATCTAACCCTAACAAGCGAGGAGACTACTCACTCATTAGGGAATTAAAATACATTTATCTAGGGCAGAGAATAAAAGATTAACTAGGGCAAGGAATTAAATTTATCTAGGGCAAGAATAGAAAATTAACCTAGGGCAGAAAATAAAGAACTTACAAAAAATGATGCTCTCCAAAAGAATGCTGAAATTTATTAATGAAGGGAGGCATGGCCTTTACAATGATTTAGAGTTCCTATTTATAGAGGATAGGAAACCCTAGGTTACAATTGATTCACACGTCTACATTTACCAAAATATCCTTAGGAAGACCTAGTCAAAGTAGACTTCAAGTTTTGGTAAAATTCTATGTCTGGAAATTTTGGAACTGATTCTGGGTTTCTTGGGCTTTTTATTTCTTTGGATCTTTATTCAATTTGGCTTCTCTATTTCTTCCAGATCTCCAGTGAACAATTGCAGTGGACTTTTAACCGTTTGCTTTGTAATCTTGGACCTTGCATTGCCTTGTACTGATCTTTTATGTAGGCTTGATTAAGATCCTTCTATTTGTTGGTCAAAGTCCCCTTTTTGTGTCGTCTTTTGTCTTTTTCACTGTTTTCGCTCCAAGAACCTGTAACCTGTAATATGTAGCAGACATGCGTCAAAAGCACCTGTTTATTTGTAAAAAGAATAAGAATGAGGAATATAATAATACAATATTACGGTGTGAACAAATACCCCCAAACTTATCTTTTGCTCGTCCTCGAGCAAACTTATTTTTATTCTCTACAAAAAACCTAACCGCACTTTCGCAGGGAAACGCGATTGCACTGAGCTCGTGCAACAAGCCGTTAAACCTCTAGGTGTTCCTAGTAGGAGGAGTGTTGTCTCCTGAGAGTTTTCAGCGGATTACACCCACAAAATCCTATCAATTCGGCTTTTCGACTTTTGTTTTCCAATTAGGTTTTCTAACAAGGAATTCTATTATCGTCGACCCGCAAGTTATCCACCCATATTCTTCACACTTCCTCATCATTTAACATAAGATTATATATGTTCTATAGAATCACTCAGGTTTCGGCATTTCTTAAGTTTTCCTTCTAAGGTTCCATCTCCACTTAGGAATTTTTATCAACTCTACTAAAGATACAAGTTCTATTCTTCACTCCTTTCTCTCATCTAAACTCCAATCACATATCCCCACATGTGTGTATAAATCATCCCTACACTTGGAAATTCAAATCAAGCAATCATACCCTTATCCGTTGTCCAAAGTACTTATCAGTAGGTGAATTTTTAATTCAATTTTTCTTACACATCCTTCATGCGACCGTTAATACTTCTTGAGGTACCAACAACCGATTACAAGATATGTTTGCACTTTAAAGCGTAATTCCTAGTCTTGCAACACCCAAGGCTTTTAGCAGTGACTCCCAAACCAGTTGGTCTAAGGCACTAGGTGATGAAGCACCCTCACTAAATATTTTTCTATTTTTACAGCCTTAAGTAATCATAAAAACCAGTGTTCATTTTTTTTGTTCACTTTTTCTTTTCTTTTCTTTTCTTTTCTTCATACTAAGGACTTTAGACAAGAGCATTTCAAGGTCTCCTCTACTATTCCAACTTTCAAGGTGCGTGATAATGCAAATTGTAGGGTATACATTTTCAGAATCTAGACTTAAGGTAGGAACTATTTTTCAAACTTATACTCTAATAAGAACATCAATACTTTTCTTTTGTTTCGACTTAGCCCAAGAAGTGAACTCAAAATTTGCCTATTTCTAAATAAACTACAAAGGCATATACTTTCTACCGTTAAACTTTAAAGAAAGTTATCTTTAGGGTTTTTAATTTACTAAGTCTAAGATCTAGTTGTTCCTAGCCAGTTAACCTATTTTTCAAACTCAAGTCAATTAGCCAAAATTGAATACATTAATTTTTATATTTTTGAAATTTTTCAATTTTTATGGGTTTTAAAATAAGTATGCAAATGCAAAAATATGTACAAATGAATGCGAAGGAAGAAGACGTACCGAGCATACCCCCAAATTTAAACTTGACAGTGTCCTCACTGTCATGCTACACCAAAAGGGTCAAAATGCCGGCACTCCCCAGTTTATTTATTTATAATTTTTTTTTATTTTATTGTTTTGAATTTTTTTTTAAATTTTATTTATAGAAGAAGAAAACAAAAAAATATATACATATATACAACAAGGTTCCCCCCAAACTTAAGCTTGGCCTTACATAAGCCAAAGGTTAGCACCAACAATTCAAAAATCTTTTCGTGGTAATGGTATAGTTGGTGCAAGAATGGGGTGCGGAGGAAAGAAATGAGACACACGCGAGACCGTGTGGAAAGAAGAATGGTAGAATATGGTCTCGGTGGGGGAGAAGAATGGCGGAAAGGAGAAAGAAGGGTCGCGCGATTGTGAGGGTGTAAATCGAGTGAATAAATTAGCGCAATATGTGATGACCGATATGTTATAAGCGATTGCGCTAACCTATCAACCCGTCGAGAAATGGGGTCAAATCCCTCAAGATTCGCAAGAAAACATGGGTACGCCGAACTTGGTATAGGAGATGAAGGCGTAACGGTCTCTTGTACGGTTGGAACAATGGGAAAGACGAAAGGGAGTGAATTAGGGATAGTATCATTCTCACCGTAGTAAACTATCTCGAACTTGAAAGATTCCATTAATGGTTCGAAACTACTGTAAGCAACCGAGTCTGATGGTTCAACTAAATCATTTGAAAATGTAAAGAACTCAAACTCGGACGGTGAGTCATCAATATCGTCCGAAAAGGTGAAACACTCGTAAGTGTTATCATTTGTGAGAACAGTATCGGATTCAAAGGAAAAATTTTCAAGCTCACAGTCTTCAAGCGGGGTCGGAACGATGGAAAGGAGGGAGGGTGATATAACAGTCAAAGGTTCAGGAGGATGAATTAAAAAATCAGACACATCAAATAAAAATGGTTCAACCTCAATATGGTCCTCAAAACTCTCCTCAATACTATCCTTATAATTCTTCTCAAAATTCAACTCATCCATACCATTATCATCAAAATCAAGACGCGTATGAAGTTCGGGAGAAACATCTAATGACTCAAGATGATGAGTTGAACATAAAATTTCAATCAAATCGACAGATTCATCATCCGAAATATTCCCGGCGTCTATATCCTCAATCAAGTGAAAATCAATTTCTTTAGACACCTCATCAAAAGCATGGATATTTATCAATTTAGGTTCTAAAGTGGAGGTGTAAAGGTCAAACGGATTAGGTACGGTTTCACTTGAAAGGGGTTCTTCACAATTTGGCAAATCAAACACTACAAAGTCGCACAACTCATCATTTTGGACACATGTTTGAAAATTGGAGTTGTTGTTGGGTATGGGTAGGTTTGATTTGGAAATCCTCTCACATTCTCACTCTGTCCAACTGCCTCCTTATACATTGAAAAATTTTGAGCTAGCGGGATACTAGCTACCGGTTCAGCAGGTTGCATAAGGGCGGCCAAGGACGCTTCCACATTCCTAGTCATTTTATTTGTTGCTGCAATATAAGCCTCCAACGACTCTTCCAAACTAGACTTAGGTGGTGAGGGAGTTTCGGTAAAAGATTCCAAATGGTGTGGAGATGCAAAACTCCCAACAGGCTGTGTAGAAACAGTGTCTAGTGAAGGTGGGAAAGTCGGGTAGGACTGGTAGGAAGTGGGTGGTAGGACAGGGGTAGGGTCAACATCTGGATAAAAAGATGAAAAGTCGTGTGGATCCCTAGAACTAGATGAGTGGAGAGGGGTGAAAGATCGACTGCGAGATTGAGCAATATGCTTAGCAATGGACATCGGTTTAGGAGATACGGAAGGACTTGAAAAAGTGGTATCAACATATGGAGGTGGTAAAGGTTGACTTGGTTGACACAAAGTGGGTTGAAAAGTCAAACTGTTTCTCCTAGACGCCTCTATTTGATCTTTCAAAGATTTTTTAGGCAAGGAAGGATCGTCTTTAAATTGACCGAATAAATTGACGTACGATACAAAATTAGGTTCGGGATACCAAAGTTCGGCAAGTGATTTATGATGTGGGGTACCCATGATAGAAGAAAAAGAAGAGAAAGAAGGTAGGTGGTGCAAGGATTTCTTAGCGGCAAAAATTTGCAAGTTGTTTATAAAAGATTTTTCATTTTTCCTTTTTTTTATTTGTTTGGACTTGTTGCAAAAAAGATTTTCGATAAAGGGCTAAGACACACTTTCGATCAACCAAAAATGCACAATCAGGCCTAGATCTAGGGTCACCTAGGTCGGCTAGACAGCTCCTAACTAGGGTTAGAAATAGGACCTCAAACCGCTTCTTCACCGCCAATTGCGGTAAGGTAAGTGCCAGGTAAGTGGGAAGGAACCACTATAGTGGGCCTAATTAATAACCACTAGCCTTTGACACACTTGCCTAGACACCGCAGAGTCAGGTTAGGATAAACGGTCGATACCTATAACTAGTCCTTTTTCCTATTGAGCTCGAAGTCCTTAGGGCTGAGTCTAGTATTTTTTAATTAAAGATTGGTCAATGCAAATGCTTTATGTGATTTCTGGGGTCCTGGGAAGGGTGATGAAATCCCCACCCAATCTGAATTGGTCAAAAGCCCCTTAAAATCCGATTAAAGATATGCAAAAGAGTTGCAATCAAATCTTTTTTGTGAATTTCAAGGTTTGCAAGTTTTCTAATTAAAATTTTCCTTTTTCCGCTTGCTCTTTATTTGGAAAGATATTTTTAGGAAAAAGATTAAGGATATGCAAATCAGAAAAGATCACTTGCAATCAATTATTATTTTAAGCATAGCGCAACGAATCCTGCATAAGATTTGTTATTTGGAAGGGGGATGATTTTTAAGCGCAAAGAAATCCTGCAGGAGATTTTTCAGAAGAGATATCAGAGATTTGCAGAGTAGAAGATCAGAAGACTTACAATTTTTTTTTAACTGCGCTTCTGCCCTTTTTTTTTTTTTGCTCTGAACCGACCAGGGAGCGGCGGTTCCGCGGCCGGAAGGTGTGTCCCGCGGCGGTTCCGCGGCCGGAATAGGGTCGCCGGCGGTTTTTTTTTGGCACCAGATCGCCGCGGTTGCCTTGTAGACTCGGTCCTCCAAATTTCTTCTGTTCCTCAGTTGTTATGATCTTCTGTTTGTTCAGATTTGATATTTTCTGTTTTGATCTCTGGAGATTTGCAGATCCGAACTTGATTGTAAATCCTGCAAAATTCAAATAAAGATACCCTTCACAAAATAAAAAAATGATGAATTTTTATATTTTTTTGTGATTTTTCTGATTTTTCTGATTTTTTGAATTTTGATTAACCCGAAATTGCAAAAAGAAAATTACTACGCCATCCCCGGCAACGGCGCCATTTGATTTTTTCTCAAAAACTATCTCTTACCGCAATCAAGAACGACGTCGCATGAAGCTAGCTGGTGAGTACGGGTCGGTCCACAGGGATGTTGTGGATCTCCTAATCGCGCTAACGAGTTAATTCCGAAGGGTGTTCGGATTGATTATTAAATCTAAAATCTAAATCAATCTATATCTAAATCTTGCTAGGGTTAAGTCTAGGTTAAGTTTGGAAAGTTTATAAATCTCACCGCTTTCTTTACCCATATGAAGATCTAATTAGGTGTTATGGTAATTATCAATAAAGGGGATTAGATCCATTCGGGAAGGTGTTCCTTCCTCTAGGTTCTTATCCTTCCTTTAGAGATCCTTACCCTAACCTCCATGGAAAACATCACAACCGGGCCTTTATACTACGGTATCACCGCTACCTCGAGGGATAGGGTGCCGTAGGGAGCGGTATGTGCATGTATGCATAAAGTCCTATGAAAATATATGATGGGCAAGAAAGGGGATGAGAGATCTTCGTCTCTCAAACCTTCCCTAGATCTAACCCTAACAAGCGAGGAGACTACTCACTCATTAGAGAATTAAAATACATTTATCTAGGGCAGAGAATAAAAGAATAACTAGGGCAAGGAATTAAATTTATCTAGGGCAAGAATAGAAAATTAACCTAGGGCAGAAAATAAAGAACTTACAAAAAATGATGCTCTCCAAAAGAATGCTGAAATTTATTAATGAAGGGAGGCATGGCCTTTACAATGATTTAGAGTTCCTATTTATAGAGGATAGGAAACCCTAGGTTACAATTGATTCACACGTCTACATTTACCAAAATATCCTTAGGAAGACCTAGTCAAAGTAGACTTCAAGTTTTGGTAAAATTCTATGTCTGGAAATTTTGGAACTGATTCTGGGCTTCTTGGGCTTTTTATTTCTTTGGATCTTTATTCAATTTGGCTTCTCTATTTCTTCCAGATGACCAGTGAACAATTGCAGTGGACTTTTAACCGTTTGCTTTGTAATCTTGGACCTTGCATTGCCTTGTACTGATCTTTTGTGTAGGCTTGATTAAAATCCTTCTATTTGTTGGTCAAAGTCCCCTTTTTGTGTCGTCTTTTGTCTTTTTCACTGTTTTCGCTCCAAGAACCTGTAACCTGTAATATGTAGCAGACATGCGTCAAAACCACCTGTTTATTTGTAAAAAGAATAAGAATGGGGAATATAATAATACCATATTACGGTGTGAACACCACTGAGCAGCAACCCTGCTCGGTCCATCCTTGGCTGGTAATTTCTTACCCCACGACGCCAAGGATCAAAACCCTCGCTAAGAGGCAACCGAGCAGTTTCACTGCTCAACTCCCTACATGTTTTTACTAAGCGATCTCCACCTCGACTTCGGGGCCATGGATATGCCGACCTTTTATCGGTCTTTGTACACTGGGAAAATGGTCGAATTCAACTCGACGTGCGATCGCTAGATGAAAAACCGACCTAACATGAAAGCAGTACCGCGCAAATAAAAAAGTTTACCACAAACAAAAGGAAAATGCGCATGCAAAGAACACTGCAAAAAGATTTTTTATTCACAAAGCCGGAGGTCTTTACAGAGGTATTATGGGCTCCCCAGCCTTACAAAATCGCTCGGGGGTTTACAAAATTTCAGCGCAAAAATAAGGAGGCAAGGAGACTCAGGCCTCGGGGCCCGGGAGAACCTTGATGAGCTCCACATACACCACCGCGACCGGGATTGCGTCTTGAAGGTCGGCGCCCATCACAGGAGCCTCGGCGTCGGGAGCTAAGGGGACCGACTTCTCCCCAACGCTCCCACCGGGGGCCTCTCCCCCAGCAGCGCCTCCGGGGGCATTCCTCTGCGCCTCATCCCCGAGGGGGTACTCACCCTAGAGCTCGCCGTCAGGAAACTCCGGCATCAGGACCTTCACGGCGTCCAGGGCGTTGTGCCAAACGACTGCAGCGGCTCCAGCGAGGTCGGTGTAGTACTAGTCCGACTTCTTGTAGCTCTCCACCGCTTTCGACGCTCGGAGCTTGGCACGCCTCGTTCCCTCCTTCGCCGCCTCGTTCTTCCTTCGGAGGGTGTTCGCCGTCTTCTTCAGGGTGGCGATAAACACCCTGGAATCTTCCAACTTGGCCTCGGCGGTTCGGGCGGCCTCTCGGCACTTGGCGATCTCCCGATCCCCGACCGTCACCCGGTCTTCGAGGGTAGCGACCCTCTCCATCACTGCCTCCAGCTCCAGCCTTGAGCTCTCCTCCCGCGAGGAGAACTCGACCGCAGCCCGCATCGCCGGGGCAATTTCCTCGTCCTCCATGTTGACGACGAGGACGACGTGCTGGAGGACCTGAAGAAAACAAATAAGGGTTAAAAAGAAAAGGAGGGCAGCCAATCTTGCGAACAAAAATACTAAATGAAGACCCGAGTGGGGTGAAAACACTAACCTGCACGGCCTCTTGAGCTATAACCACCATTTGGGCCCGGAGGGTCCCCTGAGGGATTCTGCCCCCGGCCGACCTTTCCATCTCCGAGAGCAGGCTGTCGGCGATGGAAAGCCCCGAGGGCACCTCGAAGTGAAGCTCCCCATCGTCCACGATGATCGGGGAAGCCGGGGAGCGGGGCACCATCCTATGGAACCTCTTTAGGAGAGACGCAGGGGAATCAGTCTCACCTCCCACGTCCGGAGCCCGGGGCTCTTGCTCCCGAGCACGTTTTTGGCTCGGCGGGTGACTGGACTCCGAGGCACGGGGCACGCTTGCGCGCCTGGATGGAGCGGCCGCCGGTGGAGCCGGAGCCGATGACAGGCGAGAAGGGCCGGCACCTCCGGCCTTCTTCCCCTTCTTATATTCGACCAAGGCTGCCCGGAATTTTCCTAGGTCTATGGGTTCTGCATAAAACAAAAGTACAAAGGAGTCAGCAATGCTAGAAAAAGTGAAAGGATATACAAGTCTAAACGGGTCGCCTGAAAACTCCTAATTTACCCGCAAACTGGGCGGAGCTGAGCCTGGCCCAACTGAGGGCCCACTCAGACAGCAACACATCAGTCCAGGGGAGGGACTCCCACTCTGACACCGCCACCGCGTCGAGATCATTCGACTGCCTCACCCGCAGGCAGTTGGCCCTGTGCCACTAGATGGGCACAGGCCAATCCTCACCCTCGGGCGGCCCAATAAACAAAAACTTCTTCTTCCATTCGTGAATGGAAGAAGGTACTACGACGACCCCCGACCCGGCAGTACCTCCCCGGTGTTTTCTAAAAGATATGTATACCCAGCTCGGCTCGCCCTTATGAGTGCCGGCGTGGTTTTTGTAGCAAAGAGAAGAAACGAGAAGGTTCCGGTTGAAAGGGATCGGACGTAATTTCAACCGGACCAGAAACCCATGGAGAATCCTCCAAGAGTTCGGCACTAACTGGCCCGAGACTAACTCAAAACAATTCAATGCCGCACTCACCTCGGGGGAGAAGGGCAGGCGCATCCCGGCTCAAAAGGCTTCCAGGTACAAAGCAATCTCCTTGCCCCGTACCTGGTCTGCCCTCTCCCCCTCCTTGGCTAGACGAAGCGAGTAGCCGGGAGGAATGTGGAAACGAGTCCGGATGGTGGCGAGCTCATTCGCATGCCTCAGCATGGATGACGCGCCAAGAGCATCCATGACCTGCGCTCTGGGGACCGCCCCCGTCGCACGACCCCGGGAAGCATGACTAACCCTAACTTCCCGGGGGGACTCCGACTCAGACGATGAAAAGGAAGAAGAAGAAGAGGAAGCTACAGAGGACTCCCTAGACTCTTCCCGGACTATTTCTACAGACTCCTCGGTAGAAGATATCTAATCTGATCAAAGGGATGAGTCCTCGGAAGAGAAAACGCAAGGAATCCGACCTGAGAAGAAGAGTGCCAAGCTAACACGACTAGGGACGAGAAGATTGTGATGGGGTATGGACCCTGATGAGGATCCCACCTTTATTTATAGCTGTCGGCGTACACATCCTACGACTCCGATCGCCTCCCGCCAAGATAGCACTTCGCAACCAACGGCCGACAACATTCCACCTGTCGCACTCACATTGGGCGCGTCCCATCAGGCGCGGGAACGCCTGTGTCCCGTCTCGTCAGCCAACCAGCGCCAGGCACGTGGGCTGGCACTTCGATGAACATACGCACAAACCGACGCATTCTCTTTAATGCGAGATCTCTTCCCTGATCCACTGACGTCATCAAGAAAATACAACTAATTGCCTGAGAATACGCACCGACGATATCTTCAAATAAGAGCTCATCCTAGGTGACCGGTCAGACCACTCTCGACCCGACCCAGGAACGGGTCGAGGCGAAAGTGGGGGGATAATGATGATGCTCGATATCGGTGACTCCCCAGATCATGACACGTGGCAGATGACGTGTCCCAGAGCTTACAAGAAAGGATAAAAAAAGGGTACGTTGGAAGCATACCCGGGCTTGCGACCCTAGGATGTTACCGACCTTCGGTGGCCTTCCAGACCACCCCCGACTCGCTTCTGAGCTATCACAGAACCAAGATGCCTCGGCCTCCCGCCGAGCTTATCTTCCTCAGTCTCACCGACCGACCCACATCACCGATTACAGGCGCCTCCGCCACGGCTCCGTGAATCTCGCCAGGCGCGAGATATCCGCCGCCCATGATCCCGCGTTCCACGCCATCATGATCCCCCATTAACGAGTATATCTCGTTATTAATGGGGAATCCCGCCTATCACGCGGGCGTAACGGCCGGCGTGAATCTTGCACCCGCCTGCCCATTGCTGCCACTATATAAACCTCTCTCCCAGACGACTCAGGTAAACCAATTTTACTCCAATAGGCCGTTACTCTGCAAAATACCCCGTCTAAGTTGATCGTTGGAGGGTTTTCAGTGGCACAACCATCCCGGGACTTCCTTGCAAGTAGCTCGGCCTCAACCACATAAAACCCATTGAGATCCACACGATTCAGGAGGGAACCCTCCAACTCAATCTCAGTCATCCATCAGCGCCATCCATCAGCGCTCGCTGCAGATCAACGGAAAATAACATCTGAAGGAGATCCAGAGATCCATCACTACCTTTCAATATATGAAATTCGAAGTGGGCTAGCTAACACTACATAAAAAATTACTAAAATCCAATCATAAACTCATGGAAATTCTCCATTGAAGAACATGGCAAGCCCATAACCACTACAATGCTCTTGCCCTCATCCTTTTCACTACTAGGCAAAAAGAAAGCCACCACCTTTAGGGGCAGCTCAGCTGGGCCCATCTGGGCCGCTTCTCCCCACCCCGCGAATGTACCCATCCGGGTCCATGAAGTCACCAACAAGGTCGCAGTCAGTGACGGCTGGACCCGAGTCACTTCAAAACAATCGATAGCAGATCGAATGTACCCATCCGTGATCTGATTGATCGCATCCTGCAGCAATTTAACCGCAAACCCTAACGGCCGGCTGACCAACTCCCCAGCTTCACACAAACAACAAGCAAAAAGGATCCCCTTCCCGAAAAATTCGGCAGGCAAGGGTGGTTCGACCCGGTTTCGGCCATCAACCGCAAATAAGAGCTTAGCTGTTTGGGTTGGGCGCATGTTAAGAGCCTGAGTCCGAGCCCGCCAAATGAAAGCTGTTAGGGCTACGAAAGAAGTACAGTTTTGGACTAAATCGTTTTTTAAAGCTGATTGTTTGATTCGGTTGAGTTTTTTTGAGTCGAAGGTGAAGTAATCGTAGACAAGCTCTTGAGAGGAGTATAGAGAGGAGAGGTTAGATATATCTTCGATGTCGAGAAATTCGCTGTGGGGGAATTCGATTTTTGGTGGGCTTCGGGCTCGTCGAACTGGCTGGTCAAGAAATGGTTCGGTTGACAGAGGATGGCCCCTTGCAGTTTCAGCCCATGAATTGAGAAAGCCCACTGCGGAGTGCCACCAACGTAATGAAAATAAAAAAGGGAGTATATGATAGTCATTACATAACTAGTTTGTTGATCATAACAAGTTCATGTAAGTTATGAGTATTTAATGAAAATCTTAGAAAACATGCCTGCACAGTCATAAGACGAGTTTCTAGCAAATTTTGAGCCTTAGGGAAAGTACAGACAAGGTCCACAAAAGCTTGGCTAGGGTCAGGTATCGTGATATCCCCCAACTCGTCCATCTCGGCCTCGGCGGCCGCCTCCACGAACGGAACCCCTCTCCCATCGCAGCGGACGATCAACTTCCCGTCCTGGCTAACGGCGAGGCTCCTGTCGAAGGGGTAGAAATGAGCCAGCACTTGCTCCAATGACTCCCTCAACACTTCGCCAGCATCTTCAATATTAATGCTCTTGTTCTTGGTTGGTTTTGACTTGTAGCAGTGCACCGTCTTCATAATGACTGCAACATTTTGGTCCAAGTTTGATAGGAAGCAGCAGGGGTTGCAGCTGTTGTTGGTCTCCATGTTTTTTTATGGTTTTGGATGGAGGAGGATTCGTTTGGATCTTGTTATCTTGATGAGTAGCCATGCATCTGATTGTTTGCATTTGAACCATGCAATATTATTAGATAAATTATACATGATAAATTGCCAATAGACACCAAAACTTAACGCTCCTCGTAGAAATGCCATGAGCTTTCAGGGTTGTTCAATTTAATACAATTTATCACTTTTTTTGTGAAAAATGAAAAGCTCTGTATATAAGGGCAAGAAAGTTCCTGCCGAGCATATCTGCGGCCTGTTTGGATTGGATTATTTTTTGTTAACAAATGATTAAAAATCACTTCAAGATGGGTCCTAAATAGATAGTGTGTTTTGAAGTCTCTTTTAGTATTTAATAAGTGATTATTTTACCATGGGTTCCACCGTTACTAGCTTAAAAATGACATCTTTTCCCACTTAAAAATAAGCTAGGAATTCCAAGCTTATTTCATAAGTGATTATGGAATAGTAGAGTTGATCAAGTAATATACCATAATACCCCTTGCTTTTTCATCCAAATTTTAAAATGGTATTAATGATACGTCCTTTTGGTCATTTTACACTCAATAATCACTTATTTATCTTTTCATCCAAACACACTATCTACCTACTTATAATCATTTTTCATACAAAATCATGCAAATACTAAATAACTTATCTATCATACGCACTTATAAGTGATTTTTTTATTTTTTCCAGAAATAATCATGTATAAGGGATTATGGTCTAAACAGGCCACTAGGAACATGCCATAAACTATGTAGTATTTATTTTAAAACACTATGTTATAGTATACATATGATATTTAAGTTTTTTTTTAAAATGCTCTCCAAGAAAAAAAAATTGCACAAAACCATGTTATATTTTAGTGGAATTTAGCAATTTTAACATACAGCATGAGCTTTAATCATACTTTTTTAAGAATTGACCGGGCTCATCCAAGCACATATCATACATACACACAGCACACACAAACACACAACATAACACACCCAAGAGACCCACAAATTTGCTCCGAAAGTATTAATTTGTGGTCACTTCTCCTCGTAGGATTCGAATCTCGCACTCTCCCTAGAAAGAGAAGTACCATACCAACTGAGCTGAAGCGAATATGTCGTTTGCATTGAAGCAACAAATTGGAGTATAAAAGCATGCACTTCATCTAGATCTTTTCGAACACTTTTGTAACTCCATGAATGGCATAGAGGGATTATAGCTGCTATTTAAATCTAAATTGGAAAATATTGTTATATATCGATGTTCATCCATGAACGATTCTGTAATTATTAAAAAAAAATCTGATATGTAGTGAGCACTAGATATTATTACCGTAACAGATATCGACGAAGACGAACGACAAAAAAATGATATATGTTAACCTAACTAAAAAATAAATCAAGGAGGAAAATATTGATCTTAAAATAAGAAATGGGCAGGATCAAAATATATTTTATGTACCTTTTCAACAGATATTGCAGAACCTAAGCTTTTGTGTACTAATAAAATTAGACTATGCAATTTTATTGGCTACGATTGATGTTTCTTGTATATAAATATAATTAGCATTATATAAAAAGATATATATTAACATTTATATGCGGTTTTCTTTATGTAACTGCCAAGTGCCAACTACCATCACCCCCACACAAAATATGACTCATTATTGCCAAATATATGCTTTGTGTTTGGTGGTGATGCTTTATGGACCAATATGTTATAAATTTTTTTCAAGAAGCTGAAAGATTTCGTTGAAACTGTTGGTTTGAAAATTCCTCGGAATGTTTATTCAATTGTAATATTCATGCTACCAAATGTTCCATTGATGATTATATGCAGTTCATATAATCCATTTATCATAAAATTAAATGTAAAAGTATTCTTTTCTTTTTGTCAAAGAAAAATGGATAAATCTAAAAATAGGCAAGCTAATATTAGTAAGGATCTTGTAGAATTCGTACTTGAACTTTTCCTTTATTTTATAGAGACAAGTTATCCATCGTCCATGGATTATTGCACTGACAATCAATGTTGAAAGAAAAGCCAAATCCTATTTTAAGGATATTCTTTCTTATCTCTTTTTCTTAAATCTTAACCATCCATGTATTATATCATGTTCGATGAATGATATGCATAAAGCAAAAAATAGCAGATTTGAATTCTACATTATTCAATAGATTAATATGCACCAAGCAAGGTTTTTGCCCATCTTAAATGAGATTTTCTCTTCAGAACTTTTGGGTATTGAAGAGCAAGGTTGTGAAAATTTTACCATTCGCAATTCGCATATAACGATTCGATACCATTCAGACAATCTACGATACATATCGCAAGGTTGTAACAGATTACAATCGAATCGTACGATTCACGATTCATATCGTACGATTTGATACAATTTTACGATTCACCGTTCGAATCAATTCACTAAATAGGCCGGGTGTCACGTCCCGCTTCCCAAAATACGGAATACGAGAGATGATAAGGCTAGCCATGCCTCTACGGTCAAGAAAATATTCTGCCGCAGTCACATTTCGGCTTCTAACATTACGTGGTAATCACTAATCATAGCACCGGTAATGAGAAATGCAGTCATTAATTCTATCAAAACAGATATGAGACTAACCAGATGGAATCAAAGGGCGTGATAGCACTAACGTCGCTGGTCTAGATGTCTGAAATATTCTCGAGGCAAGAAAAGTCGTGATCCGGGTTAAGTCCACCTCTCACTCTGAGCATGCATACTCAGATCGTCAGAGCGACATAAAAGCAATATATATAAATATGTAATATATGCAATGATGATAAACATAAAGCAGTAAGTATAGAGTAATGACACGAGCATGAAATAACTGATACTTGTGACGATAGAGCATGTGTATCAGATCAGTAATCAATGCAATGTTTATGTCACTAAAGCAATCAATCTCTAAGTCACAATGTCCAAGTCACTAAACCTATCGTCAGTCCAAGTGTGAGTGTCAACCATCATAGAAGTATCCCCAACCCAAGGGTAAGCCCCAGGGGCAAGGGAATACGGGCCCGAATCACGATCAATAAGAATCAGAAACACGATCAGTACAAATCCCGAAATCACGAAATATGCCGGCAGTGGGACTCCTGAGATTTCGTTGATCGAACCCACACTCAAACTACCCCACACCCCGCAGTCTACATCTAACACCGATCATGAATCTAAATACTAGTCGCTTCATGATAAGTCTACGCAAGAATTGGAAACAGGGTCTCCATCAAGTATGTCTCGATGGGTATCCAAAATAAATGGACAGTGCTCGATATTTTACCTATAATACTAATATAAGTGCTTCCATACCCTTCCTATACCGGTTATTGTTACACTTATATATGTCCCATAGGTGTCGACAATGTAATAACTAAATGTTTCCGCTAATTGTGTACAAGTACGTATCACTTCCATTATTCAATCACGCTTTTACACTAATATACTTCCGAAAATCCAATCACTAATATTTATCACTTGGTAATGTAACACGGTCACTAGGATGTCGATACAAATGAACACTATTTACAAGGGTATAACAGTCATGCAACATGATGGGAATACAGTAAATGCACTACTGAATACGTATGAGCAGCCGGTGTCGGTTGGATTAGAAAAATAACATAAAATCGCACGTGCATAATTTGGCTAAACAATATAAAAAGCGTAAACAGTGTATTAAATTATCTCTACAGAAAAATTGGTTTCGAGTCAATCGGGTTTCAGGTTTGTGAGTTATGGTCATTTCATTTTAAGTGTTCACTGCTGGAAATCCAATTTCTGAACTGAAAGTCCGTTTCGTAACACGTTTTACTCCCTGTTGGAATCATAATTAGGAAACGCTATAGCATATAATATTTAGATTTATCTGTTATTCTTCCAACGCATCAGACGGATCAATAATATCTACTATACGTAGGGAGATATGCACTATCTAAGGTTAAGGTATACATTCTAGTTCTGCACGAAACTGCAGCACAGATCGACGGTTTAAAAAGTGTTATAAATATCAAACGATACTGAAATGCAATGAGACCAGTACCGTTAGAAAGGCAATTCAATCCTCCACGCTTACATATATTTTTCCGCACACTTGTGCTCTTAAACAGTGAAAAGTATACATTCTAAAACGGGTAAAGGCAGAGACTGTTGCTCTGGACTGCAGTCTAGAGCCATTTTTCGTCGTTATAACTTATTAAAATTCAGTGGTCAACTATAGGATACTGTAGGATTATCTGTTGGCTTCGATTTGAGCCCTGGAACATTAGGTTACAAATTGCATTCAGTTTAATATAGATTTTAGAATGTGGTATGTGCGGTGAATTCCAAATTCAACGTCGCCTTTTAGGGGCATTGTTACATGATGTCAACTTCACTAATTTCAACCCAAAATCCTATATGATATTCGTTATCAGTAAACGGTTCTATCCACAACAAATTCCGCGATATGTGATTTAATTAGCGTTTACGGTTCGCGTCAAACCCCCTACGATAGCATCGAGCGGTGAACACAACACATCGGGATCTCATCTCATCTAACTAATCTCAAGGCGGCCTTGATCTCTATATTCCATACACGATTAGAATTTGGGTTCTATACTCGATTCCAAACAATTCATATCGGATCCAAACACAACAGGTATCGTAGTAACCTGAACGAGAATTCACTACAAGTAGATGTACACACACACACACACACACAGGTGTATATAGTCTAATTAAGCATTAAATCTGATTTGTATAGTATTAGCATGTAAGCAAGTGAGGAGTTCACTTGCCTCAGTCGCTGATATAGAAGCGACGAACGTGCATATTATTCATCTCAACACACAAGACAATGATAAACGTCGCGGAACCGGCACGGCGTGACGCGAGACTCGAGCGCGATAGGGCCTGTGACGAACCTATGCGATATTGCAAAGGCGACTGCGTTGACGACCGCAACAGCGACAGAGACTGAGACCACGGTTTAGATTTTGATGGCGGCAGCCGAAACAGCGGGGATCATGATAAATGCACGTGTTCAACGAAATGTTGGGCCTCGATCTGGCTTGGAACTTAGGCTCGGCTGTGGGGTGCTGGGCTCGGCCGTTGGCTGGAGGTAGATGGTGAGGTGGTCGGCAAGGGAAGTTGTAGTGGTGGAAGCAGCGTCTCGTCGGCGAAGGGCGATGCAGGAGAGTTTGGGTGAGGGGTGGTTGCTGAGGTGATGGAGCTCGGGCTGGGGTCTATGTCGGAGGAGTTTGTCGGCGATGAAGTGACGATGACAGAGCTTGACAGTGGTGGGTAGAGGAGATCTTGGCGAGGCAACAATGCTGCCGGTGATGGTCAACAGCGGTCCCGGGGAGCTCCGGCGAGGGGTGGCAGCGATGGCTCGGGTTCGTGAGGAGCTTGGGTTATGAGTGGAATGAGGAGAGGAAGACGAGGTGGAGTTTGAGGGAGGTGGTGCTGGGGTTGAGGAGTTGGCAACTCGGGTTGGGGTGGCTGCGGGCATCGACGATGATGGTGAACAGGGTGCCGGTGATGATGTAGGATTGGGTTGAAGAGTTCGATGGAGCTGTGAGGGGGAAAGGTGGAGATGTTGAGGATATTGTGGTGGTCTTGGGGAGGCGAGGAAAGAAGGAAACGATGGTGGAAGGTGGCCGGTGAGTTGAAAGAAGGGCACGACATTGTGGGGTTATGTGTTGGTCGGCATCGAGGAGAGGTCGATGGTCCTAGGGGCTCGTCGATAAGGTGGGTTGAAGCGAGGGCGGCATATTAGGAAGAGGTGCTGGTGTCAAGGTGGTTGTGATCCAGGTGGTGGCTCGTTGGCGTCGACATAGTCGGTGGCGGCGTGAGGTGGTGTTTGGTGGTAAAGGGTGTTGGAGGTTATGGAGCTGGGTTTCATGGGAGAAGTGGTGTGGTGGGCTCGGTCGCAGAAAGAGGGTGGCATAGAGGTTGTTGCGACGAGGTTGGCGGAGGTGGCAGCGGTGGTGTGAGGTGGAGGAAGGGCTCGTCGGCGGCGGTTGCTGGCGAGCTCGATTTGAAGTTTGAGGAGGGAGAGGGATGGAGTGAGTTATTGAGAATAGGAGAGAGAGGAGGTCGTTGAGGAGAAGGGGTGCAACATGGGGATCATGGGGTTCGTTGGCGAAGGGGGACTTCATGGGGAAGAGAGGGTCGAGCGGGACAGTTGCGATGGAGGAGGAGAAATGTGTGGGGGGGACTCGGGAAAGAAATGAAGAAGAAGAGACGAAGAAAGAGTGGGAGTGGGCCGGGTTTAGGGTTTGGGCCGGATTTGGGCTTGGGGTAAGGGCTAGGAAAAATAAAGGGTTAGGGTTTGGGTTTAAAGTTTAGTTGTTATGGTTTTAAATAGAATTAGAAAAATAAGAAAACATAGTGAAAAATTATTATCAAAATACGGATAACATACAAAAGACTGTGTTTAGAATCTTAATCGGATTTAGGGTTTAAGAAGAATTAGAAAAAATAAAAGATTTAGGGTTCATGGTTTCTGGTTTGGAAAAATAGGAAAAGGATTTTGAATTAATTTGTCAGGAAAAATTGCTAGAGAAATTAGAAGATAAGTAAAATATATAATGAGTTGGGGAAAACATTTGAGAAGGAAAATTAGGAAATACATATAGAAAACAACTTAAGGAACTTAAATGAATTTATTACTGAAAATAATATGGAAAATACAAATCGATGATACCGGTTGTTATATCATACCACCCTTAAAGAAAAATTTCGTCTTCGAAATTAAAGAACGAAAACAACAACAAAACAACTAATCAAAGAATGGGGAAAGCGTTGACGGATCTCCTCTTTATAACTTTTTCTTTTGAGGGTAACCGTTGACGCGGTGTTCGCCAAATCTACAAATCAAACATTGTTATTTGGCCTGGTGACAGTCTTTGTGAAGGTTCCCCGGTCTTTTGCAATAGCCGCATACTTGGGTTCTCTGTTACTTCTTCTACCAAGGAACAAATGGACGTTTCATCTATACACCTCTTCTTTTACTAACAGGGATTCCCTTATGATCGGGGCTTCTCCTGGTTCTCGAACCAGTTGCCTTCTTAACCCCTGAGTTAAAATATCATTCGTCCTCTCCTAGGCTTCTCTCAAGCCTTGCAGTACACTCAAAATCTCGGCGGGGTGATTTTGGAAAGTGGAGGTGGAAGAAGAGTCGTGGGAAGCCATGATTTTGAAACAACAAATTTTCGGACGACGGTATAAGATATAAGAATCGGAATAAGATATAGAATTGACAAACGATGTAAAAATATGTGGTGAGGTGAAACTCAATCGAGCGGAAATCAAACGTAGAACTCCAAGTCACTCAAGCAGAGTGCTGCCTTATAACTATGCTGCAGTTCATAGTTACAACCACATAACTCTACCAAGTCACCCAAAAAACTCTACCAGATAAGATCAAAATATATAGCAGGACACACTAAACGAATCCTAGCTAAGGATAACAAGCTCTAACCTAGACCGACCTGGCGACTTAACTTGTCAAACCCTAGTCGGAAACTGTAATCTCAACCTAAACCTGGCTTTAATACCAACAAAACCATGTCACGCCCCGCTTCCCAAAATACGGAATACGAGGGGTGACAAGGCGAGCCATGCTCCTACGGTCAAGTAAATATCTTGCCGCAGTCACACTTCAGCTTCTAGTATTACGTGGTAATCACTAATCATAGCACCGGTAATGAGAAATGCAGTAATTAATTCTATCAAAATAGATATGAGACTAACCAGATGGAATCAAAGGGCGTGATAGCACTGACGTCGCTGGTTTAGATGTCCGCAATATTCTCGAGGTAAGGAAGGTCTTGATCCGGGTTAAGTCCACCTTTCACTCTAAGCATGCATACTCAGATCGTCAGAGCGACACAAAAGCAATATATATAAATATGTAATATATGCAATGATGATAAACATAAAGCAGTAAGTATATAGTAATGACGCGAGCATGAAATAACCGATACATGTGACGATAAAGCATGTGTATCAGATCAGTAACCAATGCAATGCCCATGTCACTAAAGCAATCAGTCTCTATGTCTCAATGTCCAAGTCACTAAACCTATCGTCAGTCCAAGTGTGAGCGTCAACCACCGTAGAAGTATCCCCAACCCAAGAGTAAGCCCCAGGGGTAAGGGAACACGGGCCCGAATCACGATCAGTAAGAATCAGAAACACGATCAGTACAAATCCAGAAATCACGAAATATGTTGGCAGTGGGACACCTGAGATTTTGTTGATCGAACTCACACTCAAACTACTCCACACCCCGTGGTCTACATCTAACACTGACAATGATTCTAAATACTAGTCGCTTTATGACAAGTCTACGTAAGAATTGGAGACAGGGTTTCCATCAAGCATGTCTCGACTGGTATCCAAGATAAATGGACGGTGCTCGATGTCTTATCTATGACACTAATATAAGTGCTTCCATATCCGTCACATACTAGTTATAGTTACACTTATATATGAAAGTCTACCCTAGCACCACCATGAGGTCTAAACCGGTATCAAGCATGCAATTTTCAAAAAATGGGGTGCTAAGCTAGACTATCATAGAATCTAACTAGACTATTAGGGTTTCTATGATGATATCACAAGATTTAGACTAAGGGAAGAATGCTATAACCTTTGTAGACCGTGTCCTTCTCTTCAAAAGCTCCATGTAGTAGTCCACGCGACTCCGCTAGGCGCCACTTGAAGTTAGATCGAGTTTCCTATGTGACCTTCATGCCATAGATGATCCATCCGAAGCTCTGCTAATCCAAGCTACATCTTCACTAAACTTACTTTAATGAAGGAAACACACTACACCTAAGTGCTAATCAAGTGTAGGATGGTGAAGTAGGGGTTCTAAACTCACTAGGATTTATCACAAAAACCTATGATTCACATCTCATGTGAGAGTTAGGGTTTTGTAGAAAAGGAAGAAGAAGATGGAGAGAGCTCAAGAGAGTGAAGCAAATGAACTCAAGAAAAATGGCTAAGGCAAAAACCACACAAGTGTAGAATGGCAATACTCTTGACCTCACTTATTCAAGCATGGAATAAATTGCAATAATAAATTGCAACCATGCTTGAATGGTGAGTCAAGACTAATAAAATAAATGTGAATACCATGTCACATCCATACCATAAATATCTCTCCAATTTCCACCTCTTTTCTATTTTCCAAAAATAGAAAATTCATGACATGCTTCATATAATATATATATATATATATATATATATATATATATATATATATTATGAAGAAAATAATTAGTGAGCAATAATATTAGTTAATGTATAATTATATCCAATATAAATATACATCATAATATTAAATCAATACTTGATTTAATAATCCAGTTATATCATATATAACCGACTAATATTATTTATCTGTATATCACATTATGAAATCAACACTTGATTCAATAATGCGGTTATATCACATATAACCTAACTGATATCAAATAACCGCCAGATTAGAATACAGTATCACATACTCGTATTTAATCAGGCCCCCGCACATATCAACATATGTGTCCTACTTCGTTTCGCTTAAACTAGGAAACTTCTGTATGGGACTCTAAATATTCGTCAATACGCCAACAGTAGGTAATAATCATATCAGTTAGCCACAAGCCGTCAGCGGTACTAGCTGGACATAACGGCTACCCAGGTATTAAGCGAATAGAAAATCAATAAGCAAGCTTGTCCAAACTCCCATGAATCCTATAAATAACACTTACCGTATAGTCTGGTCTCTTCGTCTGATATGTCGCATATCGAGTCTAAGGGTGGAATCGTCAGACCCCAGTAACTTGATAAGTCATGCCGATGTATGGCTCATAACGGTTCGAGAAACTACTGATAACACCTACCAGTAAATCTCATCAGCCCTGGCCAGGGACTTACTGTTATAGCCAATCGAGTATAGAGCAACATCAACTCCCAATACCGGAAGAGACGAAACCCCTCCTATCACTCATTGCCTCCATGTAACTCGGGACTGTACCCAAAATCCACCAGTTTTCCTTTGAGCCGTGGTGGGGAGGAAATCAAAGGACAGTGGGAACCACACAAGACATTATGACGATCTCAGGTCTATAGACTAATCTGTACCAGTGTCACAACAGAACTGCTATCTGACGATAGGGATAGTACCAACTACGAGTTCTCGGCGAGTCCTGTTCAGTGTACCCATTCTCTAATGAACACATGTGTGCAATCTTTGATGTCAAACACCAATGGTTATGGGATCAACCATCGCCCCATACAGGGTCAAGAAACGTACACACTAGTCTACTTTGGAATATCGATGCCCTATCTTGATACTCTTTGGACTAAGAACAATTAAAGGATGTGTTTGTAAACTACACAAGTCCCAGTAGCATGATCCACATCATAGTCCTGGTACTCAAACAAACATCCTAAGGGCTTTATCAACATGTATCAGAGAGACAGTATAATAATACCAGTGTACATGTTAAGATAAAGAGCAACCAGATAGCATACTATCATGTCGAGCAAGAAAGTCCTCTATATATATGTCCAAGCATCCACTATATCAGACAATAATGTCCTCTAGGGCATACATATTACTAACAATCTCCTACTTGCACTAAAGCCATGTGTTATAGTATCTCATACCCAACATCCCAAAAAGTCTCTCAAACTACGTCTAGGGGTGTTTCCCCCAACCAGAGCAAAGCTCTGTTTTAAAATTCAAAATTTGAAAAATTGAAGCAACGCTTCAAATTCAGCGCTAGGCGCGCTGCGCGCCATGTGTCAGACACAGACGTGCTAGCGCCAGGTGCGCTGCGCCCTACGCAGCGCACCCCCAATCAGAGTAAGGCCCTGTTTTAAAATTTCAAAACTAAAAAATTGAAGCAATGCTTCAAATCCAGCGCCAGGCACGCTGCGCGCCATGTGTCAAACACGGGTGCGCTAGCGCAGTTGCGCTGCACGCCACGTGTCGAACGTAGGTGCGCCAGCGTAAGGTGCACCAGCGCTGGAATTAAAAATTCCCCACCGTTAGATCAAAAGATCTAATAATAATAAATTATTAATTAATCAGAATTAAAATTCTGTTATGGAAAGATCTTTCCAATCTTATTAAAACAAGAAGATTATCTTTTGCAAAGCAGAAGCCCTAGGATCAAAAATCCAACGGTGGGAAATATTCCCAAATCAATCAGAGAAAGATCTCTTAAAACCGATTTAACAAATCAATTGGCCCTATATAAAGGCCCCGAGACTTCAAGTCTCATATAGAGAAACCCCGTACAAATTTTGAGAAAACTCAAAGAAAGAAGAGCAAGCTCTTAGAAAAAGAAGATCATTTCTTCAAGGTAAAGAATTAATTCTTGAACAATAGAGATGAAATCATCTCATTAAAAAAGAAGAACTATCTTCTTAAACGATCACAGATCTACAAAAGACCAAGGTCTTTAATAAAAAGAAAAAGATCAAAAGATCTAATCATAAAAATAAAAGAAGTATTTACTTCATTCACAGATTCTTGATCTACAAAGGCAGAGCCCTTTTATAAACAAGAACTTTTGTTCTTGAATCTTGAGGCAAAGCCTCCTTTAAAAGAAGAACATAAATTTGTTCACTGATCATAAATTTGATCAAATGCGCTTTGCGCTATTGAAAAGTGCCTTGCACTCTTGAATTGCGCTTTTGCGCTCCTTGGACTGGCGCTCGGCGCCAAAACGCGCCACGTGTCAACCACGTATGCAACTTGCGCTTTGTGCTTCTGAAACAGCGCACTGCGCTCATGGGCTGGCGCTCAGCGCCAAGTGCACCACGTGTCACTCACTGGTGCGCCACTAAACTAGCGCAACGCGCTCATAAATTGAAAGCGCAATGCGCTCATAAACTGGCGCAATGCGGCCTTCATCTGGCGCTTAGCGCCAAGCGCAGCACGTGTCCCTTTCGTGTGCGCTATTTGGCAGAAGCGCAATGCGCTCTTTAATTGGCGCAAAGCGCCTGGCGTGTCACGTGGCGCGCTGTCAGAACAAACATTGTTCTGATGAATGCTATGCATTCAATACAAGACAAAAAAATGTCAGGATCTAATGCTCAGCATTATTAAGGACCAAGCCCAAATAAAGGCTCAACAACCCAAAACAATAAAATGTAAAACATTTTAATCTTATTGGACTTAGCCCAATATTGGCTATAAGTCCTCAACTTATATTGAACTGAGCTCATCTTCTCACGAATATTTAACAGATCTCAAGCCCAAACGGGACTACAGATCCTTCAACCAACTCACACCGGTTCAAGGGTACATCTATTTACTCCTCTGATATCTGTCGTTGTAATCCTTCAACATCTTCAGAGAGGTGACGAGTCCCGACAACCACACATCTCACGGACTGTGGGGTCCTTAAACTCATGGATTACGATGTCCTTAAACCTTCTAGACTACGATGTCTCTAAACCGGACTGTGGGGTCCTTAAGCCCATGGACTACGATGTCCTTAAACCTTATAGACTACGATGTCTCTAAATTGGATTGTGGGGTCCTTAAACTCATAGACTACGATGTCCTTAAACCTTATAGACTATGATGTCTTTAAACTGGACCGAGATGTCCTTAAACTACCGATGGACCGAGATGTCCTTAAACTAACACTGGACCGTAATGTCCTTAAACTAATTGACCGCAATGTCCCTAAACTAAACAATAGAGTCCAAATGCTCTCTTGTTGGATCTAAACGATCCTGTTAAGTTGATCTTAGTCTAAAATTAGGCTAACGTATCCTTAACAAACGTTTAAGTTGATCTTAGTCTCAAATGAGGCTAACGTATCCATAACCCAACCCCCAAACCCAAATCTAAGAAGATACGGATTTGGACTAATCCACGTCCTACGGGCGACAACATAAATTAGTCTCCGTATACAATCCACAGGCAACCAAAAACAAAACAAACACCCACGACACGAAGTGACCATCTGGAGAAGGAGAAAGTTGTTACCGCGATGCGTTTGCGTAATTAACTGCAGGGGCTTGCGCCTGCAGGGAAGAGCGTCCCCACAATCAAAACCCCCTCAAACGAGGGGGAATCTGACGAAGTCTGCTAAATCGGCCACATCCGTTTTAACCTTCGATACACGGCGCCATAAATCAACTTGGCATCTTCGGAGAGGTGGACGGATAGCACCAATTAGCATCTGCCCCGAAATTCAGGCAAGACGTTCACCGCGTCTTCGTCCGCGTCTTTCGGTGGGGAACAGATTCTGGCATGCCCGGTGGGATCTTTTCCTCTTTCCACTCCACACTTCATGTGTCGTGTTCGCGAACGAATCACGGTTTGATATAGCTGCCCTTAGGTTCGAGGTACTAAGATTTTCTTTCTTGCTTGGCTCAGAAAACGAAACATCGATGGCGTCTACTTGCGCGAAGTGTTCCAACTGCAATTGCAACTCACGCTCCGCCTCATCTGGAGGCATAGCTTACGGGCCCCAAGCGGCCTCCCTGTTCACGATGCCGGTGGAACAGGTCACTCAGGCCACCACTGGATTGTTTTTCGGGACCATGCTCCCGCCAACGAGCTTCAACGCTCCTATACCAACACCAGAAGCTCCCAAGAAATCGGTCTTCGATCAGCTTACTACTACAGCGGCCCCCCTCAACGGGTCGTCCAGCTCCAGCGCCTCAGTCTTCGCCAGATTGGGCCAAAGTTCATGTGGGCCCATAATCAAGCCTGCAATTCCAGAAAAGGTTGTTCCGAAGAGGATAGCCACCCCCTTTCCTGAAGTCGTCAAGGCGGCTTCTCCTGCCAAAGGGTCGGTCTTCACAAGACTGACTGTTCCGGCTCCCACTCTGGCTCCCGTTCCTACTCAAAAGTCTGTCTTTGACAGATTGGATACCGCTACTCAACGGACGTCGGTCTTCAAGAGGCTGATACCGGCAGCGCCTCACCTGAACAGAGGGCAAGACGAAGTCACCCCTCAAGCTGAAACAATCCCAACAGCTCGACACGCTCGACGTCGCCACTGGCGCCGAGTAAGGAAAGTTGGAGGCAACTCCCCCTCTGGGCTAACTCCACCAGCCCCAACGGTGGAAGTCAATACTGCTGTTCCAACCGGGAACAGTTTTGAATTGCTGAACAAGGTGCGCATGAACTCTCCTACCGCCGTACTGAAAAGATCTCCTCCACTGGTGGAGAATGTTACAGAAATAAAGCCGGATCAGCCCCCTCAGCGGCTGTCTTCCAAGGTTTACAAAGTCTGGTGACGGGTCCAGGAGTCGGTGATTGATCAAGACTATCCTCGCCAACAGAAGAAGCTGAAGGTTCAGCAGGAAGAGAACCGTCCTAGCAAGTCATAAAGGACGGCAACTGCCTGGGTGCCCACCGCAACAGTCCCCTCGATGTCAACTGCTCAAAGGAGAAGGAGGCCAGAGAAAGCCCTTATGACTATGGCAGATTACAAAGACGCTGAGCCCAAACGCCCTAAGTCTGGGGGCATAACGGTCCATACTGTTTACATGGCTTCCGGAAAAGAGAAAAGCCGTGCTTCGACGGGCCACCGACTGCTCACCCGATCAATAACAAGGGCTCAGGAACAACAACAGCAGAAGCTTGAGGAGATGCTGACTGCAATGGCCACACTCACCGGGCCAAAAGAAAGCCCGGAGGCGTCATCAGAGCAGCGTCATGAACAGGAAACCGACGCTGACTTCCTCCGCAGAGTCCTCGAAAAGAAGGACAGAGAAGCTGCAGAACAAGCTGCCAACATAAAACGAATGGCGCTTCTCTTCCAAGACATGGTCGGGATGATGTTACAGCCGGATCCTCCAGCTGAAGACCCCCCGATCATCATTGAAGACGACAGATGGGAGACATCTAACCCTCCTCCGGCTCTTTCAGCAGCCAAAGAGGAAACTATTTCCAAGACCGCTCTGGATGACTATATTGCTCAGCAAATTCAAGCTCACCAGGCGAACGAAGCGGCCGGTCAAGTTGTTAAAACTGGGCGACCGTATCCAAGCTGGTATGATCAAATAAAGTACCCACCGGGATATACAATCCCCAAATTCCATATATACAAGGGGACATGCAATCCCCACCAGCATGTCACTCAGTTCAGGGCTCTTTGCGGCAACACCAGGGGCGATGATAAACTTTTGCTCCGTCAATTCGTCGGTAGCTTGTCGGAGACGGCATTTAAGTGGTATTCCGAACTTCCAAACGACTCCGTCAAGACTTTCACAGAAATGGAGTTGTTATTCACCCAGCGATTCGCGAGTGCTAGTGAACACACCCTAATAATAGCATTGATCAATACCAGGGTGAAGCCAGGCGAGACGTGGGTTCAATATGCAATCCGATGGCGGAATCTGTGGTCGAAATGCGAACAGTGCATCGAAGAAGCACCGGCGGTGGGCATGTTCATGGGCACCCTAGACCCTCATGCAACTATTTCACAATTCATGATGTTCTTTAAACCGATCACGTTCCAAACCTTGATTGACAAGCTGCCCCAAATGGACCATATGGGTCATATACCGTCTCCTCCAAAACCGGACTCTCAAAATGAGAAGGGAAAAGGGAAAGCGATCGTCGTCGCTAACGCTCAACAGCAGCCTGGTGGCCTGAGACCAGTTGATCGCCAAAATAACAGAACTCGATCTCTCGAAGATAAAATGAGGTGCCCTTACTCGTTCCCTCGAGACAAGACGAAGAGGTTGTTCGAACTTACACTACGCAACAGGCTCATTACTCTGCCAGAGCAAAGATGCCTAGCGCAACCAAGCGACATTAACAATCCTAACTACTGCCCTTATTACCGAATGTTGGGCCACCCGATCGAGGATTGTTATATCTTCAAAAGCTGTATAGAAGATCAGTACCATCAGGGCAAATTCGTACTATCTGAGAATTGGAAGGTGAACCCGCCTCGGCCACATACTCCCAAGAATACGGATATGCCGGGGGCATCATGCTCTTTCGTAGAAGAAGCTCCATGGGATGTCGCTCTTTCAGCCAAGACGAAAAGAATGTTGAAGGACCTCCACACATGTCCGGAAATTAGGTGGAAGAATCTGCTGGAGCCTGAGATCATCGAGGGGATGCAAAAGCCGCGCCCAACTCCAAAAATTGGTGGAGATAACCAAAGTACTCACATCCAGCCGTCAAAGTCTTCGAAGAAGAAGAAGAAGACCAAAAAGCCCGTGAAGCTTGACAACAAGCACACGGACCTGCAAAAACAGATTGACGTACTGGAAGAGTATAATCAGAAGGTGCGGACTCCAATCACACTCCAAGAGTTTCTCAGCCATGTCCTTGAGGACAGAAATGATGGAGAAGACTCATCGGATGAATCTGAAGATTACGTAGCAAGTTGCCATGTGATCTCTCACTCGTCGATAGACGACGAAGAAGCTCCTTACACAAAGAAACTGGGGGCAAATCCTGAGCCGGAACTTCGAGGGCCATCAGACGAAATGATTGATGAATTCCTGAACGAAGCTCTTTCGAAAAGCAAAGCTGATCAAGAGCGTGAGATGGGCATATTTGAAAAGGCCAAACGCCGGCGACTGGACGAAAGGGTTGAAACACTCCCGCTAGATCAAAGTACATCCGTCGCAAATAAAAACAGGTTCAAGACGAGCAAGAGGTTCGCCAAAACCATATCAATGGGAATGAAACTGCTACCCTCCGAAAGAAACATTCCTGGTGAAGCAGAAATACATCTTAACTACTGCCTATATCATCGGAGGATCGCACACCCCACCGAAGAGTGCAATGCTTTTAAAAGATGGTGGCAGGGATATGTTGCTCACCGACAATATCTTAAGCGAATGAAACGCAAAACTCCTCGGGAGCAAAGAAGTACGACCGAGGAGCATAAAAGAACTATCGACAACTGTCGCGTGGTTAATGCCTGTAGGGTTCCTAGGCACCCTATAGAGGTCTCACAAGGCATCAACCATGCCAATTTCAAATTCAACGGTGCCGAGAAACCCTAGTGTACGGATCGTTGGCTAGATTTCTAGGCGATAATGCTAACTAGTTAACACTTAACTATGAGAATACGGATATACAACCTTTGTAGATCCGGTGCTCCACCTCCATAGCTCCGCAACGAAGTCCCCTCGCTGTCCAAATGAATTTCCGGGCTCTAGCGTCGGCTTCGTCGGAGAAATGGCGAGCTAGGTCGTCGATGTCCATGCCGAAGATGATCTACGTCGAGGCATCGCTAGATCAAGCTCCACCTTCACCAAGCCATGAAAACTTGTGAAGGAAACACACTCTACTACTTGGCAAGAGGTAGAGGATGAAGAAATAGGAAGTGGGTAAACTTTAGAATTGGATTTCTCACTCTAATTCATCACTTGCCATTGATGGAGGCAAGCTTTCTTCACTTGAAGAAATGAAGAAGAAGAAGAATAATGTTATGATAAGTTTTTTTTTAAAAGAAAAGAATAATGAATCCTTATCATAACATGACCATAGTTAAGTGTAGAGAACTAATCATGGTTTAATGCAATGGTTAGGGTTAAGCTAAAAACAAAATGGTCATCAAGTCAAAGCATTCATGAAGCTTCATGAATGAACAAAAGAAATGCCACCATTTTATCATTTCATTTCCTTTTTCCAATAAGAAAAAGATTAATAAATAAATGAATAAAATGAATAAGCAAATAGTAAACCCTAACCATTCCATTAACCAAGGTTTAATTCTATACACTTAATTAAAAAGGCATGTATCATCAAACATGATACAAGCATGTGCACAAAATCATATCGCATATGCAATGCGCACACCCGAGCGAGAAAATCCATTTAAAGTGAACCGATACTAGTTAATGCAAAGTAATATATCAAATATATAATTATGCATTAAATCATTAAATCAACACTTGATTTAACGATCCGGTCATATCGCATATAACCGACTAGTATCATTAGTAACAACTTATCGAATCAACAGTTGATCCGATAACCCGGCTATATCGCATATAACCGATCAATGTCACATCGTGAGAATCGAATACAGTATCACATACTGGTATTATTCTCGGTCCCGCACATATCTCATATGCGCTCCTATTTCGTTTTGCTTGAGCCAGGAAACCTCTGTGTAGGACTCTAAAGACTCGTCAATACGCCGGCAGCAGATGATGATCATATCAAGCACCCACAAGCCGCAAGCGGTCTGCTAAACGTAACGGCCATCCGGGTATTGAGCGATCAGAAGATCGACGAGCAAGCCCGCTCACACTCCAGTGAATCCAACCAGTAACACTACCGTACAGTCCGGTCTGATCGTCTGATATGTCGCATATCTTGCCTAGGGGTGGTAAACGTCAGACCCCAATAGCTCGATAAGTCGTGACGATATGAGGTCTATAACATTTCGAGAAACTACTGGTAACACTTACCAGTAAATCTCAGCAACCCTGGCCAGGGATTTCCTGTTATAGCCAATCGAACACAGCGCAACATCAACTCCCTATACCGGGAGAGACGAATCCCCTCCTATCGCTCATTGCCTCCATGTGACTCAGTACTGTACCCAAAAACCACCGTTTTGCACGCCCTCTTGGACGTGGTAAGATGGAAATCAAAGCACAGTGGGAACCACACAAGACTCTATGACGATCTCGGGTCAACAGACTACTCTGTACCAGTGTCACCAGAGAATTGCCATCTGACGTGAGGTATAATACCATCTGGGAGTTCTCGGCGAGTCCGTCCAGTGTACCCAGTCTCTACTGAGCACCCGTATATCATCTCTGATGTCAAACACCAATGGATATGGGATCATCCATTGCCCATCTATATGGGTCGAGAAGGTACACGCTAGTCTACTCTGGTATATCGATGCCCCGTCTCGATACACCCACGACTAGGGACTTTGAAGGATGCACTTATGGACTACCATGTCCCCACTAGTATGATCCGCATCATAGTCCAGGTAGTCAAGTACACATCCTAAGGGCTTTACCAACATGTAACACAGAGACAATCAGTATACACGTTAAGGTAAAGTGTAACCAGATAGCATACTATCATGTCGAGCAAGAAAGTCCTTCCTATATACGTCCCAGCATCCACTACAATATACATCCTATGTACAGTAATGACCTCTAGGGCATACATATAACTAACAATCTCCCACTTGCACTAGGGCCATCTGTAGCAGTGGTTGTAGTATCTCATACTCAACCATCCCATAAAAGTCTCTCTCTGGGAATAGGCCTTCGTGAGTGGATCCGCCATGTTATCCTCTGAGTCTGCTCTCCTTGCCTCGATCACCTTGGAGATCAACCATCTCCATGATCAGGTGATACTGCCTTAGAATAAGTCTGGATCACTGATGGGACCGGCGTTCCTTGGCATAAGCCACAACTCCATTGTCTCACAATGGTAGGAACGTAGTTCATCTCATGAACTAATATACATCCAAACATCCTCTTTGGTAGCATCATAAGTAGCGATGTATCCAGCCTTTATCGTCTAGTATGTCACGGTATCTAGCTTGAAACTCTTCCAACATACCGTCCTTTTACTGAGGGTAAAGACAATGCCTGCGACTGACATTCAGTCGTCTTTATCACCCTGGAACCCCTCCAGTGATTCTCCCCAGGATCGATTGATACCATCTCACTACAGCTGGTGAGTATTCTAACATCCATTTAGATCTATCTCATAGATCCAAAACCCAGGATTTAGTAGGTATCATTTTGATCCTTCGTGGAGAATCTTTGTGATAAGCGGAGATTGATCGAGCGTAGCATAGGAAACTCCTTCCCTATCATGAGTATGTCATCCACGTACTCTACGAGGATCACCACCATACTCCCTACTACCTTTTTATATATACAAGGTTCATCTACCATTTTGATGATGTCAAACTCTTTGACTAATCCATCAAAACAGATGTTCCAACTCCGCGATGCCTGCTTTATCCTATAAAGCATCTTGCACACGTTTCCGCTGCTCCCACTGTCTACGAGGCCCTCTGGCTGTGTACTTATAGACGCACTCTTCTAAATCAGTATTTAGAAAAGCAGTCATGACACCCAACCGCCAGATATCGTAGTCATGGTATGTCGCCGTGGTAAGTAGTATCTGGATGGACTTAAGCATAGGTACTGGAAAAGGTTTCATCATTATCCACGCCTGGTCAATGACGAAAACCTTTAACTAGTCTAGATTTGAAAGTCTCAACTTTTCCATGTACACCAAGTAATCTTCTCAAGATATACTTGCTCCTGATGGGGATTTAACCCTTCAGATATAGCAACCAAAGTCCATACTTTGTTGGTGTATATGGATTCCATCTCAGATCACTAAGCATCCAGCCATTCTTACAGAGTCTTACTCCTGATGGCCAGCTCGAAGCTAGTTGGGTCATCATCTCATGATGCAATCCTCGCTCCCACTGTCATAGAGAAACAGAAGTATCTCTCAGGTGGGTGAGGAACCCTACTAGATCGGCGGAGAGGCTGAGGTTCGTTGGCATCTACTGAATCCTTTGGTTGTACCAAATCATCTGCTGTAGTTTGTATGGCTGGAACATTTCCAGTTCTTCATAACAGGCCTTGCCTCGAGCTTGTCCGGATTTTGCTTTTAGACATAGGCCGGACAACCCCAAATCTTAACTAGCTTAAGACATGGGCTCTTCCCTTTCCATATCACATATGAAATGGTAGGCAACTGATTTGATTGGAACCCTATTCAATAGGTATGCAACTTCCCAAGTGCATAACACTCTTAAGGAAATAGGTGACTCAGTAGTACTCATCATAGAGCACACCTTATCATATAGGGTGTGATTGCTCCGCCCCGATATACCATCGTGCTATGGTGTATACGGAGGAGTAATGCTGAGAGAGAATCTCATTCTCCTTTAGAATAGTCCAGGAATTCCATGCACAAGTATTCTCCTCCCTGATCTCATCAAAGGACATAATACTTATACCCGTATTGGTTCTCTACTTCTAACTTATATTCTGTGAATATCTCAAAAGGTTCGGACTTGTGTTTCAACAGGAACATAGGTCTGAATCTCGAAAGATTATCAGAGAATGTAATGAAGTATAAAGAACCGGTCTTGGCATGTGTAGACAGGGGACCTACATACATCAACATGTATCATCCCAAGAGTTCACTAACTCTTTCTCTGTTTCCAGTAAACAGAGCTATGGTCTTCTTATCTTTGTGACATGACTGGCGAGTTTCACAAGATGTAAATTCAAACTAATTTAAATATGCATCTAAATGTAACTCTAGCTAGTCGGGTCATATTGATCTGACCTAGTCTACAATACCTCAAGAAGGATTTGTCCATTTCTGAACTCTTCCTCTTGTGTGTGTTCATGTATACTAAGAACTGTAGTTTGATTTAGAACATTAATGCTTTTAGATAACGTGCCTGATCCGATCAACTTTTGATATAGGAAATGTTCAAAACATTATCCAACAATACAAAATTTTATCATTTCTTTACTAATAAAGAGAGTGATATGATTTTGTATATCAGGTTCGGTATCTAATAACATTCGTTCAGAATCAATGTATTGGTAATACAGGGTGACAGTGACCGACAGACTTGGCTGCAACACTTGCCCCGTTTTCTGCCTCATGAAACTTTTCACCCGTTCTCAGTTTTTCTACCTTTTTGTAGCCTTATGTAACAGATTACATATCTGGGATCCTGATCCGGTATCATATACCAAGGATGCGGAGGATACTGAGAAACAGTTCTGTATAATGAACACACCCGAAGATGATGCATCATATGCACTTTCTTCGTTTGGGCGGCACGGGAAATCTGGTATTCCCCAATTTCCTGCTCTGTCTTATAACAATTATAAGTTGGAGCGGGACCAACGTTCCCCAGCTCAGTATAACAAGCGGGTTCGGTCAATATTCCGTATTATTATCTTGATTAAGGCGTGACATGGTCGCTACCAGGAGAGAGAGAGAGAGAAGAAAACACTCAGCGTGCGCTCTTGCAAGAAAAGATTGGTTATTATTTTATCTAATCAGGATGGCTCCCACTGCTTTTTATCAAATCTTCCTTCAAACCCTAAAAGGAAAGACTAGCCGGGATTAATTACACACTACAAGTTCGCCAATCTTTCAGCCAGGCCAGTGTCGGTACTTTGAGGGAGGTCCCCCGTGCTTTCGCACGAACCTAATTAATGTAAACCTCGTTTTCCCAGAGGCGTAACCCCATTGACACCTTTCTAGACACCTACTTGATCGGCTAATTGTAATGTATAAAACTCTTCCAGGAGTAACAATTACTCGCAGCGGGTATCGGGATCCAACTATCTTATAGAAGGTATGCAATCTCATTGTAAATTTCAACACTTGAATTCCCGATAATATTTTGCCCCTAACCTCCTATGACCTTGACAAAGGCCAACAAACCATAGGATGCTAGTCAAGTTCAACCCGTCATTTCCTGATTGAATTAAACCCACCCGCACGGCCCTTGACAAAGGCCAACAAGGTCGCACGACTACCCTAACCCAATCTGCATCATATGCATAAGCAGATAAGCACCAGTTAGCTACCGCACACTGCGCCTTGACAAAGGCCAACAAACGCAGCACGAATACTAACTACTACTTATCTGAAATGACGGAGGGCTACGACAGGTTTTTCTGAAAACCTATTGCGTAATGAACTTGATATCGTTGTAGGATCGAATGAATTTGAAATGGAGTGCTTTTGATGCTTTTCTAGTTTTGCTAAAGGAGTCACTCCCGGTGAAGGGATCGTCGGTCCTTTCCTCGTCGAATGAGGTGCTGGATATATCACATATATCATTGTGCAAAGCAAAAACTCTTAAAAGCAATCAAAAGACAAACCGAGTGTGTAGCATCTGCCAGTTATTGCTAAAGGAGTCACTCCCGGTGAAGGGATCTCGGTCCTTTCCTCGTCGAATGAGGTGCGGGATATATCATATACATCACTGTGCAAAGCAAGAACTGTAGCTACCTGTTTTATTTTGAAATTCGATTCTACAACATCTTAGGTTTCTTTTATTTCATTAATCTCATTAATGAAGTCCCATCATTTAAAGTACCTAAACATCACAGATAAATACGACGTACACTTATGCCATCCGCATTCGCCTCGATGTCCCCTCGTGCACCGTTAGGTTAGGTAACTAACGGCAGAGCGGGGCAGGGCTAGCGCAGGTGTAAAACATAAGTAACGTCTATATAATATATCATATATACTATATACTGTATCTATCACAGAACATCACATGATCACGTCACAGATATCGCAGCAGAAGAATCATATGAAATATTGGATATACTAGGACATCCGTGTTTTCAATACGAGCCAGTATAAAACACGGATTCCACGGTCGTGATGAATAGCCAAACCCACACCCCTAGACCCCTACGAGAGCGGCAAGCAACCCTACCAATTCTGGAGTTAGGAGACCCGGACTCGACTCCTCGAGTTGGTCTCCCACTGGACTCCAGAACCCGGTTACATGTGCCCTCCTCCTTGGGTCTATCCTAGTGCGGAAAAGTAAATAATATACAAAAGGTGACAACTTCCGCTACCTGGAAGTGCCCCAATAAAAGAATATTACATACAAGTTTTTACATGAATGAAAATGAAAAACACTCATCTCACATAAAAAACCCCGGCTATTCAAACACGATGATCCAATATAACATATCCAGCAACACATAACATCACATGTCATCAACGTAAGTAAATATGTCCATCCCAATTGTCGTTGACATATAGCAACGAAACCGGCGATATCACATATTACACTTACGGTCACAGAAAAGAAAGTGTAAAACTACAACAGTTGGAATCCGCAACCATCTCAGACATCGCATGCCTGACCAAATGAATTCTTTAGACATCGCATGCCTAACAATTATAAACCCCGCATTTTAGTCTCATTATCGAAAACACTTTTCAATATCAAGTCGGGCAATTTAACAAGATTCCCGAAAAACTGGTCGAATGCTCGTCGCAAACTTTAGTAGGCGGCCGCACCCCTGATACCGTCGACGAAGTGCACCAAGGGGGAACACCGCTGCCGCGAGCACCCGGACGGATGCTTTCGGCGACGGGGTTCTCCTACAGTCACTTGGTCGGGGCTATGGAGTGAGGCTGTCTATTAAGTTTACCCGGCGAGTATCCGCGTACGCTACGTGATTGCGACGGACTTTTGATCACATCAAAATTCCTTGGCAACCGATCAAGTGAGACTAAACTGCTATGTTTATAACATTCATTCAGTTATCTCATAACTACTTGTGAATTCCAATTATTGTATCACATTCCGGATAAATAGAAAATGCTAAACTTTTCGATCGAACATTCAAACACCCAAGTTTTCCCGATACAGATCAACACATGAAACAAGTCTAAAAACATTCAGTTCGTGCCTCAGTATCAACGGTCCAGCCGTAGAAGGGTCAAGCCAACGCCTCACATGTGGCACGCCGTACTGCCCCAAACCCGAAGGTTCAAAGGGCAGTTCAAGACGGTCACATAATCGAGTTAAGGTTTGTTGTCTTCTAGAGGGTCCATCGCGTTACTTGCACTACTTAGAATATCTTTAAACCACGGAAAAATCCAACACTTGGAAATTTCCCGACAGGGGAAAAATTGGGTATTTATATCCGGTCGAACTTTTTAACATATTCAAAAAATTATCCGGAAAAACACTTAGACAAAGTTTGACAATCCGATCGAATGTACGAACTCTCAATACAACCCAAAATACTCAACTCTTGATTTCAGATAAAAAAAAATTCCCAGGAAAATCATCACTGCAAAATAGGAATTACTGTGCAAAATTGAATGCCTAATAAGACAAAACGGCGGCGGAACCGCCGCATTAGCATGCTAATGCCGCGGTTCCGCCGCACTTTTGAGGGATCATTAGTTACTTTTTGCACCTTAATTCTTAGAATTTCCTGCTGATTTTTATGCATATTTTTAATTCTCAAAAATCCACGAAAACAGAAAATGTCCAGAGAGCACTTTCAAGTCGGGGTTTCGGATCGATCGGACTTCTAACTCCGTCTACGCATCGCCTAAGGCTCTAGCTAGGCTCTGATACCACTGTAGGGTTCCTAGGCACCCTATAGAGGTCTCACAAGGCATCAACCATGCCAATTTCAAATTCAACGGTGCCGAGAAACCCTAGTGTACGGATCGTTGGCTAGATTTCTAGGCGATAATGCTAACTAGTTAACACTTAACTATGAGAATACGGATATACAACCTTTGTAGATCCGGTGCTCCACCTCCATAGCTCCGCAACGAAGTCCCCTCGCTGTCCAAATGAATTCCCGGGCTCTAGCATCGGCTTCGTCGGAGAAATGGCGAGCTAGGTCGTCGATGTCCATGCCGAAGATGATCTACGTCGAGGCATCGCTAGATCAAGCTCCACCTTCACCAAGCCATGAAAACTTGTGAAGGAAACACACTCTACTACTTGGCAAGAGGTAGAGGATGAAGAAATAGGAAGTGGGTAGACTTTAGAATTGGATTTCTCACTCTAATTCATCACTTGCCATTGATGGAGGCAAGCTTTCTTCACTTGAAGAAATGAAGAAGAAGAAGAATAATGTTATGATAAGTTTTTTTTTAAAAGAAAAGAATAATGAATCCTTATCATAACATGACCATAGTTAAGTGTAGAGAACTAATCATGGTTTAATGCAATGGTTAGGGTTAAGCTAAAAACAAAATGGTCATCAAGTCAAAGCATTCATGAAGCTTCATGAATGAACAAAAGAAATGCCACCATTTTATCATTTCATTTCCTTTTTCCAATAAGAAAAAGATTAATAAATAAATGAATAAAATGAATAAGCAAATAGTAAACCCTAACCATTCCATTAACCAAGGTTTAATTCTATACACTTAATTAAAAAGGCATGTATCATCAAACATGATACAAGCATGTGCACAAAATCATATCGCATATGCAATGCGCACACCCGAGCGAGAAAATCCATTTAAAGTGAACCGATACTAGTTAATGCAAAGTAATATATCAAATATATAATTATGCATTAAATCATTAAATCAACACTTGATTTAACGATCCGGTCATATCGCATATAACCGACTAGTATCATTAGTAACAACTTATCGAATCAACAGTTGATCCGATAACCCGGCTATATCGCATATAACCGATCAATGTCACATCGCGAGAATCGAATACAGTATCACATACTGGTATTATTCTCGGTCCCGCACATATCTCATATGCGCTCCTATTTCGTTTTGCTTGAGCCAGGAAACCTCTGTGTAGGACTCTAAAGACTCGTCAATACGCCGGCAGCAGATGATGATCATATCAAGCACCCACAAGCCGCAAGCGGTCTGCTAAACGTAACGGCCACCCGGGTATTGAGCGATCAGAAGATCGACGAGCAAGCCCGCTCACACTCCAGTGAATCCAACCAGTAACACTACCGTACAGTCCGGTCTGATCGTCTGATATGTCGCATATCTTGCCTAGGGGTGGTAAACGTCAGACCCCAATAGCTCGATAAGTCGTGTCGATATGAGGTCTATAACAATTCGAGAAACTACTGGTAACACTTACCAGTAAATCTCAGCAACCCTGGCCAGGGATTTCCTGTTATAGCCAATCGAACACAGCGCAACATCAACTCCCTATACCGGGAGAGACGAATCCCCTCCTATCGCTCATTGCCTCCATGTGACTCGGGACTGTACCCAAAAACCACCGTTTTGCACGCCCTCTTGGACGTGGTAAGATGGAAATCAAAGCACAGTGGGAACCACACAAGACTCTATGACGATCTCGGGTCAACAGACTACTCTGTACCAGTGTCACCAGAGAATTGCCATCTGACGTGAGGTATAATACCATCTGGGAGTTCTCGGCGAGTCCGTCCAGTGTACCCAGTCTCTACTGAGCACCCGTATATCATCTCTGATGTCAAACACCAATGGATATGGGATCATCCATCGCCCATCTGTATGGGTCGAGAAGGTACACGCTAGTCTACTCTGGTATATCGATGCCCCGTCTCGATACACCCACGACTAGGGACTTTGAAGGATGCACTTATGGACTACCATGTCCCCACTAGTATGATCCGCATCATAGTCCAGGTAGTCAAGTACACATCCTAAGGGCTTTACCAACTGAAACACAGAGACAATCAGTATACACGTTAAGGTAAAGTGTAACCAGATAGCATACTATCATGTCGAGCAAGAAAGTCCTTCCTATATACGTCCCAGCATCCACTACAATATACATCCTATGTACAGTAATGGCCTCTAGGGCATACATATAACTAACAATGCCGGGGGATCGCAAGTTCTCACCTTCGGGAGCGACTCCGACGAAAAAATGACTCTTGGCCCTCTCTTTAAGGAGTCCACCTCGAGAAAAGAGGAAAAGCAGACGACCTGTGAAAATATTCAGCTGCGCAATCGTACGCTGCCCGAAAAGAATCTTGGGCCCTCGAACTGTGGGTCGAATAGAAAAGATAAGGGAAAAGAAAAGGTCCCTGAGGATATCATCCTTGATGACCAAGCCATCAAAGAGCTGGCAGCCAAGGACCCGCCAAAGAAAAGTAAGGTAGATTACAACGTTCTGGCACACTTGAGAAAGATACCCTCGCAGCTCAGTATTCTCGACGCCCTTCTGCTATCCAAAGAGGCGAGATATTCTTTAATCAAGGCACTGCAGGAACCCGAACAATTCCAAGCTTTCCTCGTCGAAGAAAAAATGAAAAACGAGCTGGAAGATGTATACACAGCCGATATCACCTTCGGCGATGAAGATCTCCTCCTTGGGACATGTGAGCACAACCGTCCCCTATATGTCTCCGGATACTGTCATGACATCAAGATAGGTAAAATCCTGGTCGACAATGGGTCCTCCGTCAATCTCCTTAACATAAGGGTGTTGAAGGAAATCTGCATGAGCGTTCAACACCTCGTTCGCGATAAAATCACCATCTCCGGATTTGATTCCCAGTCATCATGGACGCTTGGGTCCGTAATATTGACGTTACGCTTTGGGCTTCTCGTCACGGACATCAAGTTCTATGTCATTGACGCCAAGACATGCTACAATGCTTTGCTCGGTCGGCCCTGGTTGCACGAATACAACATCATCCCTTCTACACAACATCAGTGTATGAAGTATCTCAAGGATGGTCTCGGGTATACTGTGACAGAAGAGCTAAACCCATTCTCCGTGAACGAAGTCCGCAAGTACGAAGATGCAAAATACTTCTTACCAGACTTTGAGGACACAGAGAGATGTTACAAACCGGAGAACAAAGCTATCACCACCATTCCGATCTTCGAGAGTGATACCGAGGAAGAGGAAGAGATAGTTTATTCAGGGCCACCCCAGTACGGGAAGCCGGGACCGTCCGCTCCTATGCTTATCTTCGGCAGCAACTCGGAAGATGAGGTCCATGCCGTATTCTCTGCTCGGCCTTCAATACAAACCTTCGCTGATGAAGTACAAAGTTTGCAAGTTGCCATGGTTCCACCCAAGCATCATAAAGAACTAGACGCGCTTGATACCTACAATGTGGAAGAGCTGCAGACGTTCTATGTCCCTCCCAGGCGAGAAGGTAAAAAGGCGATCCTATTCTACCAATCCGGGGAAACCAAAGTGGAGAAAGAAATCTGGCATGGCGCCGATTCTACACTCGACAGGCTCCAGCCCATCCGTTTTCCCAGATATTATACGAACAGACTAAAAAGGCTGTTAAAGCGCCAAGGCATACCCTTCAAACACGCCGCTCGAAAAGCTAAGTTCTATGACAAGATCTGGAATGTCCCCGGAACTCAGCGAAAATTGCCCTACGGGAGAAGGGAAACGGCCGGGCTTGGGTATGTTCAATCCAAGAAACGGGAGCTACTCCGCAACTGTTATGTCATACATGACTTTGATGAAGAAGGAGATGCTCTGTGAGAAGATGCTAACACTGAACCAGAAAGGGCTCCCGCCGTGAAAATGCCTAGTCCGTCGTTCGAAGAACAAATGGACAAGCTTATAAGGGAAGCAGGTCAAAAGGTTCGAGATGACCATAATCGCAAAATGGCCATCTACGAGAAAGCCAGGACGCAACGTCTCCTTCAGCAGGCTGTGAAAAACGAAAATGCTCCTCCTTGTCAACCCGTTATACAAAAGACCTGACGCAGAGGCAGAAACAAGCCAAAGAACGGGAAAGGCGTTCGACGGCGACAAAGCGGGTCCAAGAATCCACGCGATCAGGAATCGAGCGGCCAAGATTCATCTCTTATAAAGAAGATGGGTCGAGCATACTCTTTTCCCAAGACAAGACAAAGAAGATACTTGATCTTGCCATAAAATATCAATTGATTACACGCCCGGAGTCCAAGCACCCCGAGCAAGCAGGCAAAGTCTCTCATCCGGACTATAGCTCCTATCATAGGGCAATCGGATATCCTATTGAAGACTGCTTCACCTTCAAGAACTGGGTCAAAGATCAATATCAGCAAGACATGTTCGCTCTATCCTGCAGCTGGAGGGTAACCCTGCCGCAAAAGCATGAACCCAAATCCACGAGGGTAGAACCAGATCCACATCGGTTTTGGAAACGAACTCGTACCTGTCACGTGATAATGTTATCAAAAGAAGAACCTGAGAATATAGACAAACTCTCCTGGTGCTTCGAAAACGATGATGACGAGATAATCTCAGAATTTCCACCGGCGCCAAAGGAGCTGGAAGATGGAATACATACTACTGCAGATAACCTTAAGAAAATTGATTTGGGGATGGCAAGTGACCCGCGGCCGACTTTCGTCAGTGAGCTGTTGTCTGAAGAAAGGGTGGCTACGCTAAAAGACATGCTCATGCAGCATAAAGATTGCTTCGTATGGAACTATTCCGAGACGCCAGGACTAGATCCAGAGATTGCTGTACACAAATTGGCAATATCCACGGACGTCAAGCCGATCAAACAAGCGCCGAGAAGAATGCGACTCGAGCTTGAGATGAGCATCAACGCCGAAGTCAAGAAGTTAATCGACTCCGGCTTCATCCAAGAGGTTCAATATCCTGACTGGATCGCCAACATTGTCCCAGTGATGAAGTAAAATGGGACGGTGCGCATATATGTGGACTTTCGGGATCTCAATAAAGCCTGCCCGAAGGACGACTTCCCAGTACCGGTCATCGAGCTGATGATAGACAATACGTCCACTCATGAAGTCTTCTCCTTCATGGACGGATCGTCAGGATACAATCAGATAAAGATGCATCCCGAGGACCAGAAGCACACCGCTTTCCGGACCCCTTTGGGCATATTCTGCTACAAGGTGATGCCCTTCGGTCTAAAGAACGCCGGTGCCACCTATCAGAGGGCCATGACGAAGATTTTCGACGACCTCATACATGAAATCGTCGAATGTTATATCAACGACCTCATGGTGAAAAGCAAATCATACGAGGAATATCTAGAGCATCTGAAGATCGTATTTCAACGCCTTTGGCAATACAACTTGAAGATGAACCCTCTCAAATGCGCGTTTGGAGTTTCCTCGGGCAAGTTCCTAGGATTCATCATCCGACACCGAGGCATCGAGATAGATCCGTCAAAGATCAAGGCGATTATGGAAATGCCCCCGCCAAGGACTCTCAAGCAATTGCGGTCTCTCCAAGGGAAGCTCGCGTATATCCGACGATTTATAGCCAATCTCTCAGGCAAGTGTCGTCCTTACAGTCACCTAATGAAGAAAGGAACCCCTTTCGTCTGGGATCGCAAATGCCAAAGCGCGCTGAACAAAATCAAGCAGTACCTGCAGAATCCGCCAGTGCTAGCCGCTCCCGTTAAAGGAAAATCTCTCGTCCTATATACAACCGCCCTCGAAGGTTCCTTAGACGCATTATGGGCACAAGAGAACGACCAAGGGAAGGAGAGAGCCCTCCACTATCTGAGTCGAGTTCTCCTGGGGACAGAAAGCAATTACTCTCCCATCGAAAAACACTGCCTGGCGTTGATCTTCGCAATAACGAAGCTCAGACACTACGCGTTGGCACATGAGGTCCATCTTATATCGAAGGCGGATCCCCTCAAATATTTGATGTCAAAGGCCATATTAACGGGGCGACTCGCTGAGCGGGCCTTACTCTTGATGGAGTTTTCGATAACTTATCGGCCTCTTAAGGCAATGAAAGGCCAGGCCATCGCCGACTTCCTCGCTGAGCACCCGATACCCGCCAATTCTCCTTTGAACTGCGAATTGCTAGACGAACATGCGTTTGATACGATCGACGGGGATGATACCCGGTGGGAACTCTATTTTGATGGAGTATCTTCCATGAAGAAACGCAGACAAAGCACCCCCATAATCAAATCCGGGGTAGGCCTCATCTTCGTGACTCCACAAGGAGGGATAATGCGCTTTGCCTTCTCCTTAACAGAGTCGAGGACGAACAATGAAGCCGAATACGAAGCTTTGATAGCAGGCCTCGAGATCGCCATCGACATGGGAATTGAAAACCTTCTCCTATACGGAGACTCCCAACTGGTCGTTAGTCAAGTAAACAGTGACTATCAGACGTGCAAGCCTGAGTTGGTGAAATACGGCGAGAAAGTACAGCGACTGCTGACTCAAATTCCTCCCTACACCTTAAAAAGCATACCGCGTGCGGAAAATAGCAAAGCGGATGCATTAGCCAAGCTCGCTAAAGAACTGGCTGACAAAAACCTCGATGACGTGAGGATCGTTGTGCAAAGCCGTCAGGTTCTCGTACCGGCAGAAATATCTCCGGAGTTGTCCAAAGAAAAGGAAGCGACCGAGCGAATGAATCTGCAAATAAAAGGCCAGGAAAATGTTGCGGATTGGAGAGAAGTCTTTATAGATTATTTCAAATCCCGTCGAACACCTGAAAATGCGTCCTCAAGACATCGGCTTATAAAACGAGCTCTGTCTTTTGCTTTCGTCAATGATACTCAGTATAAGAGATCATTTGATTCTCTGTGGTTAAGATGCCTGGGACCTGAAAAGGCAAAGAGAGTCGTCCAAGAAACTCATGACGAACTCTGTGGTTCTCACCAAGCCGGACCGAAAATGAAGCTGAAGATCAAACGAATGGGTTATTATTGGCCCACGATGGTCCAAGACTGTCTCGAATACGCGAAGCAGTGCCACTCGTGCCAGATTCACGGGGATTTTATCCATCAGCATCCAAATCCACTATATCCAACGGTGGCTAGCTGGCCGTTTGAAATGTGGGGGACCGACATAATCGGGCCCATCAAACCAGCGTCATCCAGAGGACATCGATTCATTTTGGCAACAACTGATTACTTCTCCAATTGGACAGAAGCAGTACCGCTTAGGGAAGTGAAGACGGAGAATATCCTCCATTTCTTCAAGACACACGTCATTTATCGGTTTGGCACTCCGTGACGGATTATCTCCGATAACGGGCCAGCCTACAGAAGCCACAAGATCAGCCGTTTTGCACAACAACATAACATAAACTGGAAATACTCCTCAGTCTATAATCCCCGAGCTAATGGTCTAGCTGAGGCTTTTAACAAGACCTTGACGAAGATCGTGAAAAAGACGGTGTCCCGAAATAAGAAGGACTGGCACGAGAGACTGCATGAAGCTCTCTGGGCGTATCGAACTACGTTCAAAACGGCCACGAACACAACGCCGTATGCATTGGTATTCGGTACGGAGGCGGTACTCCCCCTCGAGATAAAGCTACCCTCTCTACGAATAGCAGTTCATTACGAGCTAACAGACGAATAGAATGCTCACATTCGGCTTGAAGAGCTCGATGCCCTTGATGAAACTTGGCTGATGGCGCAACAAAATCTCGAGGCTTACAAAGCAAAGATGACGCGCTAATACGAAAGATTGACTAGGTCGAGGACATTCCGCCAAGGCGAACTCGTGCTAGTGGTCAAAAGACCTATGATCCCTAATCGCGCCAAGCGGAGGAAATTCAAGCCGAACTATGAAGGCCCGTATTTCATAGACAAGGTCTACCAGGGTGGAGCCTATCTACTTATGGACATGCATGGTGAAAGGCCCTTCAGACCAATAAATTGTCGCTTCCAAAAAAAGTACTATGCCTGACGAGTCACGGTCTAGGTCAATGATAGATGACGACGACTATGTCCGCTCGCTATCTTCTTAAGCCCAAACTCTATAAGTAGTAGCCAGCCAACGGACCGAAACATTCTTAAACTAACAACGGACCGAAACATCCTTAAACTAACGACGGACCGAAACGTCCTTAAACTAATAATGGACCACTATGTCCTAAAACTAGCTGTTGACCGAGACGTCGATAAACTACTGTGGGTTACAGCATCCCGAAGCTGATACAAAAAAGGAATAAAAAAAAGAAAGAGAAAACGGTATTTCCATAAGCAAAATGGGCACGGATGAAAACCCGAAAGGGCTCCGTGAGTAAAAACAGCAGGGCTACCGGCGAGTTTTGTGAAAACCCGAAAGGGCGCAATCTTGTTAGAATAAAAAAAAAGAAAACGGTATGTCCATAAGCAAAATGGGCACGGATGAAAACCCGAAAGGGCCCCGTGAGTAAATTCAGCAGGGCTACCGGCGAGTTTTGTGAAAACCCGAAAGGGCGCACTCTCGTTAAAAGACACTTGCAAGATCCTCTCGACTTTGTAAGGAGAAACCACCTGCGTGAAATCCTTACGACTCACAAGGGAGCAACACACTTAGGGATCCCCACGATTCCTAAGGAGAAAATACACCTGCAAGATCCTCACTACTCGTAAGGAGAACCCTCTTATGGGACCCTCACGGTTCATAAGATTCAAAAGTCTTAAGTTACAGGGATCTGAACCTGTTCTTAAGCAGCCCCACAACCTCCAATACTGCCCTACAAGCGGCTCAATGCTGACCCTTGTATACAATTCACGGGCGCGAATAAACATTTCCCTAACAAAGTCTCATCCGTGACTAGGGATATGTTTGCACGGTGAATGACCCTTGTAAGTCCTCTCAACTCATAAGGAGAAAGCACTCTTGTAAGATCCTTACGACTTATAAGAGACCATGCACTTAGGGATCCTCACGATTCCTAAGGAGAAAACACACCTACGAGATCCTCACGACTCTCAAGGAGGAATACCTTTATGAGACCCTTACGACTCATGAAGTCTAAAGCCTTAGTCGACAGGATCCTAACCTTGTTCGCTAAGACACCTTTGTTTAATATCGACAGAAGAAAATGATGATTCGCTCCTGGCAATACCCCAGTTGTAGCGGTGCTGATGCCGAAATCGGTGTCTAATTCCAGGCTTGCAGCGAGAAGCTAGCGAGCCACACATGCATACGAAATAGCCGAAATGATGGGGCAACTTGCAACAAAATCAGCAAGTAAAAATGTATGCATGCAAAATAGCCGAAATGATTGGGCAACTCACAATAAAAAGCAGCGAGTAAAAATAAAATAAATAGCCGAATTGATTGGGCACCGCGAAAAATAGCCGAAATGATTGGGCAATCGCGACCTTTGCGATATAAAAGCTGAAATGATAGAGCATCGCGGAAATAAAAAACGTATAAAATTTATGCCCTACAGGTGATATTACATCAATCCTTGTACACAATCCAGGGGCACAAACAAAGAAGGAATCACGCCTTCCCTCCCAGGCTCCATCAGAAGAAGAAGCTATATCTCAACGGCTCACAGACAACCTGGAGACCACTCCGATATTCGTCTCATTACAACAGACGCTACGTCATCCACATGACCCCGTTCGGAAATACGTCATCCACATGACCCCGTTCGGAAATACGTCATCAGCATGACCCCGTTCGGAAATACGTCATCAGCATGACCCCGCTCGGAAATACGTCATCAGCATGACCCCGCTCGGAAATACGTCATCCACATGACCCCGTTCGGAAATACGTCATCAATAGGACCCCGCTCGGAAATACGTCATCAGCATGACCCCGCTCGGAAATACGTCATCCACATGACCCCGTTCGAAAATACGTCATCAGCATGACCCCGCTCGGAAATACGTCATCCACATGACCCCGTTCGGAAATACGTCATCAGCATGACCCTGCTCGAAAATACGTCATCCACAGGACCCCACTCGGAAATACGTCATCAGCATGACCCCGTTCGGAAATACGTCATCCACATGACCCCGCTCGGAAATACGCCATCCACATGACCCCGTTCGGAAATACATCATCAACATGTCCCCGTTCGGAAATACGTCATCCACATGACCCCGCTCGGAAATACGTCATCCACATGACTGTGTTCGGAAATACGTCATCCACATGACCCCGCTCGGAAATACGTCATCAGCATGACCCCGCTCGGAAATACGTCATCCACGTGACCCCGCTCGGAAATACGTCATCCACATGACCCCGCTCGAAACTACGTCATCCACATGACCCCGTTCGGAAATACGTCATCCACATGACCCCGTTCGGAAATACGTCATCCACATGACCCCGCTCGGAAATACGTCATCAGCATTACCTCGCTTGGAAATACGTCATCCACATCACCCCGTTCGGAAATACGTCATCCATATGACCCCGCTCGGAAATACGTCATCCACATGACCCCGTTCGGAAATACGTCATCTATATGACCCCGTCACGGAAATACGTCAACCATATGACCCCGTTTCGGAAATACGTCATCTATATGTCTATCCCACAAAACACTTACGGGTCCTCTCGACTCGTAAGGAAGAAAAACTCTCTTATAAGATCCTTATGACTTATAAGGGAAAATACACTTAGGAATTCTCACGATTCCTAAGGAGAAAATACATCTACGAGATCCTCTCGATTGGTAGGGAGAAAAGTCTTTATGTGACCCTCATGGCTCATAAAGTTGAAAAGTCTTAGGTAACAGATTTGAACCTGCTTCCTAAGCCATCACTACCTCTCGAAGAAGCCAAGACAAGATGCTCACCCCATCATCTGCCGGCTATGTTTGCTAAGATGACACGCTGATAACAAAAGAAAGAAGAAAGCAGAGAGATGACACAAGACATTGCCAAAAAAAATGTGTATCTTTTATTCATGAATTCAATTGGTTACAAAAATACATCATATGAAAGAATAAAAGGACGAATACATTTTATTCAAAATTATAAATGGTACAAAAAAAATTATTATTGAGAAGGAAGCGCTTTCAGTAATCCAATCAGCCGCTTGCGCACTTCCTTCAGCCTCTCTTCTTGATCAGCTGTCGCGGCCAACTCTGCTTCGACCTGGGCTCGCTGCTGCAAGTAAGACGAAAGTTGTTCCTCGACGGCCCGCTGAGCTGCTTCACGATCTTGTGCATCCCGATCGACGACGTCAAGCTTCTGCCTCAATGTTAACCCATCAGAAATGCATCGCACAAGGCCTTCGAGGGTAACTTTCAACTGGGCAGCATTCGCATCAACCTGAGCATGCAGTTGAGCAGATTTGCTTGAAATTTCTTTACATTCCTTCTTCTTTAAAGCCACTTCTTGTTCAAGATGGCGGAAGTAAGAAGTGCTCTGCTCGATCCACACAGCCCGTTGAGTGCTCGCAGCCAGAATCTCAGGTGCAGGACGCCTAAGCTCAAGCTCATGCAGGCAAGCCTCGATTTCTCTACAGCGATTAACCCAGGACTCAACGACGCCCTCACCATGAAAGTTCATGAGCGTTTCCAGCATAGGGTTAACCTCCGCGGCAAAATCCACAGCAGATGTGGGAGTTTCCATGTCGAGCTCCTAAATATAGTTGCTCAGCATGCGCAGACTATTCGCGGCGCCTTTCGAGGACGGACGTCTGGAGAAGGGCCCTGCCGGCATCATAATGCGAGACTCGAAAGAGGCTGGAGTCGATGTGATTGCTGTAAAATAAATCATAGTCAGATCATGGCTCGAGAAATAAAGAATATACATACACAAAGAAAATAGAGTCTACTATACCAGCTGCAGCAAGGGGCAGAGCTGGGAGTGCTGGTAGCGCAACGACAGTCTCGTCCCCTCCTTCAATTTGTAAGGCTAAAAGCAACATAAAGAAGAGTTAGCAGTAATGCAACTGCCCATTAAAGAAAGGACGTCGTTTAGAAAAGATACTCACCGACACCAGCAGACGGACTAATCTCTGACAGGAAGGAGAAGTGTGGGTACAACACCTGATACAGGTGGTCGAAAAGGACTCCTGCAAGGACACAGTAATGCAACGTCAGTACATAAATTATACAGCTTAAAAAGAATAAGACTGATGGGTCATGAATCCGCACCTTCCAACATCTGAGATGGTATGAGAGAGGGTAGAGGAGGTGTCACCGTCAAGGCGGTAGCTGATGGCATTGCCTCAGATAACGCGACATCAGCACTAGCCGCACCTGCATTAGAAACAAGATAAACCCTGTCAGGAAAGATTGAAAAAGATTGCAGAATAAAAGAAAAGCAATGATCCAAAATCTACCTAGTGAGTCGCCAGTCGGAACCGTGACAAGGGCGTCACTTGACACAGCAACTGCTCCATCCTCTTCCATCGGGATGGTCTCACCTCCCGTCGCCTCATCCTCTGACTCTACCAGAGCCGTCGTAACGCTCGCGATGCCAGAAGATAGCAAAGGGTCGCAGGTAGAAAGAGCAATGATTGGGGCGGTGCCCGACACTTGAGAAGGAGCGGCCACCTCGGACTCAGCGGCTATAGCCATCTCACCTACAGTTATATCAGGCTCGGCAATCATGACTGACTTACCAGTCACTACCTCAAGCCCGGCAATTACAGCCACCTCGCCTATCACTACCTTGGGTTCGGCAATCACAGCTACCTCCTCCACCGCTACCTCAGGCTCAGCGGTCTCCGCCACCTCTTCGGGAAGATTCGGCTCTGCAAGATAGGATATATGAGAATTGATACTTAAAACTTTGAAAACGGAACCTCACGACACATTACCTTGAGCTGATTTACCGTTTGCTTCCCGAGCCGCACGTGCCGCCCGTCTGTAAGCAGTAGACAAGGAAACCGGAGATTCCTCTGAGGGAGCAGGGGCAGGGGTAGCGGTGCTCGAACCCGCACCCGCGGCTAAGGCAGCACTACGCTCCCTTGCCACGCGCATTCGGCGCTTCCTTTCCACCCGAGCCGTCAAAGCGGACCTTCTAGACACCTCCATCAACAGGACGTCATCGTCCGCACCAAGGGTTACCTCTGGAGTCGTCAGGCCTTCCATCATCGGTCGTTTGAGTAAGGCCTCTTTCGGCAGTGCCGAAGAGGCCGGGACTTCGATGGCTAGCCCGGGAAGAATCTCCGCATCAGCTTGCGGGATCGGCATTGTGGTCCCTGCGATAAGATAAAGCGAGGTCAGATCACCTATATAAAAAACGGGAGCGGAGACACAATAAACCGAAGCATACCGATGCCTAAGGATGCTCGAAGTCTTTCCTCTTCCTCAAAAGTCTTGAGAGAAGCTGCAAGAGCTTCTTCAGTAGAGATGCCTGTTAAATAAGGAAAAGCATCAGTCAAAACACAATAATAGAAGTACGATGTAATGGCGAAGAATACGACTAATGATTACCTGATCACGTGAGGATAGCCAACCCCTCTTCGCGGCTTGCCAATTGCTCAGAAGTTGCGATGGCAACCGCCAGATCAGTATCATCCGGCGGCATCAATAAGCCCTCATTACAACAGACGCTACGTCATCCACATGACCCCGTTCGGAAATACGTCATCCACATGACCCCGTTCGGAAATACGTCATCAGCATGACCCCGTTCGGAAATACGTCATCAGCATGACCCCGCTCGGAAATACGTCATCAGCATGACCCCGCTCGGAAATACGTCATCCACATGACCCCGTTCGGAAATACGTCATCCATAGGACCCCGCTCGGAAATACGTCATCAGCATGACCCCGCTCGGAAATACGTCATCCACATGACCCCGTTCGAAAATACGTCATCAGCATGACCCCGCTCGGAAATACGTCATCCACATGACCCCGTTCGGAAATACGTCATCAGCATGACCCTGCTCGAAAATACGTCATCCACAGGACCCCACTCGGAAATACGTCATCAGCATGACCCCGTTCGGAAATACGTCATCCACATGACCCCGCTCTGAAATACGCCATCCACATGACCCCGTTCGGAAATACGTCATCAATATGTCCCCGTTCGGAAATACGTCATCCACATGACCCCGCTCGGAAATACGTCATCCACATGACTGTGTTCGGAAATACGTCATCCACATGACCCCGCTCGGAAATACGTCATCAGCATGACCCCGCTCGGAAATACGTCATCCACGTGACCCCGCTCGGAAATACGTCATCCACATGACCCCGCTCGAAACTACGTCATCCACATGACCCCGTTCGGAAATACGTCATCCACATGACCCCGTTCGGAAATACGTCATCCACATGACCCCGCTCGGAAATACGTCATCAGCATTACCTCGCTTGGAAATACGTCATCCACATCACCCCGTTCGGAAATACGTCATCCATATGACCCCGCTCGGAAATACGTCATCCACATGACCCCGTTCGGAAATACGTCATCTATATAACCCCGTCACGGAAATACGTCAACCATATGACCCCGTTTCGGAAATACGTCATCTATATGTCTATCCCACAAAACACTTACGGGTCCTCTCGACTCGTAAGGAAGAAAAACTCTCTTATAAGATCCTTATGACTTATAAGGGAAAATACACTTAGGAATTCTCACGATTCCTAAGGAGAAAATACATCTACGAGATCCTCTCGACTGGTAGGGAGAAAAGTCTTTATGTGACCCTCATGGCTCATAAAGTTGAAAAGTCTTAGGTAACAGATTTGAACCTGCTTCCTAAGCCATCACTACCTCTCGAAGAAGCCAAGACAAGATGCTCACCCCATCATCTGCCGGCTATGTTTGCTAAGATGACACGCTGATAACAAAAGAAAGAAGAAAGCAGAGAGATGACACAAGACATTGCCAAAAAAAATGTGTATCTTTTATTCATGAATTCAATTGGTTACAAAAATACATCATATGAAAGAATAAAAGGACGAATACATTTTATTCAAAATTATAAATGGTACAAAAAAAATTATTATTGAGAAGGAAGCGCTTTCAGTAATCCAATCAGCCGCTTGCGCACTTCCTTCAGCCTCTCTTCTTGATCAGCTGTCGCGGCCAACTCTGCTTCGACCTGGGCTCGCTGCTGCAAGTAAGACGAAAGTTGTTCCTCGACGGCCCGCTGAGCTGCTTCACGATCTTGTGCATCCCGATCGATGACGTCAAGCTTCTGCCTCAATGTTAACCCATCAGAAATGCATCGCACAAGGCCTTCGAGGGTAACTTTCAACTGGGCAGCATTCGCATCAACCTGAGCATGCAGTTGAGCAGATTTGCTTGAAATTTCTTTACATTCCTTCTTCTTTAAAGCCACTTCTTGTTCAAGATGGCGGAAGTAAGAAGTGCTCTGCTCGATCCACACAGCCCGTTGAGTGCTCGCAGCCAGAATCTCAGGTGCAGGACGCCTAAGCTCAAGCTCATGCAGGCAAGCCTCGATTTCTCTACAGCGATTAACCCAGGACTCAACGACGCCCTCACCATGAAAGTTCATGAGCGTTTCCAGCATAGGGTTAACCTCCGCGGCAAAATCCACAGCAGATGTGGGAGTTTCCATGTCGAGCTCCTAAATATAGTTGCTCAGCATGCGCAGACTATTCGCGGCGCCTTTCGAGGACGGACGTCTGGAGAAGGGCCCTGCCGGCATCATAATGCGAGACTCGAAAGAGGCTGGAGTCGATGTGATTGCTGTAAAATAAATCATAGTCAGATCATGGCTCGAGAAATAAAGAATATACATACACAAAGAAAATAGAGTCTACTATACCAGCTGCAGCAAGGGGCAGAGCTGGGAGTGCTGGTAGCGCAACGACAGTCTCGTCCCCTCCTTCAATTTGTAAGGCTAAAAGCAACATAAAGAAGAGTTAGCAGTAATGCAACTGCCCATTAAAGAAAGGACGTCGTTTAGAAAAGATACTCACCGACACCAGCAGACGGACTAATCTCTGACACGAAGGAGAAGTGTGGGTACAACACCTGATACAGGTGGTCGAAAAGGACTCCTGCAAGGACACAGTAATGCAACGTCAGTACATAAATTATACAGCTTAAAAAGAATAAGACTGATGGGTCATGAATCCGCACCTTCCAACATCTGAGATGGTATGAGAGAGGGTAGAGGAGGTGTCACCGTCAAGGCGGTAGCTGATGGCATTGCCTCAGATAACGCGACATCAGCACTAGCCGCACCTGCATTAGAAACAAGATAAACCCTGTCAGGAAAGATTGAAAAAGATTGCAGAATAAAAGAAAAGCAATGATCCAAAATCTACCTAGTGAGTCGCCAGTCGGAACCGTGACAAGGGCGTCACTTGACACAGCAACTGCTCCATCCTCTTCCATCGGGATGGTCTCACCTCCCGTCGCCTCATCCTCTGACTCTACCAGAGCCGTCGTAACGCTCGCGATGCCAGAAGATAGCAAAGGGTCGCAGGTAGAAAGAGCAATGATTGGGGCGGTGCCCGACACTTGAGAAGGAGCGGCCACCTCGGACTCAGCGGCTATAGCCATCTCACCTACAGTTATATCAGGCTCGGCAATCATGACTGACTTACCAGTCACTACCTCAAGCCCGGCAATTACAGCCACCTCGCCTATCACTACCTTGGGTTCGGCAATCACAGCTACCTCCTCCACCGCTACCTCAGGCTCAGCGGTCTCCGCCACCTCTTCGGGAAGATTCGGCTCTGCAAGATAGGATATATGAGAATTGATACTTAAAACTTTGAAAACGGAACCTCACGACACATTACCTTGAGCTGATTTACCGTTTGCTTCCCGAGCCGCACGTGCCGCCCGTCTGTAAGCAGTAGACAAGGAAACCGGAGATTCCTCTGAGGGAGCAGGGGCAGGGGTAGCGGTGCTCGAACCCGCACCCGCGGCTAAGGCAGCACTACGCTCCCTTGCCACGCGCATTCGGCGCTTCCTTTCCACCCGAGCCGTCAAAGCGGACCTTCTAGACACCTCCATCAACAGGACGTCATCGTCCGCACCAAGGGTTACCTCTGGAGTCGTCAGGCCTTCCATCATCGGTCGTTTGAGTAAGGCCTCTTTCGGCAGTGCCGAAGAGGCCGGGACTTCGATGGCTAGCCCGGGAAGAATCTCCGCATCAGCTTGCGGGATCGGCATTGTGGTCCCTGCGATAAGATAAAGCGAGGTCAGATCACCTATATAAAAAACGGGAGCGGAGACACAATAAACCGAAGCATACCGATGCCTAAGGATGCTCGAAGTCTTTCCTCTTCCTCAAAAGTCTTGAGAGAAGCTGCAAGAGCTTCTTCAGTAGAGATGCCTGTTAAATAAGGAAAAGCATCAGTCAAAACACAATAATAGAAGTACGATGTAATGGCGAAGAATACGACTAATGATTACCTGATCACGTGAGGATAGCCAACCCCTCTTCGCGGCTTGCCAATTGCTCAGAAGTTGCGATGGCAACCGCCAGATCAGTATCATCCGGCGGCATCAATAAGCCCTCATTTGTCCCATACTCGCTCAAGCCCTCACTATAAGGAGAATGAGGCTCCTGACCAAATACGACATCGGCAGAGAAGAGCGACTTCTTCTTCTTCTATGTGCGAGCTCCAGTCGCAGTAAGCACGAGCTTACGCTTGGTGGGCACCTTGGGGCGACGAGTCCCGATATCCAAGCCCACGCCAGATTCGGGTAAAGCTACGTTTACCGTCTCCGTAGGAGCACGGGGCACCAATGGTACATCCACCATCTCTATAGGAGCACGGGGCAATCCGCACGTAGGGCTTAGCACACGTGGAGGCTCAACTGCAGCGACTTCTCTTAGCGGAGGGGGGACAGTAGTCCGTTGCTTCAAAGGGATTTTGCGATCACTGGCAAGAGGTGCACTTTTGCGATCAAGCAGCAACCACCTTTCTTCCTTAATAACGGCGCCCGTCGAATGGTGGTACCATGCCGTATACACATTAAGGATCAGTAGGACGCAACTCGGCTCGCTGATAAAGAAGTGAGAGCCCGTATTCAAACGCATGAAGTGATGCAGCGTGCTCCGCATCCCTTCTTCAGTGGCAGTGGGTTCCAACAAGAAAGCTTCTAGCGGCACTCCTTAATTATAGCTCAATTGTTGGGCAAAACGATGCGGATTATATCTCATGAAAAGCGCCGCATCATTTTGCCTAAATACCAGGAAGCCCGGTCTGATAGAATATAAATGGAGGATCTCCCGAGCTGTCAAAACTGAGGCTCCATCTTTGAAAATATCCTGCAATAGCCGCACCGTTTTGGCAGACTCTTTTCCGGCGGTTAACACCTTGTCGGTGAAGGTCATCTCGTCTCCAACCGTGCGGGGACGAAGGAGCAAACCTCTAGCATCCCGCAGTGACGGATTTACAATTGAGGTGCCGACTAATCGCATAATCCGGGGGAAGCTGCACCTGTCATAGAATGAAGGCCTTCTATGGATACCAAAAACTCCAAGCGCATGTAGCTCGAGCCATGATATGAAGTAATGCATCGAGAAGTTCACATGTTGTACTCTGGGTTCAGTAGTATCCGCCGCTTGACTAAGGCCGTAATACAGATGGGCTAAGCCGGCGACCCCGACAGCCACTTTCACCCCAATAGTCATCCGGTGAGCCGGGTAAAAGACAGATGGCCTCATACGGCGAAGGTGCATCGGGAGCGCGAACCAGCTCAACCATAGCCCAAGAAACCCAAAAAGAATGCTTTCTCATCCATCCCAGGGACTGCAATCTCCCCAAAAGGAACAACTGGAGAGTTGGAAAGGAAGAAACTCTTTTAATCTACCTCCATCGTTGGCAGGTTGTTTAAACCTAAGCCAAAAGGGTCGTCAAGCGTAGCAAATTTAACAGCTTCCTTCGAGAGGACAATCGGGTGGAGAAAGCGAGCGATGAAATTCTCGAAACTAACCCCACGGCTCCCAGATTCGAGGAAAAGACCCTCGTAGATATTCAACACTTTGATCAAACTAGGAAATTGGTGTTGAATGGTATTCACCGGAGTAAGGCCCATTATCACTGGCTTGGCACCAAAGATGTATCCATCTGTGGGAAGCAGCTCCTCATAATGCACCCCTATGACCGGTAAGCCATAAACTTCTGCAAATTCCTCTAAGCAGATTGACACTTCTCGATCCAGTGAAAAGAAGGTGTGAGTAGGGATATTCCACTGCTCCAAAAAGGCTTTAACCTACCAGGTGGGAAGCGTAGGATACTGGAAAAGAGAAGTATAAACGACAGTATACAACCCAAGCCTCAACAACTGCGACTTCTTCGCTGACAGAATGTAGCGGGCCCATTGCAGATAACCGGTCGGATGACGAGGAATCAAACCTATATTATATGGTTGCCCCCATGGCCGCGCCTCGCCTTGACAAATACGGTTTCCCAAGGTATCTAAAACCATAGGAGGCTGAACGGGAATCGAAGCTATAGCGGGCCGAAGAAGGCCTTCTAAAGTCCAATTAACCATCTCCACGGCATAGTTCACCGGGGGTGAGTTGGCGTAATTGATCGCCATGATGGGCTCCGAGGGTACCGCGCACGAAAAGCTTTGTCGACCCCTAATAATCTGATTATACCATGACCCCCAGAGGTGAAGATTCTTATGTTCCAGATCATGGTCTCAGATCAAAGCTAGGACCTCCCAGTCTACAGGTACTCCCAGAAATCCTCCCTCTGAACGAACGAACGGAAACGAAGCATCGAAAGACATGTTGCCTGCAAAAAAGGGGGACAGAAATCGACTGTCAGTGCTATAATTTAATCTTAAAATTCTGACATTTGGTATTTTAAAAGTTGCACCACACTGCAATGCAGTGAAAAGGGGGACCAAAGGGGGACCCACAAAATCTAGATGACAATTCATCGATTAAAAATTATTAATAAAGACAGCCTCATCATTGGATGAGACTGTTAATTAATGAGGAAATCCTCAAGGAAATTCTCATTGAATGAGAAATCCCTCGGAAAAAGGAGAAAATCTCCCTTTGAGAGCAAAACTCTATGACAGAGTGACACTTGTCACACTCTGATCATGAAGGGATAAAATTCCTTAAAGAGCCTGGCTCTGTAATGATGATGGAAAAATCCATCAAGGATTAATTAAAATTAATTTTTGTGAATTAAAAAATTCTGGGATCTTCAAAATCCATGAAAAACTCTTAAGAGTTCTTCATCAAAGATCAAGAGATCTACATATTATCAAAGAGCAGAGCTCTGCTCATGGGCTAAGAAACCACAAGAAAAGATATGTTTAGATCTATGGGTTCATGAGAGCAAAGCTCTATTAATGAAACCCTAAAAGGGTTTTCTTTAGATCAAAGATCTATGAAGAGTAAGGCTCTGTTAATGGGTAAAAACTCTAATTTATTAAAATTTTAAACTTTACCTAAGTTTTAGTAGAATTCTGACTCTTGAAAAGTTCTTAAACTGAAGAGCAAGGCTCTGAATAAAAATTCTCAAGAAAGAAGATGATAATCATCTAAGGGACCAAAGGTCCTATTTATAGGCATTGAACCGTCTCTTCAACTTCTGAGTTGATCCAAGGGCTCAGATGTTGCCACCGCTGCACTCACGTGTGCGCCACGTGAGCGCAACGGTGGAGGGGCATTTGTTTCCTCCAACCAGAGCAAAGTTCTGTTTTAAAATTCAAAATTTAAAAAATTGAAGCAACGCTTCAAATTCAGCGCTAGGCACGCTGTGCGCCACGTGTCAGAAATAGACGCGCTAGCGCCAGGTGCGCTGCACCCTAGGCAGCGCACTCCCAATCAGAGCAAGGCTCTGTTTTAAAATTTCAAAACTCAAAAATTGAAGCAACGCTTCAAATCCAGCGCCAGGCGCGCTGCGCGCCACGTGTCAAATATGGGTGCGCTAGCGCAGTTGCGCTCTGCGCTGCGCGCCACGTGTCAAACACGGGTGCGCCAGCGCAATGTGCGCCAGCGCTGGAATTAAATATTCCCCATCGTTAGATCAAAAGATCTAATAATAATAAATTATTAATTAATCAGAATTAAAATTCTGTTATGGAAAGATCTTTCCAATTTTATTAGAACAAGAAGATTATCTTCTGCAAAGCAGAAGCCCTAGGATCAAAGATCCAACAGTGGGAAATATTCCCAAATCAATCAGAGAAAGATCTCTTAAAACTGATTTAACAAATCAATTGGCCCTATATAAAGGCCCCGAGACTTTAAGTCTCATATAGAGAAACCCCCCTACAAATTTTGAGAAAACTCAAAGAAAGAAGAGCAAGCTCTTAGAAAAAGAAGATCATTTCTTCAAGGTAAATAATTAATTCTTGAACAACAGAGATGAAATCATCTCATTAAAAAAGAAGAACTATCTTCTTAAAGGATCACAGATCTACAAAAGACCAAGGTCTTTGATAAAAAGAAAAAGATCAAAAGATCTAATCATAAAAATAAAAGAAGTATTTACTTCATTCACAGATCCTTGATCTACAAAGGCAGAGCCCTTTTATAAACAAGAACTTTTGTTCTTGAATCTTGAGGCAAAGCTTCCTTTAAAAGAAGAACATAAATTTGTTCACAGATCATAAATTTGATCAAATGCGCTTTACGCTATTGAAAAGTGCCTTGCACTCTTGAACTGCGCTTTTGCGCTCCTTGGACTGGCGCTCGGCGCCAAAACGCGCCACGTGTCAACCACGTATGCAACTTGCGCTTTGCGCTTCTGAAACAGCGCACTGCGCTCATGGGCTGGCGCTCAGCGCCAAGTGCGCTACGTGTCACTCACTGGTGCACCACTAAACTAACGCAACGCGCTCATAAATTGAAAGCGCAATGCGCCCATCATCTGGCGCTTAGCGCCAAGCGCGACACGTGTCCCTTTCATGTGTGCTATTTGGTAGAAGCGCAATGCACTCTTTAATTGATGCAAAGCGCCTGACGCGCCACGTGGCGCGCTGTAAGAACAAACATTGTTCTGATGAATGCTATGCATTCAATACAAGACAAAAAAATGTCAGGATCTAATGCTCAGCATTATTAAGGGCCAAGCCCAAATAAAGGCTCAATAGCCCAGAACAATAAAATGTTAAACATTTTAATCTTATTAGACTTAGCCCAATATTGGCCATAAGTTTTCAACTTATATTGAACTGAGCCCATCTGCTCACGAATATTTAACAGATCTCAGGCCCAAACGGGACTACAGATCCTTCAACCAACTCACACCGGTTCAAGGGTACATCTCTTTACTCTTCTGATATCTTTCGTTGTAATCCTTCAACGTCTTCAGAGATGTGATGGGTCCCGACAACCACACATCTCATGGACTGTGGGGTTCTTAAACTCATGGACTACGATGTCCTTAAACCCTATAGACTACGATATCTCTAAACCGGACTGTGGGGTCCTTAAGCCCATGGACTACAATGTTCTTAAACCTTATAGACTACGATGTCTCTAAACCGGACTGTGGGGTCCTTAAACTCATGGACTACGACGTCCTTAAACCTTATAGACGATGATATCTCTAAACTGGACCAAGATGTCCTTAAACTACTGATGGACCGAGATGTCCTTAAACTAACAATGGACCGTAATGTCCTTAAACTAATTGACCGCAATGTCCCTAAACTAAACAACAGAGTCTAAATGCTCTTTTGTTGGATCTAAATGATCCTGTTAAGTTGATCTTAGTCTAAAATTAGGCTAACATATTCTTACAAATGTTTAAGTTGATCTTAGTCTCAAATGAGGCTAACGTATCCTTAAACCCAACCCCCAAACCCAAATCTAAGAAGATACGGATTTGGACTAATCCACGCTCTACGGGCGACAACATAAATTAGTCTCCGTATACAATCCACGGACAACCAAAAACAAAACAAACACCCACGATACAAAGTGACCACCTGGAGAAGGAGAAAGTTGTTACCGCGATGCGGTAGCGTAATTAACTGCAGGGGCTTGTGCCTGCAGGGAAGGGCGTCCCCACAATTAAAAACCCCTCAAACGAAGGGGAATCTGACGAAGTCTGCTACATCGGCCGCATCCGTTTAAACCTTCAATACACGGCGACATAAATCAACTTGGCATCTTCGGAGAGGTGGACGGATAGCACCAATTAGCATCTGCCGCGAAATTCAGGCAAGACGTTCACCGCGTCTTCGTCCGCGTCTTTCGGCAGGGAACAGAGGGAGGGCCTTCGTGAGTGGATCCGCTACGTTGTCCTTTGTGTCAACTCTCCTGACCTCGATCTCTCGTCGATCTACTATCTTCCAGATCAGGTGATACCACCTAAGAATATGTCTGGATATCTGATGGGACCGGGGTACCTTGGCTAAAGCCACAGCTCCATTGTTATCACAATACACAGGCATTGGATGCTCAATGGATGGAACCACACCGAGTTCAGCTATGAACTTCTTCATCCAGACAGCCTCTTTGGCAGCATCATTGGCAGCGAGGTATTCAGCCTCCATCGTCGAGTCTGCTACGGTATCTTGCATAGAACTCTTCCAACATACCGCCCCTCCATTGAGGGTGAAGACAAAACCTGAGACCGAATTACTGTCGTTCTTATCACTCTGGAAGTTCGAATCGGTAAAGGACTCCACCTGGATTTCACCGTTACCATTCACCAAGAATATTTCTTTAGTCCTTCTCAAGTATTTAAGAATGTTCTTGACAGCTGTCCAGTATTTCTCCCCAGGATCTGATTGATACCTACTCACTACACCTAGTGAGTAAGCTACATCTGGTCTGGTGTATAATATCGCATACATGATTAACCCGACTACCGAAACATAGGGTATCCCTTGCATGCGAGCCCTCTCCAAATCAGTCTTGAAAGACAACTCTTTGGAGAGAGTGATTCCTGAACAAGCGGGTAAATTACCACGCTTAGAATCTTTCATACTAAATCTCTTTAGTATGGTGTCAATATACCTGGATTGGGACAATCCCAGCATCCGCTTAGATCTATCTCTATAGATCTTTATCCCAAGGATGTAGGAGGAATCACAAAGATCTTTAATGGAGAACTTGTGTAATAAGAAGAGTTTGACCGAGTGTAGCATAGGAACATCATTTCCTATCAAGAGTATGTCATCCACGTACAATATAAGGAACTCAACCTTACTCTCAACAACCTTCTTATATATACATGGTTCATCTACATTTTTGATGAAGTCAAACTCTTTGATAGCTTCATCAAAACAGATGTTTCAGTTCCATGATGTCTGTTTTAATCCGTAGATGGATTTAAGCAGCTTGCACACCTTTCCGCTGCTCCCACTGTCTATGAAGCCCTCTGGCTGTGTCATGTACACGCTCTCTTCTAAATCACCATTTAGAAAAGCGGTCTTGACGTACATCTGCCAGATTTCGTAGTCATGGTATGTAGCAATAGCAAGTATGATCGTGATGGACTTAATGTAAGTCGATGTCATGCACCCCGTGGGTTCGCGGGGGGCGGAATAGGTAGACTATTTTTAGAAGCATGGTAATATCGACTAAACTCCAGGATCGTAACTAAACCCTAACTAACAAACAATCTATGAGGTTTAACTACTATGTAAGAGAGTTATGCCTCAAGCTACCAGTCCTGTTTCTTCTCGCTGTCCTTCTCCTCCTTGTGAGCTCCTTGGAGTGTGTAGGGATCATGCCTCCTCGTCGGCCTCCTCGAGTTGAAGAAAATCCACTCGAGAGTGTCTACCTTGAGCTTCTACCTCTGAGATGAGGTAACTAGGGTACTTGGTGTGCTAAACTAAGTATCCTAGAGTAAGTAGAGAGTGATTTTAGATAGCAAAGTCTCGCTAACCCTAGGATTCTCAACACATGAGACAATAAGGGTTGAGAGGAAGAAGAGAGAGAGAGCTTGAGGAAAGAGAGTGTTTTTGATAATGATAATAGAATATGGCTCTTGATATGACTATAAGCATGCAACAAAAATATCTCACACAAAATATCTAATGCCACAAAAATACCTCAGAAAATATCTAAGTCAAACCATGCCTCAATAGTCAAACCAAGTAGCCTTGCTTCAATTATCATATATAAAAAATAACAATTCATTTCCTCCACCTCATAATTGTTTTAATCAAATAATAAAAACCCTAATGAGGTGTCTCCTTCTAAAAGCAATCTTGAGAGAATTACAAGAATGCCCCTCATCCGTATATACATACCCGTATCCGTATTCCGAGAAACATGAATATAATGAGACGAAACTAATCTAATAATCTAATGCTAGGATCTGGTTTAAACCAAAGCCCACTAGTATAATCCGTTTGAACATCATACGTGCACAAGTATACGTATATGTTTGAACCCTGTCATAAAACCATACGACCTCTACATCGTTTCGCCCGAAGAAGGGAAACCCTATGTGTGGGACTCTAAGGACTCGACACTATGCTGGCAGTGGGTTTAACCATAAGCCATCAATGGTACTAGCTGCACGTAACGACTATCCAGGTATCTGTCGATAAGAAGGCCGATGAGTAAACTCATCTGAACTCCTACTGAGCCTATCTATGACAATCTCCATACAGTCCAGTCTGTTCGTCTAAGAGTTTCGCATATCAGGCCTAGGGACGGTAAATGTCAGACTCCTAATAGCGCAATATGTCATGTCGGAGTGTAGCCCAAAACACCCTGAGAAACTACTGAAGTACCTACCAGTAAATCTCGCTTTCCCTGACAAGGGACTTTATGTAATAGCTTTTCGAATCATAGCGCGACATCAACCCCCAATGCCGGGAAAGACGAATCCTATCTAACTGCCACTGCCTCCAAGTGCTTCGGGACTGCACCCAACTACTACCTGTTTGCATAACTCATCAGAGCCATGGTAGGGTAGTAATCAAAGAACAGTAGTAACACACTTGAGGCGAAGTAGCAGTGTCAAGTGAACGGACTATGCTGTACACATGTCACCTGGGAACTGCTACCTAACGATAGGTATAGTACCAACCAACAGTTCCCTACGAGTCCGTCCAGTGTAACTCATAACCCAATAAGCACATGCATACTATCTCCAGTACAACGTACTGATGGCTGTGGGACAGACCATCTCCCCTGCTGGGATGAGAAGCGTATACACTAGTCTACTCTGGAGTATCGATACCTAGTCTCGATAATCTTACAACTAGGGGCCTGTATAAGGATGTGCTTATAGATTATCTAGCCCCCACTAGTGTGACTGTCATCACAACGCTGGTAATCAAGAAAAAATCTTAAAGGCTCTACTAATATGTATTAGTGATACGTTAAAAGAAACATATACACATATTAAGATTGAAACAAACCAAGCAGCATACTACCATATTGAGCAAGGCTGTCATAAAATCTGTGTATATCCTAAGCTTCCAAAATGTAATATACAAACTAATACCATACAATAATGGCCTCTGGGGCATATAACACTAACAATCCCACTTGCACTAAGGCCATGTGTTGGCGTATCGCCGACCTATCATCTCGAATAGCCTCTTGAACTGCGTCTGAGGGATGGCCTTATGAATGGATCTGCAGTGTTATTCTCCGTAGCAACTCTCCGCACCTCGATCTCCCGGCGATCCATGATCTCCCTGATCAGGTGATACCGCCTCAAGATATATCTAAACTTCAGATGGGACCCGGGTTCCTTCGCTGAAACTATAGCCCCATTGTTGTCACAATACAGAGGTATTGGATCAACAATGGACGAAACCACTTGAAGTTCTGTTTAGAACTTTCTCATCCAGACTGCTTTTTTTGCGGCATCACATGCGACGATATACTCTGCTTCTATCGTTGAGTCAGCAACGGTGTCCTGTTTGGAGCTTTTCCAATAGACCTCCCCTCTATTGAGGGTAAAGACATAATCCGACATGGACTTGGAGTCATCCTTATCACTCTGGAAGCTGGAGTCAGCAAAGGCCTCGATCTGAAGGTCTTTTCCACCGTACACCAAGAACATCCCCTTAGTCATTCTCAGGTACTTGAGAATGTTCTTTACTGCTATCCAATGCTTCTCCACAGGGTTTGACTGATACCGTCTTACCACACTTAGTGCGTAAGCAACATCTGGTCTGGTACAAAACATCGCATACATTGTAGAGCCTACCGCAGAAGCGAGAGTATAGTTGACATGCGATCCCTTTCCAAATCAGTCTTGGGAGATATCTCTTTGGAGATGGTGATTCCGTGACAAGCCGGTAGATTACCACGCTTCGAATCTTCCATACTGAATCTTTTTAGTATGGTGTTGATGTACCCAGACTCTGAAAGTCCCAACATCCTCTTAAATCTATCACGATAGATCTGGATCCCCAAAATATAAGAGGCATCACCCAGGTCTTTCATGGAGAACCTTTGTTACAAGAATCCTTTGACAGATTATAGTATAGGAATGTAATTTCCTAACTAGACAATGTCATCCACGTACAAGATGAGAAATAAAACAGTTCTTGCTACAATCTTACTATAAATACATGGTTCATCTGGATTTTTGATAAAATCAAATTTTTTGACCGTCTCATCAAAACAGATGTTCCAACTCCGTGATGCCTGCTTTAATCCATAAATAGATTTAAGCAACTTGCACACTTTCTCGCTGCTCCCACTTTGAATGAAACCCTCTGGCTGATCCATATAAATGCACTCTTCCAAATTTCCATTTAGAAAAGCGGTCTTTACGTCCATCTGCCAAATCTCATAATTATGGAAGGCAGCAATGGTAAGAAGGATCTGAATGGATTTGAGTATAGCCACTGGAGAAAAAGTTTCATCATAGTCCAAACCTGGTCTTTGACGAAAACCTTTTGCAACAAGTCTAGCCTTATAGGTTTCAACCTTTCCATCTATACCAATCTTCTTTTTGAAGATCCATTTGCAGCTTACGGGTTTTACCCCTTCTGGAGCAATGTCCAAAATCCATACTTTGTTGGTGTACATAGACTCCATCTTGGTCCGCATTGCATCCAGCCATTTTACCGAGTTTTTACTCTGAATGGCTTATTGGAAGCTAGTTGGCTCATCATTGTCAATGATGCAATCATCTATATCCCCGTCTACGAGAAAACCGTAGTATCTCTCGGACGGATGAGATAGCCTACTACTCCTGCGGAGTGGCGTAGGGATGTCCTATTCTTTTAAAACTTCTGGTTTCACCATACTTTCAGTAATAGCTTGTGGTTCTAGAATTTCTTCTGGTTCTATTGCACTCCCACTTATCTCTTTTTCTAAAAATTGAGTTTCCAAGAAGTGGGCATGACGAGAAACAAAAACCTTTTGTTCCTCTACGTAATAGAAAAGATACCCCATGGAGTTCTTTGGGTACCCACAAACTTACACAGTACTGAGCGTGTCTCGAGCTTGTCCGCATGTTGCTTTTTGAGAAAAGATGGATATCTCCATATCTTCAGATACTGAAGATAGGGTTTCTTCCCACTCCACATCTGATATGATGTGGTAGGCACAGTCTTGGTAGGGACCTTGTTCAAAAGATATGCAGCTGATTCTAATGCATAGCCCCAGAATGATCGCGGTAACTCAGCGTTACTCATCATGGAACGTACCTTATCCATAAGGTTCGGTTCTGTCTCTCCGATACACCATTATGTTGTGGCGTGTATGGAGGAGTAAGATGAGAGAGAATTTCATTCTCTTTTAGGTAATTCAGGAACTCGGCACTCAATTATTCACCATCTCGATCATATCTCAGTGTCTTGATACTTTTGCCGGTTTGTTTTTCCACTTCATTCTTATATTCTCGGAATTTCTCAAAAGTCTCGGATTTATGTTTCATCAAGAAGATATGTCCATACCCATAGAAATCATCCGTAAAAGTAATGAAATAGGAATAACCACTTCTTAAATGTGTAGACATTGGACCACACACGTCGCTGTGTATGAGTCCCAAGAGCTCGCTCGCTCTTACTCTGTGCTCAAGGAACAGAGTCTTTGTCATCTTTCCTTTGAGACGTGATTGACAAGTTACATAAGACTCATATTCGAACGGATCCAAATATCCCTCTTTTTGTAACTTGGTCAACCGTGTTTCGTTGATGCGACCCAGTCTACAATGCCATAAGTAAGCTTGATTTAATTCTCGAGACTTTCTTTTGTGTGTGTTCTGGACGTTGAAAACTTGTGGTTGGTTTAATACGTATATACCGTTGTTTAGTGTACCCGACACAATCAAACCATGATTAAGGTGGATGTTTACAACATCGCTTATAAATATAAAATCATAACCTTCTTTAGATAACAAAGATACAGAAATGATATTACAAGTCAAACTAGGTAAACAAAAACAGTTGCGCAAAACCAAAATATGTCCACTTGTCAATCCTAAGTGATATTCCCCTACGGACACAGTATCTACGCTCGCTCCGTTAGCAACCCTAAGGGTCATATTATCCGCCTTCAAAACTCTACGGCTTCTCAGTACTTGCAAAGAATTACAGATATGAGATTCTGATCCGGTATCCAATACTCAGGAAATAGAGTTGATTGACAGACAATTTTCAATTATAAACACACCTGAAGCTAAAACCACAACCTGCTTCGCACCCTAATTCTAGGCTTTCCAGGCCCTGCAATCTTTCTTCCAATGGCCCTTCTTATGACAGTAGAAGCATTCTTCCTTCTTTACCGTCGGCCCCCCAACTTTTGTCTTGCCCCTTGCCTCTACCTTACTAACACCATCTTTCAGCTTGGTAGGGGCTTTCTTCTTCTTCCCCTTGGTTTTCTCCTTAGATCTAGAAGAGAAAGAACCTCTAACAAGCAGAGTGGGTGTCTCCCTGGACTTATGCAGGATGCCATCAGCGCTCCTCAACATGTTGAGGAGTTTTGGAAGTGTAACTTCCTTCCTTTGAATGTTAAAATTCAAGATAAACTGGGCGTAGGTAGAGATAAGGGACTGTAGAATCAAATTTGTATACAACTCTTCAATCAAGCTGACCATTTTAAGGATGTGGTCTCCAACAGATAACCCGATAGCCATCTTCGCTTGAAATAGCTTCTTCGAGATCTCGTATCTTGCAATACGAGATTGCTCTCCATATACTTCCTTGGTATGGAGGAATATGGATTCAAGATCCATATTCTCGTGCCGCCTCTAGTGTTCATTGTCCATAGAGGCCAGCATGAGGCACTTGGCTTTTGCACTGTCAATTTCCAGGTCTTACGGATCTCCTTATCCGCGACGCTGGAATCTGGACCTGGGACAGCGGGGGCTTCAGTAGTAAGAAGATTGCCCGGTTTGTCATATGTAATGGCCATCTTGACATTCCTGAGCCAATCTTTATAGTTTGACCCCGTCAATATGTTTTTATCTAAAAGTAACTTAAGGCTGGTCATCTAAGTCGCTACAATTAGGAGAGAGAGAAGAAACACTTTAGCATGATACTCTTGCAAATTTAGATCGGTTTTTAGTTTATCTAAACAGGATGGCTCCCACTTTTTCTTGAATCCTTCCTCAAACCATAAAAGAAAAATTAGTTAGGATTAATCTCACCGTACAATTCTTGCTTAACCTTTCAACTAGGCTAGTGTCGGTACTTCGAAGGAGATTTTACGACGCTTTCGCGAAGTTCCTTAATTAAATAACCTCTTTTCCCTGGAGGTGTAGTCCCGCTAACACCGTTCTAGACACCTACTTGGTTTATAGCATTGATCGTTTAGTGAAAAAATCTCCCGATGAGTAGCATATACTCATAGTAGGATCGGTATCCAAATATCATTGTGTGATAAAGTCGAAAGAATCCTACCAAAATTATCACACTCCAAATGATATGCAATACTAGCAAGTTTCAGTTTCTTTAGAAACTCACAATATGGATTTTTGCCCCATGCTCTTATGACCTTGACGAAGGCCAACATATCATAAGTCACATGTCAAGTTCTACCCGTCATTGTCCAGGTTAATTTGAAATCACCCGTACATACCCTTGACGAAGGCCAAAATAGTAGTACGACTGTCCAAAACCAACGCATTTATCTATGCTACAGATGAATATTCAACAACTACCAATTACTATGCATTTGCGAAGGTCAAAATACATAGCTTGAATACTACTGAATACTCAACTGAAATGACGGAGGGTTACGAATGGTTTTGGAGAAACCGTGAACGTAGTGAACTTGATATAATCAAAAGAACCTGGTAGCTTTTAAAAGGAGTAGTTTAAGCTCCGCATTTTAAAAGATTGCTGTTTTGGAAAAACAGAGTGGTTTTAAATTTGTTCCAACGATTCAGTTTTGGTTTATTTGCTTTGCATTAATGTAATACAGTCACATCAATTAACTTATCATTGTAGAAAGAAACGAAAATATGACGTACGTTTATACCATCCGCATTCGCCACTGGGCCCCGTCTTACACCGTAAGGTTACTTAACTAACGCCAGAGCTGGGGGCTGGACTAGCGAGGATGCAAAACAAAAGCAACGTCTATTATATAATATATATAATAATATTCATTCATCTCACGCAATAATAAGCATTCCAGATCACAGATGAACATATTGGATATACTAGGAATTCCGTGTTTCGTTTAAGCCTGTAACGAAAGACGGATTCCACGATCGTGATGAATAGCCAAAGCTCACTCTAGACCCCTACGGGCGTGACAAACTACCCGCCAAATTCCCGAAGTGAAGCAACCTCCCTCAACAAAGTGAGTAGGCCGCTCGGAACTTCAAAGAACCCGGTAGTTTGTGCACCCCACCTTGAGTCCATCTTAAGAGCAGAAAACAGTAAAAGAAATAATACAACGGTGGCTACAACCTCAACCCGGATGTGCCCGCAAAAAAAATAGTATATCAAATTATAATTTATATTGAGTGAAAGATAAAACACTCATCTCACATCCCCGGCTATGATGATCCAACAAGTTCATATACACAAACCAATATCACAGATATGTGCAACCCCAAACTAACCGACATATAGCAATTAGCTGAAGTTTACGAACACATATATCACAACACAGATAAAACACGATTAGCCAAGAACTTTAGAATTTCGATCGAAAACTATTTTCCGTGTCTACCACAAGTGCAAACCAGCACACGGAGAAATACAGGGTAGAAATCAAATATAAAAGAAGACAGAACACCCAATGTAAGATACACTGTGGAAAAACGAGCCGACTCGGCGTCGACTCGGCTGCAGAACAGCGGCGAATCGCACCGATTCTCCGCGGTTCTACGGTGGTCTTGCCGAGTTAGGGTGTCATTTTTCTACAGTGTTCTTAGAATACCCTGCACTGAATTTTGATGATAGTTTTAAAAATCGACAGAAACTTGAGGGTGCAGGTGTTCCATTTTCGTGTATTCCGGCGATCGAAGTTTTAACTACTTGCTAACAAGATAGTTATGGTTTAGTTGTCTCTGATACTACTGTAAGTCGATGTCACGCACCCCACGGGTTCGCGGGGAGGCGGAATAGATCAAAAACGATTTTTATAAGCATGGTAACATCAACTAAACTCCAGGATCGTAACTAAACCCTAACTAACAAATAATCTATGAGGTTTAACTACCATGTAAGAGAGTTATAACTCAAGCTATTAGTCCTTCTTCTTCTCGCTGTCCTTCTCCTCCTTGTGAGCTCTTTTGAGTATGTAGGGATCACGTCCCCTCGTCAGCCTCCTCGAGTCGAAGAAGATCCACCCGAGAGTGTCTACCTTAAGGTTCTACCTCTGAGATGAGTTAACTAGGGTACTTGGTGTACTAAACTAAGTAGCCTAGAGTGAGTAGAGAGTGATTTTGGATAGCTAAGTCTCACTAACCCTAAAATTCTCAACACATAAGACAATAAGGGTTGAGAGGAAGAAGAAGAGAGAGCTTGAGGAAAGAGAAAGTGTTTTTGATAATGATAATAGAATATGGCTCTTGATATGACTATAAGCATGCCACAAAAATATCTCACACAAAATATCTAATACCACAAAAATATCTCATAAAATATCCAAGTCAAACCATGCTTCAACAGTCAAACTAAGTAGCCATGCTTCAATTATCATATATAAAAAATAACAATTCATTTTCTCCACCTCATAATTGTTTTAATCAAATAATAAAAACCCTAATGAGATGTCTCCTTCTAAAAGCAATCTTGGGAGAATTACAAGAATGCCCCTCTTCCGTATATACATATCGGCATTCGTATTCTGAGAAACACGAATATAATGAGACGAAACTAATCCAATAATCTAATACTAGGATTTGGCTTAAACCAAAGCCCGGTAGTATAATCCATCCGAACATCTTACGTGCATAAGTATACATATATGTTCGAGCCCTGTTGTAAAACCATACGACCTCTACATCGTTTCGCCCGAAGCAAGGAAACCTTCTGTGTGGGACTCTAAAGACTCGATACTACGCCGGCAGTGGGTTTAACCACAAGCCGTCAGTGGTACTAGCTGCATGTAACGGCTACCAGGTATTTGTCGATGAGAAGGCCGATGAGTAAACTCATTCGAACTCCTACTGAGCCTATCTGTGGCAATCTCCGTACAGTCCGGTCTGTTCGTCTAAGAGTATCGCATATCGGGCCTAGGGGTGGTAAACATCAGACCCCTAATAGCGCAATAAGTCATGTCGGAGTGTAGCCCAAAATACCCTGAGAAACTACTGGAGTACCTACTGTTCTTCGCCGAAAGACGCGACCGGGTCATTGGGACGTCCGGCCTGAATTTTAAGGGCAGATGCTATTTGGTTTTATCCGTCCACATCTCCGAAGATGCCAAGTTGATTTATGGCACTGTGTATCAGAGGTTTGGACAGATGCGGCCGTTGTAGCAGACTTCGTCAGATTCTCCCCTCATTTGCGGGGTTTTTTTTGATTGTAGGGACGCTCTTCCCTGCAGGCGCAATCCCCTACAGTTAATTACGCTACCGCAACGCGGTAACCACTTTCTCCTTCTCCAGATGGTCACTTCGTGTCGTGTGTGTTTGTTTTATTTTTGGTTGCCCGTGGATTGTATACGGAGACTAATTTATGTTGTCCCCGTAGGGCTGGATTAGTCCAAATCCGTATTTTTTTAGATTTGGGTTTGGGTTGGTTTAAGGATCGCTAATCTTGTTTTAGATTAAGATCAATTCAAACGTTTGTTGAGGATACGTTAGTCTAATTTTAGACTAAGATCTACTCAACAGGATTTTCTTTAGTTTATAGGGATATTGCGGTCTGCAATTTAGTTTTTAGGGACGTTGCGGTCCGCAAATTAGTTTTAAGGACGTTGCGGTCCAGAGGGTTTAGTTTTAAGGACGTTACGGTCCAGAGTTTAAGGACATCATAGTCCGTGGAATTTAGTTTTTAGGGGCGTTGCGGTCCGCAATTTAGTTTTAAGGACGTTGCGGTCCATAGAGTCTAGTTTTAAGGACATTGCAGTCTAAAGTTTAAGGACAACATAGTCCGTGGAGTTTAAGGACATCATAGTCCGTGGAGATTAGTTTAAGGACATTACGGTCCATGGTTAGTTTAAGGACATTACGGTCCATGAAAATTAGTTTAAAAACATTACGGTCCATAGTTAGTTTAAGGACATTACGGTCCATAGTTAGTTTAAGGACATTACAGTCCATTGGGGTGTATCTATGGGTTTGGAAATGTACCAAAAAGTTGTTGGTTATCGGGACCTGCCACTTCTCTGAAGACGTTGAAGAATTAAAACGACATGTATCAGAGGTGTGAAGAGATGTACCCTTGAACCAACTGTCAGATTGAGAAGAGATGGGGTAACATTACTTTCAAGCAATTTTGAAAGACCCGAGTATAATTGAGGCTCGGTGGAAAGAGAGTCCTGGCTTTGGGAGACTTAGCTAATTTGGGCTAAGGTTGGCCTATCATAGTGTTAAACACTAGCATATGTTCGGCGCTCACGTGAGGTCTTAAAGTATTATTTAAAACATCTGCTTCCACGTGAGGTTTTAAAGTATTGTTTAAATACTGAAGATCTGAAGCGCTCATGCGGGGTCACGTGAGGCGCTTGAAGTAGCGTTAAACGCTAAGAGTCTGAGGCGCTCACGTGCGGTCACGTGAGGCGCTTAAAGTCGGGTGCTGCCTCTTTTATTCTCATATTCTAGTGCTAAGCACCGTTGGGTCACGTGGGTTCACGTGAGGCACCCCAGAATGGGAACTATCTTGGATTTATTCCCCTTTTCTCTTTTATAAGTGCTAAGCACTTCTCAGGGGTCACGTGGGATCACGTGAGGCGCCCCAAAATAAGGTTTATTCCTTTTTCTCTTTTCTAAGTACTGAGCACTTCTCAGGGGTCACGTGGGGTCACGTGAGGCGCCCCAAAATAGGGTTTATTCCCTTTTTTGTTTCTCAAAGGTGCTCATGTGGGAATACGTGAGCTTTTATTGTGTAGCATTGAACACTAATATGCATGGAGCTCTGGATCTGAGTTTTGTGAATTCCATGTCCCTTATTTTTATAAGAATTAAATTCTTTTATAGGGTTAAACCCTTGTTTTATCAGAGGAATTAAATTCTTATATCTTTTGTAGGAGTTAAACTCTTTTGGATTCAGTTCTTTCCCCTAGGTTTTGAATCTGCATGACAAAATCTCCCCGATGAGAATTAAATTCTCAACTTATGGGGAAATCTGCTTCTGCAGATCTTAACCAGAGGAAGAACTAATTTCTTTTGAGAAGAGTTAAACTCTTGGTTTGAGAATTAAATTCTCTTTTTGTGGGAGCTTTTGGGAGGGGTTCCTCTTCTTTCTAGAGAATTAAATTCTCTTTATATATTTTTCTTCCTCTCTCTCTCTCTCTGTGTATCTCTCTTTTTGAACTTGAAGTTTATAGAGGGCTCCCTCCTCTTCTTCTTCTTTCAATTTGAAACTTATGGAGAGGTTCCTCTCCCTTAGACTTGAAGTTTTGGGTCCTTTATATAGGGAAGGCTAATTTGTTGAATCAGTTGAGAAAATCTCTCATTGAGAGATTTCTTAGTTGATTTGTGGAATTTATCCGCCGTTGGATCTTTGATCCAAGGACTTCTATTTTACAGGAGACATTTTTCTTGTTTTTAACAAGATTGAGAGAATATTTTCCTATACAGAATTTATTCTGTATCTTGGTGATTTTTAATCACCATTGGATTTTTGATCCAAGGGTGCTCTGATTTACAGAGTACAATCTTTCTTGTTTAGAAAGATTGGGGAAAATATTTCCTATGGTTCTTATCCCTTGTATATAGAATTTAATTCTATCGGTTCAGAAGGCATAGGAGCCCATCACGTGTAGCACGTGACCCCACAAAGTTAAAAGAGCGTCACGTGTTATCACATGAATTTTTCTGGCCAATTGTTTGTTTTTAGAAGGCGCCTATATACATTGTATATAGAGGTCACATGTTTGCATGTGAGGCTCAGTTTCAGCCTTGTTTTGTCAAGCGCAGTGCCTATCACGTGTGGGCACGTGATGCCCCATTTGGGGACTTTTCCCATTGCTTTTTATATTTATTATTCAGTTTTTCATGGGGGAACAACGCTTTCGATACCATCAGAATTTAGCCGATTCTCATTCGGTAGTTTGTCAAAATACAGCCCGGAAAATACTGCTTTACGTTTTCTTAAGCGAATCGCTGCCATTTGACACTTTGGGCTCTTTTGCGCAGAAAATTTTGGCGGGAACACCTACCAGTAAATCTCGCTTGCCCTGGCCAGGTACTTTGTGTAATGGCTTTCCGAATCACAGCGCGATATCAACCCCCAATACCAGGAGAGACGAATCATATCCAACTGCCACTACCTCCAAGTGTTTCGGGACTGCACCCAACTACTATCTGTTTGCATGACTCATCAGAGCCGTGGTAGGGTAGTAATCAAAGAACAGTGGGAACACACTAGAGGTGAAGTAGCAGTGTCAAGTCAACGGACTATACTGTACTCATGTCACCTGGGAACTGCTACCTAACGATAGGTATAGTACCAACCAAGAATTCCCCACGAGTCCGTCCAGTGTAACTCATAACCTAATAAGCACATTTATACTATCTCCGGTACGACGTACTAATGGTTGTGGGACAGACCATATCTCCTGCTGGGATGAGAAGCGTATACACTAGTCTACTCTGAAGTATCGATACCCTGTCTCGATAATCCTACGACTAGGGGCCTGTGTAAGGATGTGCTTATAGATTACCCAGCCCCACTAGTGTGACTGCTATCACAACGCTGGTAATCAAGCAAAGATTCTAAGGGCTCTACCAATATGTATTACCGATACGTTAAAAGAAACATATATACATACTAAGATAAAAACAAACCAAGTAGCATACTACCATATTGAGCAAGACTGTCATAAAATCTGTGTATATCCCAAACTTCCAAAATATAATATACAAACTACTACTATACAATAATGGCCTCTAGGGCATATAACACTAACACTTAAGAATAGCAATAAGAGAAAAGGTTTCATTATAGTCGACACCTGGTCGTTGACGAAAACCTTTTGCTACAAGTCTAGCTTTGAAGGTCTCAACCTTTTCATCTACACCAATTTTCTTCTTAAAGATCCACTTGCTCCTGATGGGTTTTACCCCTTCAGGAGCAATTTCCAAAGTCCATATTTTGTTGGTGTACATGGATTTCACTTCAGATCGCATAGCATCCAGCCATTTCACAGAGTCTCCACTTGTGATGGCTTGCTCGAAACTAGTTGGGTCATCATCTTCCATGATGGAATCCCCGCTCCCACCGTCTATGAGGAAACCGTAGTATCTCTCAGGTGGATGAGGAACCCTACTAGATCTGCGGAGTGGCTGAGGTTCGTCGGGGACTTTTGAATCCTCCGGTTCTACTAAATTGTCAGTTATTGTTTGTGTAGCTGGAACTTCTTCCAGCTCTACCTCATGACCACTAATTTCTTTCACAAGAAATTCTTTTTCTAAAAGGGTGGCATGTCGAGAAACAAACACCTTTTGTTCCTCGGTGTAGTAGACGATATACCCTCTCGAATGTTTGGGATATCCTATAAACTTGCACAGAACTGACCTTGCCTCGAGCTTGTCCGGATTTTGTGTTTTCACATAAGCTGGACAACCCCATTTCTTAACATAATTAAGGCATGGCTCTTTCCTTTATATATCTCATATGGAGTGGTAGGCACGGATTTAGTGGGAACCATATTCAATAGGTCTGCAGCTGTCTCAAGTGCATGACCCCAAAAGGAAATAGGTAACTCAGTAACACTCACCATAGAGCGCACCATATCTAATAGGGTGCGATTCCTCCGCTCCGATACTCCGTTGTGCTGTGGTGTATACGGAGGAGTAAGCTAAGAGAGAATCCTATTCTCTTTTAAATAATCACGGAATTCCATACTCAAGTATTCTCCTCCTCGATCGGATCGTAGGATTTTAATACTTTTACCCGTCTGGTTCTCAACTTCGTACTTATATTCCTTGAATTTCTCAAAAGCTTCAGATTTGTGTTTCATCAGAAACACATGTCCGAAGCTTGAGAGATAATCAGTGAATGTAATAAAATATGAGGAACCATTCCTAGCATATGTAAACATAGGACCGATTACATCACTATGTATTAGTCCCAAGAGTTCAGTAGCTCTTTCTCCATGTCCAATAAATGAAGATTTGGTAATTTTACCTTTGAGACGTGACTGTCAAGTTTCATAAGATGTAAATTCGAATGGATTCAAATATCCATTTTTATGCAACTTAGCTAGTCTTGTCGCATTGATATGACCTAGTCTACAATGACACATGAAGGTTTCGTTCATTTCTGAACTTTTCCTCTTGTGTGTGTTCTGTATGCTTAGAACTGTGGTTTGATTCAGAACGTATATATCATTACATAGCGTACCAAACCCAATCAACACTTGATTTAGGAAAATGTTCATAACATTATCCTCTAATGAAAAATTGTATCCTTCTTTATGAAACAAAGAAACTAATATAATATTGCACATCATATTCGGTACGTAATAACAGTCATTCAGAATTAGCGTATTAACATTTGGTAACACTAGGTGATATTCGCCAACTGCTTTGGACGCAACAATTGCTTCATTTCGTACTTTTAGAGACATATCACATTTTCCTAGTTCTCTATCTCTTCTTAGCCCATGTAACAAATTACATACATGGGATCCTGATCCAGTAACCAATACCCAGGACGTAGAGCAAACTGAGAAACAATTCTCGGTTACGAACACACCCGAAGACGATGCATCAACATGCTTTTTCTTCGATCGGGTTGCGTAGGAATCCTGATATTCCCCTATTCGTTACTCAAACTTATGACAATCATAAGAAAAAGCGGAACTAACGTTCCCCAGCTCAGTATAATAAATGGGTTCGGTCAATACATCCATATTATTATCTTGGTTAAGGCATGTCATTGGTCGCTATATGGAGAAAGAGATGGAAATGCATTAGCGTGCGCTCTTTGCAAGATTAGATTGGTTATTATCTTATCAAATCAGGATAGTTCCCACTATTTTTATCAAATCTTCCTTCAAACCATAAATGGTAAGATTAGCCGGGATTAATTACACCCTACAAGTTCGCCAATCGGTCAGCCAGGCAGGTATTGGTACTCTGAGGGAGTCTCCCCATGCTTTTGCATGGAACTAATTAAATAACCTCGTTTCCACAGGGGCATAACCCCGTTAACACCTTTCTTAGACACTTACTGAATCAGCTAATTGTTAAGTGGAAAACTCTCCCAGGAGTAACTCTTACTCGCAGTGGGTATCAGGATCCAACTATCTCATAAAAGGTATGCGATCTCATTACAAATTTCAACACTTAAAATTCCCAATATCTGTTTTTAGCCCTAGCGTCCTATGACCTTGACGCAGGCCAACAAACTATAGGCCGCTAGTCAAGTTCAACCCATTCATTTCATGATTGAATTAAACCCACCTACACGACCCTTGACGCAGGCCAAAAAGGTCATATGACTACCCTAATCCAATCATATCATATGCGGCAGATAAGCACTAATCAGCTATCGTACACTATGCCTTGACGAAGGCCCACAAACGCGGCACGAATACTAAATAGCACTTATCTGAAATGACGGAGTGCTACGACTGGTTCTGATGAAAACCTTTAACGTAATGAACTTGATATCGTAATAGAATTTAGTGATTTGAAAAGGAGTGTTTTTTGTAGCCTTTGCTAGTTTTGCTAAAGAGGTCACTCCCGGTGAAGTGATCTCGGCTCTTTCCTCATCGAATGAGGTGCTGGATATTCATCGAGGAATACCACCATGCAAAGAAAGAAATAGAGAAGCTATTAAAACAAAATCGAGTGGGTTGTAGTATTTGCTAGTTTTGCTAAAGAGGTCACTCGCGGTGAAGGGATCTCGGCTCTTTCCTCATCGAATGAGATGCTGGATATTCATCAAGGAATACCACTGTGCAAAATAAGAACTAGAGCTACCTTTTTAAAATTTCGATTCTACAACATCTTTAGGTTTCTTTTCTTTCCTTTATTCTCATTAATGAAGTCCCATCATTTATGATTCCCTAAACATCACAGAAAAGAAACGAAAATAGAACGTACGCTTATACCGTCCGCATTCGCCACGGGGCCCCGTCATGCACCGTTAGGTTACTTAACTACCGGCAGAGCGGGGGCTGGACTAGCGCGGGTGCAAAACATAAGCAACGTTTATTATATATATCATATATATATAGCATTCGTCATACGCAGTTATATGATCACATCACAGAACCAAGCAACAGAAGTCAACATATGAAATATTGAATATTTTAGGAAGTCCGTGTTTTAAATTCAGCCAGTAATGAAAAACACAGATTCCATGGTCATGATGAATAGACAAACACACATCCCTAGACCCCTACGAGAGCGGCAAGCAATCCAGCCAATTCTATGTTGGAGATAGTGCCCTCAGAGTCAATTATTAGGTCACAGGTACGTGATTGCAATGATTGATGGAGGACCTATCCCGGTAGGACAATCTTACTCGAGATGATAGTATGCTATCTGGTTTACCTTTATCATCGTGTACTGTTTTAAGTGACCTGACACGTCGCTATTACACGTTGATAGAGCCCCTAGGATTCTTGCTTGACCACCAGCAGTATGAGGGCGATCATATAAGTGGGAGCTGGCGGTCTATAAGCATATCCTTAAAAGGTCCCTAGTCGTGAGAGTTTCGAGACAGGGCATCGATTCTCCATAGTAGACTAGTGTATACAGTCGAGACCCCGACGAGGGGCGGTGGCCGGTCTCACAAGCCACTGGTGTCAGTTGGATCACCTAAGATGTATACAGGTGCTCATTGGGTTATGAGTACACCGGACAGGACTCGCCGGGAACCTGCTAGTTGGTCCTATACCAGACGTCAGATGGCAGTTCCCTGGTGACATGTGTGCAGGTTAGTTCATCGACCTGGGGATCGTCATTTGTCTCGTGTGAGTTCCCACTGTACTTTGATTACTACCCTACCACGGCTCAAAGGAGTCGTGCAAACAGGTTTTAGTTGGGTACAGTCCCGAGCCACATGGAGGCAGTGAGCGTATCTTCAGGGGTTCGTCTCTCCCGGTATTGGGGGTGAGGTCGTGCTGTGTCTAGGAGAGCCATTACACGAAGCCCTCGGCCGAGGCAAGGAGATTTACTGGTAGGTATTCCAGTAGTATCTCAGGGTGTTCTGGGCTACACTCCGACACGACTTGTACCGCTTTTGGGGGTCTGACTTTTACCAACCCCCTAGGCCCGCCATGCGATGCTCATAGACGAACGGACCGGACTGTACGGATATTGTCACTGACAGGCTCAGTAGGGAGTCAGGCTGAGTTCGCTCACAGACGTCCCTTTTGGTCAATACCTGGTAGCCCGTTATGTATTGGCTTATACCTCTAACGTGCTAGTGGTTAAATCCACAACCAAGGTGTTGATGAGTCTTTAGAGTCCCCCACATTCAGTTACTCAGCTTTCGGGCGAAAGGTTGTAGAGGCCGTATGGAGATATGGCAAGGTCCGATCAGATACGTGCGGTATTGCACGGATCAGGATCGGACAGTCTGTACTATAGGCCGTATGTCTATATGGCAGGGTTTGATCAGATACGTGCGGTATTGCACGGATCAGGATCGAACGGATTTTACTAGCCGGCTTTGGTTTAAGCCGGATCCTAGTATAGTACAGTGTAGATTTTGTCTCATTGCATTTGTATTTCGGTCGAAATACAAATACGGGTGTGTATGCACAGTATCGGGGTTTTCCTGTAATTTATTACGGGACCAGTTTTTGGAGTTGCCAGTTTGTTTTCTGTTTCGGCCAATTTTCCTTTGATCGTTCATTGGCCGATGTTTGGTGGAGGAGGGTTTATTTGCATTGTTGCAAATAGGCTTTTGTGGAGGGGGTCTTTGCTTATTGTAGCATCATGATGGTTTTCATGATGTGCACCATCATTGACTTTTTCTTTCTCATCATGGTTGGACATTGTGAGGTGATGATGGTGGTGTTGAGTGTGGTTTTGATATTGTGATGATGTTCTTTAATGATGGCTTTTGCATCATAGCCATTCCTCTTTCTCTCTCTTGTATGATAGAGTTTTTCCCACTCATTTTTTTCTTTAGGCTTCAATCTCATTCTCTCCTCTCTCCAAAAAGGGGGTGGCCGGCCATGTTATTCATGGGCTGTCCAAAAAAAATTGTAGTGGGGTTTTTGTTGTTCATTTGATGCACAAATATCCCCAAGCTCCTCCACATTTGTTCTTGTTTCATCCCTCCACCAATGGCAAGCTCCACTACCCCAAATGAGACTTCTTCACTACACATTCTACAGAAAGTCTTGGGCACGTCGAGTAGCCGGCTTCGTGCCCGAGTTGCCTCGGCATTGAGGTGGGAGCCCGTAAAAGAAGTAGGCGATGTGGTGCACTTCCGGCGACGAGGAGGAGACGGGACATTCCGCAGGAGATCGGGACTATGACGAGAAGACCGGAGGACTGGGATCGTCGGTATATCTCTATTCCCTTTCTTATAGATAGCTAGGACTAGTTAGTGGTTCGATCCGGGTATTAGTGCGCGGCGGTTTGCCAGTTCAAGAAAAATTTAAGTTTATCACCGCTTCCGCATTTGGCCGTCGGTTTGACGGCCGGGGCACCGCCGTGCACTTACAGTGGTATCAGAGCCTCGCCATTAACTTAGTCTAGCTTGGTTTAATGTGTTTTGCATTTCCGATCGATTAAAATGTTCCAAAACCCGTATTGCTTAACATCAGTTTTCTGTCAAAATTTTTCAGTCTCCAAAAATTTTTCAGGTTGCTGAAAACCAATGTACTGGAAAATATAAGGCTACGGTAGAAAATCGACAGAGTAACTCTATAGTTGGAGCGCGGAACCGCGGCCAAACCCCCCTTTGGGCCGCGGTTCCGCCGCACTATGATAAGATCACTCTGTCAATTTTCTCCAGTGGGCTTCTGGGGTGATTTTAGGGTGTTTGGAATAATAATATTGGGCCCAGATTTTCTTGATGTGCTACAGTAGTACTTGGGGCCCACTTGTTATATTTTGATCGATCGGATATTTTTAAACACATTATTTCACAGTATTTACATTATATCTGCGACCGTGAATGTCACTCGATCGGTAAATCCGGTTTAACTGCTATAGCCCGGTTAGACGGATTTGCGAACGTGACTTTCACGTTGATGTTCTGTTTTTGCTGTGTTGTTGCGGATCGGTCGTGGGGATAGCCTGGATGCAATGCTAGTACAGTTGTGGTTGTATTATGTACATTTGTTATTGCGGGGAGAGCGTCCGACATGTGGACTGCCGTCACTGCCTGTTTGTATTATTATTTTGGGGCACGGCCAGGTTGCGGTCGATGTACCCGTTGTATGTATATTTTACTTTCTGTACTAGGATTGCCCCGCGGAGGGGTGCACGGATAGCCGGGTTCTAGAGGGCAACAAGCCCGCATCTCATGGCATTGGGACGGAGGGGGCTTCACTCTAGGATTGGCGGGCTATTCGCCGCACTCGTAGGGGGTACAGGTTGACCCAGGAGGTGTGCCCAAGTTACCGGATTCCGTGAAGTGCCGGGTGGTCCATTCACGTCGCTGAAGGGGGCTGCCTCGCTTCAGGTTTTGGCGGGTAACTTGCCGCGCCCATAGGGGTCTAGGATTTCATTGCACAGGCTATCCACACGACCAGGGGAACGTCGGGTTTCAGTAGTGGCTCTGTGAAACCCGGGGATCCCAGATATCTGTATTGTTTCTGTGATGCTGTTCATTCTCTGTGATGTTGCATTTCTTTCACGCCTTGAGCGAAATATAATATATTGGTATATATATTAGTAGATGTTGTATATGTTTTATATCCGTGCTAGTCCAGTCCCCGCTCTGTCGTTAGTTAGCTAACCTAACGGGTAATGACGGGACCCAGTGGCGAATGCGGATGGCATATATGTACATCAGTATATTTTCGTTCTTTTTGGTGTGATCAATTGATGGGACTGCATTGATTTGGATCAATGCAAGTTAAAAACAAACCTAATCTGATGTTGTTGGAACACTTTTTCAAAAAGCTGTTATTGCAAGGACGTTCACTTTTGTTTTGCATCGTGATATTCATTTAGAATATCCTGCTCCTCAGTCGACGAGGCAAGGGCCGAGATCCCTTCACCGGGAGTGACCCCTTGGACAATAAGTTTGCGTCAGGGCATTAACTTCACTATAGCCGATTACTTTTGCTTTGCATCGTGGTATTCAGTTGGAATATCCTGCACCTCATTCTACGGGGAAAGAGCCGAGATCCCTTCACCGGGAGTGACCTCTTTAGCAACGGTTTTCGTCACTATATTTTTAAAAGCTATCCGTTCCTTCAACGATATCAAGTTCTTTACGTTAAAGGTTTTCGCCAGAAACCATTCGTAGCCCTCCGTCGTTTCAGACGGGTAGCACGTAGTATTCATGCTATGTTTGTTGGCCTTCGTCAAGGCATAGTGTATGGTAGCTGCTTGTTGTCTTTCTGCAGCATAGATAGATGCGTTGGTTTGGGACAGTCGTATAACCTTGTTGGCCTTCGTCAAGGGCTTGTGCGGGTGGGTTCAAATCAACCTGGAGAATGACGGGTAGAACTTGACATGTGACTTATGATTTGTTGGCCTTCATCAAGGTCATAAGAGCATGGGGCAGAAATCACATCGGGAGTTTCAAAGGAACTGAAACTCGCCAGATATGCGCATACCTTCTGGAGTGTGATAGCGTGAGCGGATTCTGTCACGTTATCATGCGGTGATAGTTGGATCCCGATTCCCACTGATGAGTTAGTTTACTCCTCGGGTGACCCCGACTAATTCTTCTTTCAGGTTTGGAGGAGAATTTGAGGTACAGTTGGAGGATTCCAGATTAGATAAATTGGTAACCATTCTGATCTAGGTTAGAGTGCACGCTGAGTGTTTCTTTTCTCTCTCTCTTTGGCAGCGACCATTGACCCGACCCTAAGACTTTGACTCAGAGACCAAATTAACCGAACCTTCTTGACACTGGCTTTTGGATTGTCAGAGTTGCAAACCTCATTGCCACTCCTACTTTTACCCTTTTCTCCAGGACACCCCGTATTACTACGAACGTCCACTTCCATTGGACAAAACCATCGTATGGTTATATACGAACTCGAAGGGATTTATTCGAGGATGGTTTCCGGTTCTGGAGAAAACGGATAGGATTATTCAGTTGTCTTTTCCTTTTACCTTCTCTCAGGCTGCGAGTACTCCTTGGTTTAGGAGATAGTACACCTATTACGCAAATTGGATAGTCTTCTTCCAAACCATAGGCAGGTGCCGACCGGTAGGGAATGAAGAAAACCAATTAGCATAACGATGGTGTGCAGAAGGTATTAAGTTCAGACAAAGTAAGGGATTAGTAAGAGGGCAAAGTAAATTGCAACAGATATTCACGACTAAACCAGGTATTTCGTTACCACTCCCACATCACCTTTGTATTTCTCCAGGACACTCCGTATCACTACGAAGATCCACAGTTTATTTGGATACTCCATCGTATGGTTATATACGAACTCGAAAGGAACTTGTTCCAGTTCGGGGATGGATTCTGGTTCAGGAGAAATAGGAATAAGATTTATTCAGGTGTCTTTTATCTTCACCCTCTCTCATTGCGAGTGTTCCTAGGATTGGGACAGTACACCCATTATGCTTATTGGATAGTCTTCTTCCAAACCATAGGCTGGTGCCGAACGGTAGGGAAGGAAGAAAACCATTTGGCCTAAAGGGGTGTACAGAAGGTAAAGACTAAAGATATATGAAGGGATTTGGAGAGGTGGCAAAGAACTATACGGTTACAGTCGTGAATCTGGAAGAGGCATTACTAGGAATACCAGGATACCCCATCGAAACATTTCAATGTTTCAGATTCGCTGTGTACTGTTAAAGGAAAACTGATTTCCCGATTAGATACTTACTCCAGGGTATGTATTTACCAGGTATGATTCTCACATCTGTATGGTTTTACAGATGATGAGTGGGAGTAGGTTATTGGGAATTGGGTGATCATCCTCATTATATCGGGATTCGTTGTAATCGGTGATATTTGAGGAAATCACCTGGGCTGTTTGCCGGTTGGCAAATATTTGGTTTTGAATATCCGCTGTTATGCACCAATTTCAAATTGATATATCTGTACGTCTATTTTCATAGAGTGAGATATACCTTTCTGAAATTATGTCTACGACATTTACCTATATCAGTGGGTGGTTAGGTAAGGAGCATTAAGCAGCGGTGTAATTCTTCTTGACCATAAGTACAGTTTTTAACCTACGACACACAGTGAATGAGTTATCAGACTCAAGGGACTTATACAGAGTGTTGTATGTTGTCCAGGGTCCATCAGGACAGAGGGGTTGGTCCTCGTACTATATTCGGTTTACTTATGACTTCTCTACTTTTTAGACAGGTGTTTCGTGGAAACACAGGGTCCGAATTTTGAGAAGTTATAGGTATTTGAATAGAGTAGAGAACCAGGTGTAGCAAGTATCGGGATTCTTCAAAGAGATCGAAGATGTAGATACTTGTGTATGGTATTCAATTGATAGTAGTGACTAAGAGATCTTGCTTCTCTTTCAGGTTACTCATAATTGGAAGCATTCCTGAGTTGAGTAACGCTGATCGGCCTCCTTCCATTTAGTTGACATGAACTGGAGACAGTTGCATGATTTGGATCTGGTTCAGTTAAATCAGTGCCTCTGGTCCTATATGGGATATAGAACAGTTCGTATCTTAACGGTGTTAAGGTACGGGGAGTTGTCCGGCTTATGCTTAAAACCAGACACTGGACAACTCAAGGCACGTTTCTGTAATGGCTGTTTGTGGGTTGACCCAGGCTATGACGCGGGTTGATTTTCTACCATCTGGATGAACAATAGCAATATTGTTCTAGACTCGCCACAGTTTTAATAAAAATGGATTTTTTCAGAAAACAGTAGTGGGAGTATGGTAGAACTGGAAGTGATTCCAGAATCACAAACGATTACTGAAGATTTGATAAGGAACCTAAAGATTCAATCTGGATTGACATTCCATTGGCCACTCCGCAGATACGGTGGGTAACTTCAGGCACCCGAGAGGTACTACGGTAGCCTCAAGGACGGTGACAGGGAAGTTCTTGTTTACCCACAATTACCATTGCTGTTGTTCCAGGCTGCGAGACCCGGTGGGAGGATGAGTATAGCGTCGTTCTAAACTAGTTTTAGAAGTGTCCCAATAAAATACATACATTTTTACATACATTTTTACATCAGTGGAGACATCATCCTCAACTCGGAAGTGTCCCAATAAAAGAATATTACATACATTTTTACATGAATGAAAATTAAAAAAACTCTCATCTTATGTAAAAAAAACCCGGCTATTCAATCACGACGATCCAATATAACATATCATAGCAACATATAACATCACATGTCATCAACGTAAGTAAATATGCGTATCCCAAATTCCGTTGATAAATAGCAATGAGATCGTGGATACACCACATATTACACTTACGGTCGCAGAAAAAAATTGAAAAACTACAATATTTAGAATCCTCAAATACCTTAGACATCATAAACCCGGAATATCTCATATGCCGAATTTCATGCCTAACCTATAAACCTTGCATTTTAGTCTCAAATCGAAAACTTTTTTCAACAAGCAATCGGATAATTCAACAAGATTCCCAACTAAGTGATCGCGTATAATACGCGATTGCGACAGAGTTTTGATCCGAATCGAAACTCCGTGGCAATTGATCAACTGAGACTAAAACGCTAGATTTATAAAACACTAACTAGTTTTCACAAAACTAGTTATTGTGGATTCAAAATATTGTATCACATATCATCATAATTTATACGACGCTAAACATTTCGATCGATTCCTCAAACACCCACAAATCACAGAAATCTCAACAACTTGAGTCTCATTAAAAACATTCAGAAAGTGTCAAATACAACAATGGAGCAGCATAAGAAAAAATAACCCAAAACACCCCAAACTTGCGGCGGAACCGCGGCCAAACCAAAGTTTGGGCCGTGGTTCCGCGGCGTTTTGAGGGAGTTAGGGCTTCAAATTTCTTGGGGCTCCATTAAAAACCCTGCACGATTTTCTGCATATTTTTAATCACTAAAATTTCAACTTTTGAAAAATTGACAGAAACTTGAGAAAATCTGGCTTCGAATATTCGATCGAACACTTTAATATCGTAAAGACCTTCTCTAATGTTCTAGCTTGGATCTGATACCATGAAAGTCTACCCTAGCACCACCATTGAGGTCTAAGCCGGCAATAAGCATGCAATTTTCAAAAATTGGGGTGCTAATCTAGACTATCCTAGAATCTAACTAGACTATTAGGGTTTCTATAATGATATCATAAGATTTAGACTAAGGGAAGAATGCTATGTGACCTTCGTGCCTCATGTCCTTCTCTTCAAAAGCTCCATGTAGTAGTCCACGCGACTCCACTAGGCTCCACTTGAAGTTGGATCGTGGTTCCTATGGACCTTCGTGCCGAAGATGATCCACCCGAATCTCCGCTAAACCAAGCTACCTCTTCACTAAACTTACTTTAGTGAAGAAAACACATTACACCTAAGTGCTAATCAAGTGTAGGATGGTAAAGTATGGGTTCTAAGCTCACTAAGATTTATCACAAAACCCTATGATTCACATCTCATGTGAGAGTTAGGGTTTTGTAGAAAAGAAAGAAGAAGATGGAGAGAGCTCAAGAGAGTGAAGCAAATGAACTCAAGAAAAATGGCTAAGGCAAAAACCACACAAGTGTAGAATGGAAATGCTCTTGACCTCACTTATTCAAGTATGGAATAAATTGCAATAATAAATTGCAACCATACTTGAATAGTGAGTCAAGGCTAATAAAATAAATGTAAATGTCATGCCACACCCATACCATAAATATCTCTCCAATTTCCACCTCTTTTTCTATTTTCCAAAAATAGAAAATCCATGACATGCTTCATATAATATATATATATATATTATGAAGAAAATAATTAGTGAGCAATAATATTAGTTAATATATAATTATTTCAAATATAAATATACATCATATTATTAAATCAACATTTGATTTAATAATCTGGTTATATCACATATAACCGACTAATATCATTTATCTGTATATCACATTATCAAATCAACACTTGATTCAATAATCCGGTTATATCACATATAACATAACTGATATCAAATAACCTCCAGATTAGAATACGGTATCACATACTCGTATTTAATCAGGCCCCTGCACATATTAGCATATGTGCTCTATTTCGTTTCATTTGAACTAGGAAACTTCTGTGTGGGACTCTGAAGACTCGTCAATACGCCAGCAGTAGGTAATGATCATATCAGTTACCAACAAACCGTCAGCGGTACTAACTAGACGTAACGGCTACCCAGGTATTGAGTGAATAGAAAATTAACAAGCAAGCTTGTCCAAACTCCCATGAAGCCTATAAGTAACACTTACCGTACAGTCCGGTATCTTTGTCTGATATGTCGCATATCGAGTCTAGGGGTGGAATCGTTAGACCCCAGTAACTTGATAAGTCATGCCGATGTATGGCTCATAACTGTTCGAGAACTACAGATAACATTTACCAGTAAATCTCATCAGCCCTGGCCAGGGACTTACTGTTATAGCCAATTGAGCATAGCGCAACATCAACTCCCAATACCAGGAGAGACGAAACCCCTCCTATCGCTTATTGCCTCCATGTGACTCGGGAGTGTACCCAAAATCCATCTGTTTGCACGACTCCTTTGAGCCGTTGTAGGGAGGAAATCAAAGCACAGTGGGAACAACACAAGACTCTATGACGATTTCGGGTCTACAGACTAACCTGTACCAGTGTCATTAGAGAACTGCTATCTGACGATAGGTATAGTATCGACTAGGAGATCTCGACGAGTCCTGCTCAGTGTACCCATTCTCTAATGAGCACCTGTGTACAATCTTTGATGTCAAACACCAATGGTTATGGGATCAACCATCACCCCATACAGGATCAAGAAACGTACACACTAGTCTACTCTGGAATATCGATGCCCTGTTTCGATACTCTTTGGACTAAGAACAATTAAAGGATGTGCTTATAGACTACACAAGTCCCAGTATTATAATCCGCATCATAGTCCTGGTAGTCAAACAAATATCATAAGGGCTTTATCAACATGTATCAGAGAGACGGTATAATAATACTAGTGTACATGTTAAGATAAAGAGCAACCAGATAGCATACTATCATGTCGAGCAAGAAAGTCTTCTATATATATGTCCAAGAATCCACTATATCATACAATAATAGCCTTTAGGGCATATATATTACTAACAATATATTCCCCATAGGTGTCAACAATACAATAACTAAATGGTTCCGCTGATAGTGTACAAGTACGTATCACTTCTATTATTCAATCACGCTTTTACACTAACGTACTTGCCATAATCCATTCACTAATATTTATCACTTGGTAATGTAACACGGTCACTAAGATATCGATACAAATGAACACTATTTACAAGGGTATAACAGTCATGCAACATGATGAGAATACAGTAAATGCACTACTTAATACGTATGAGCAGCCGGTATTGGTTGGATTAGAAAAATCACATAAAATCACACGTGCATAATTTTGCAAAACAATATAAAAAGAGTAGACATTATATTAAATTATATATAAAGAAAAATTGGTTTCGAGTCAATCGGGTTTCAGGTTTGTGAGTTATGGTCATTTCATTTTAAGTGTTCACTGCTGGAAATCCAATTTCTGAACTGGAAGTCCGTTTCGTAACACGGTGTACTCCCTGTTGGGATCATAATTAGGCAACTCTACAGTTAGATAATATTTATATTTATCTTTTATTCTTCCAACGCATCAGACGGATCAATAATATCCACTGTATGCAGGGAGATATGCACTGTCTAAGGTTAAGGTATACATTCTTGTTTTGCACGAAACTGCAGCACACATTGACGGTTTAAAAAGTGTTATAAATATCAAACGATACTGAAATACAATGAGACCAGTACCGTTAGAAATATAATTCAATACTACACGCTTCCATATATGGTTCTGCACACTTGCACACTTAAACAGTGAAAAGTATGCGTTCTAAAATGGGTAAAGGCAGAGACTGTTGCTCTGGACAGCAGTCTAGAGCCATGAATCGCCTCGGTTTTCATCGTTATAACTTATTAAAATTCAGAGGTCAACTATGGGATACTGTAGGTTTATCTGTTGGCTTTGATTCGAGCCCTTGAACATTAGGTTACAAGTTGCATTCATTTTAATATAGATTTTAGAATGTGACATGTGCGGTGAATTCCAGATTCAACGTCGCCTTTTGGGGGCGTCGTTACATGATGTCAACTTCCCTAATTTCAACCCAAAATCCTACATGATGTTCGTTATTAGTAAACGGGTCTATCTACAATAAGTTCCGCCATATGTGATTTAGTTAGTGTTTACAGTTCGCGTCAAAACCCCTAGGATAGCATCAAGCAGTGAACACAACACATCGGGATCTCATCTCATCTAACTAATCTCAAGACGACCTTGATCTCTATATTCCCTACACGATTAGAATTTGGGTTCTATACTCGATTCCAAACAATTCATACCGGATACAAATATAATGGGTATCGTAGTAACCCGAACGAGGATTCACTACAAGTAGATGTGTACATACATACATACATACATAGGTGTATATAGTCTAATTAAGTATTAAATATGATTTGTATAGTATTAGCATGTAAACAAGTGAGGAGTTCACTTGCCTCGGTTGCTGATATAGAAGCGACGAACATGCAGATTATTCGTCTCAACACACGAGACAACGATAAACATCGCGGAACCGGAACGACGTGATGCGAGGCTCGAGCGCGATAGGGGTTGCGACGAACGTGTGCGATATTGCGACAGTGACTGCGTTGACGATCATAATAGTGAGAAAGACTGATACCACAGTTTAGATTTTGATGGCGACAGCCGAAACAGCGAGGATCGTGATGAATGCATGTGTTCAACGAAATGTCAGGCCTCAATCTGGCTTGGAACTTAGGCTCGGTTGCGGGGTGCTGGGCTCGGCCGTTGGCTGGCGGTAGATGGTGGGTGGTCGGCCATGGAAGTTGTAGGGGTGGAGGCAACGCCTCATCGGCGAAGGGCGGGGCAGGAGAGTTCAGGTGAAGGGTGGTTGCTGAGGTGATGGAGCTCGGGCTTGGGTCTACGTCAGAGGATTTCGTCGGCGATGAAGTGATGGTGACGGAGCTTGACGGTGGTGGGTAGAGGAGATCTTGGCAAGCCGACAACGCTGCCGGTGATGGTCAACGGCGGTTCAGGGGAGCTCCGGCGAGGGGCGGCAGCGATGGCTTGGGTTCGTGAGGAGCTTGGGTTATAAGAGGAATGATGAGAGGAAGATGGGGTGGAGTTTGACGGAGGTGGTGCTGGGGTTGAGGAGTTAGCAGCTCGGGTTGGGGTGGTTGCGGGCATCGATGATGATAGTGCGCAGGGTGCCAGTGATAATGTAGGATTGGGCTGAAGAGTTCGATGGAGTTGTGAAGGGGAAAATTGGAGATGTTGAGGGTGTTGTGGTGGTCTTAGGGAGGCGAGGAAAGGAGGAGACGATGGTGGAGGGTGGCCGGCGAGTTGAAAGCGCGGCATGGCGTTGTGGGGTTGTGTGTTGGACGGCGTCGAAGGGAGGTCGGTAGTCCTAAGGGCTCGTCGACAAGGTGGGTTGAAGCAAGGGCAGCGTGTTGGGAAGAGGTGCTGGTGTCAACGTGGTTGTGGTCCAGGTGGTGGCTTGTTGGCGTCAACACGGTCGGTGGCGGCGTGAGGTGGTGTTCGGGGTTAAAGGGAGCTGGAGGTTGTGGAGCTGGGTTTCACGGAGAAGTGGTGTGGCGGGCTCGGTCGCAGAAAGGGGGGTGGCATGGAGGTTGTTGCGACGAGGTCGACGGAGGAGGCAGCGGTGGTGTGAGGTGGGGGAAGGGCTCGGCGGTGGCGGTTGCTGGCGTGCTCGTTTTGAAGTTTGAGGGAAGAGAGGAATGGAGTGAGTTATTGAGAATGGGAGATAGAGGAGGTATGTCACGCCCTGCTTCCCAGAGTATGCTAAATAGGCGCGTGACATAGCCAACCATGCTACCTGTGGATAGGAAAAAATCCTTCCACAGTCATATTACGGCTGTAGAGATATCAAGAACAGGAAAGTAGACTAAACTATCTAGTACATGTCCGTGAGCCAGAATAAATGAGTCAAGAAATGATAATATGCGGAAGCAAAAGATACAATAAGTGAACCACCTGGAAAGTAAAACTGCATACATATAGGATCTTCACCGCTCGGTCTAACAGCGGCAATACTCCTGATCAGTCTGCAACAAAGGTAGAGGATCTGGGCCATGCAAAACCCAGACGTCGGCGCGTCATAAAATCAAGCAATAATTTATAAACAGGGTAGCAAGACATGCAAGTATAATCATAAAAGGTAAAGCAATTGTAACAGTAATATAAATCAGGGCAGTGACAGGTAGTGTGCAGTGAGTAATCTAAACTGGTCTATTGGGTTAAATACTCTCAAGTTTTTGAAATCAATTTGATAAATCATCGATGTAACTTAATAGTATCCCGTGCGTGCCCGGGACCACGGTCAAGATTCTCGGGCTGAATCCGAGACGTGCCGCTAGGCAATAAAAGGTAGTATGTAAAGATGAGTGATGTCAGCATCATCACCCCGGGACTGGCCTAGCCCGTAAGACTGATCAGAACAGGTATAGAACTGTCGAGTTACAAGTCAGGTTTCATCATTGATTTCCCCATACCCGCAAGTCAAAAGTGTTCAAGTCAGGTATTAAGTGATCTAAAGCTGGTGCCAACACGGGATCAGGCAGGTACAGGTTTGTCTGGATAGACAACAGGCACGGTCCGTAAGGACAACAGGTCAGGTTTGTTGGCATTAGACACAAGATCAGGTAACAGGTAAAGCCATGGTACATCAGGTCAAGTCAAATAATATATATAGGTGTCATGTCATGTCAAGAGTTGTACGGTACCATGTCGGGTCAAGTAATAGGTGTAGCAAGTCATGTCAGGGTGCACAAGTATCACGTGGGTGCTCATAATCAAACTATAATCAGTATGGGTACACAAAACAAGTATGGGGTACTAATATAACAACAAGATGGAATAATGTGATATGGTATGCAAATAGATATAATTTCAAGGATATGGATGCACAGTTATCGATTAGGGTTACATTTATAGTTCCAATATTAATTAGGATGCAATTTATTAAACATGGAGTGTTAATATCACAGTATTATGTAGTAATGTGATCTATGGATGCAATTATATGTATCTTAAATGCGATGGATGCAAACGGGTATCCGAAAAGTTATAAAACTATAAAATGGTAATGTGGGATGTACAACTAAGCAATATGTGATATAAATATTGATATAATAATATTAGTATGGATAGCATATTCAAAACGATTAATAACTATAAAAGTGGTATTGATTAACCATGCACAAGAAAGTTCCGATCAGAAATTCAGCGTCACCCTGATTTGTAAAATAGCTTAAAAATAACAAACGTTCTCCAAAAGGGACGTGTCTTATACCAAAACAAAGATAATTCAATAAGGTTTTCATTTTTATAAGTATAAGTATCTCAGGTTGTCCCTACAAAAAGATATGAACATTCGAAATTGAAAGTTTGCTGCAGGAATTTCCCTGGACAGCAGTTTAGAGAAATATTCATTTGCATTTTACGTTATTTAAAAAATTTGTTTTGCAAGTAAATATTTCATAGAGTTATAGTACTCTGAGTTATCTTCTCAACGAACTAAAGAACGTATACTAATGATTTTTCTATAATTTATAATGAATTTCATAAGGTAAGGTGTACAGTAAATTTCAGATTTGTCGTATCCGCTTTGCGACGACGTTTCATGCATAAACTATAATATTTTTAAATGTATAACATTATAAAATGCAGATTATAAACTAATTAAAGATAATAATAAGAAATATTACGACGATATATATTTTAAATGATACGGATGCAGTATAATGTAAACTAGTATGTCACAAGATAAGTTTTCATGATCTAGATTTAAAATGATATAAACGGATGCAAACGGAACATCGAAACGTTATAAAATTAAACATGGGGTACTAGATTTAAACTATAGGTATGGTATTTATTTAAATAGGTATAAAATGAATTATATAGCATGTAGCAAGATTAACTTGCCTAGACGGAACAAGAACGGATGTGTACGGAACGTCCTTCGTCGACGAAATGTCGCGACGCGCGCACGGTACACGGAACGGTTCCAAAAAACGCACGAGGGTGATCACGCAAGTTATATACGTTCACTGAATCACTCGAATCTTCAGCGACGACACTACTACAAATAAGGGTTGCCCCTACGGATTTAACCGTAGGGGCAAACCACTGCCCCTACCGATATCTCCGTAGGGGCAAAAAATTAATATGTAGGTGCAAACGCCGTAGGTGCAAGTTGAAGCCCTGAACTTGCCCCTACGGTCAAAAACTTGCCCCTACGGAGTTCTATGTAGGTACATTTGCACCTACGGATTAGGGCGTAGGGGAAAAAAAGTTATTTTATTTACGGTTATTTTAATTATATTTACTGTACCTACGGATATATCCGTAGGTCCAAGGAGTATCCCCTACGGATATATGTATAGGTACTTATCCGTAGGGGCAAAATATCAGGATTCCTGATATTTTGCCCTAACGGATATATCTGTAGGGGTATTTTTTTGCCCCTATAGATAAATCCGTAGGGGCAAGACCAACCCCCCTAACACTGAGATCAGGGGGAAATATCAGTTACTGCTGATATTTTGCCCCTACGGTTTAATCCGTAGGGGCAACATGTGTACCTACGGATTAATCCGTAGGTACACATTATCTGTTTTTTTTTAAAAGGGGCCGCCTTATTTTTTCTCGCCCTGTGCACAATAATATATATATCAATAAAATATAAAATTAATCATCACACAACATATATCGCAGTATTCATAATCACATCTCACGCATATAATATACAAAAGAAACCCAAATACTGAATATGATATAAATATAAACCAATATCAATATCAATATCGTTTCAAAATGTAGTACAATATGTATGATATAAATAAATACATGTTTCAAAAAATAAGAACCAAAAAGCTACCCTAGCTCGGTCCAGCTCCACCTCTGAATAACGATAGAATAACGCGCGCCTGCTCCTCGGTCAATAAACTTTGCAATTCGGCGCGAGCGGGAGTCTGAGCGTCCTGTGGAGCTGGCGATGTGGTCTCCGCAGCCGCCGTCGAGGGAGTCGCTTGCGGAGCCGCGGCTGCGAGAGTCTGAGCGGGCGCTGGAGCTATAGGAGCTGTCTGCGGAACCGCAGCCGATGTAGTGGCTTGCGGAGCCGCAGCCGAAGGAGATGCATACCATGTACCCTGTCGCGTCTGGACCAAACGTGTGTAAGAAGCGTGTAAGAACTGTGTATTATTCGAATTCGTATCATTATCAAGTTATTTCGAAATCCCATTTGGATATCTAGTTTGGAAAACCGTTGTTTATTTTAATTACATATGTATGTATGATTAATCAAACCTAAGTCTGAAACCAAATAAGCTCAAGCTACGTACTAATTATGGATATGTTGATATCTATAATATGACATGATATTTTACTATAAAGTAGTATACATACCAGCATCTCCTTCAACTCCTCAACGGTGGCCCTCAAGCTCTCCAGTTCCTGCTGGACACGTCGCTCACTAGAGATGGAGGAAGTAACCGCCGGGGTGGAGTCCAACCTCATATGGGCCCTGCTAGGGCCCAGTCCCCGGCCTCTCTCCTAACCTCCGTGGTGCCCTCCGTGTGCGGTGTCCAGAACTGGGGTCAGCAGCCTCGGATCGCTCTGTCCGGTAAAATCGATCCCCGAGGCCTCGGCCTGCTCAACCACCCGCTCCTACACCCACATTAAGCAGTAAAGTATAAGTATAAAATTTAAACTTGAAGCTTCAAAAACTAAAATTTCAAATATGGGTAGAATAAATATTTAACACTTACGCAATACTCCTGGGTAGCGACGTCGGGATATCGAAGCTCGCCCGTGGCGGGATCTGTCGAGGTGCCGTGGACGGCAAGATATGCGAACAGCACGCTCGGTGTACCACCTTGCGCCACGGTCTGAACTGTCTGCAATATTAGAAAATAACTCTTAATATTAGAAATATTAGAAAATAACTCTTAATATTGCAGAATATCAGAAAAGTCGGTCTATTGTAATTTACCGATAACTCCATGGCTCGAGTAATATTCCTCGAGCCACCTGTATAAGTGGGGCGACCCCTCTTCGCCGACTTCCTATTCTCTGTATTCTGAGCGGCCTGTTTCTGCACAACGCATTAACATTTAGTTTTCTAATTAAGAAACACAAAGAAATAAATTATATCATAAACAATGAATTACATTTAAAATACATACCTGTTTGCGTTGGGAGTCGAAATAATCGCACAATAGAGGCCATGTCTCTACGTCGACTCTCGCAAACGCCGGAGTAGATAGGAGGGCCGCTCTCTCTGCCTCGGGGGTCGCCATCCACAGGGAGTAGCAGTCGGCCTTCAGCTCATTCCTATTGTATCGGACCTTGGTCTGCATGTTCTTCATCAGGCCATTGTACAGAGCATGAAGGTCGAGCACCCTCCCAGGGTGATCAGGGTCGGGTACAGGCTGAAAATCGTAATCCGACTGAAAATACAAAAAAAAACATTGTTATTAGATTGCAAGTGTTAATAATAAATATATTGGATAAATCAAATGAAAATAGGCCGTTAATACGTACCCGAGCCTGATCAAAGAAGAGGGCGAATGAGCGCCGGTGCTGCTCGCCCTACTCAACGTGAAGTGGATAGTTCTTCACGAGCCGGCTCTCATCCCCCGACTATCGCACGAGCCTGGGCCCGGGCAGCAGCACGAGCGGGACGATAATTCCTCCGGTGAGGAACAACTGGGGTCCCGGATGCGGACGCATCCCTTGCAACTAGAAAATAAACATTGACGCTAAATTTCCATGAAGTTCATATTTATTCTATAGAGATACGTAAAATGAATAAATATTTTATATTTATTCATACTAACCTGCAGACGATGCGGATGGTATGGAAGCGGCAGGAGTGGCCCCTGCGGAAGATGTGGACGCACCACCTATAATTAGACAATTAAAAATAGATTATATAAGTAATTGCAAAAAGAATGTGTAGATCAATAATATAACGTTCTAAATCAATATGCATGCACTATAGGATATATAAACATACCCGCAGGTGCGGTGGTGTCACCACCTACAGCTAGACAATAATAAAAATTGCTAAGTAAGAGCAAAAGGAATGTGTGTATATTTATGATATAGCATTCTAAATCAATATACATGCACTATATGATATATAAACATACCTGGAGGAGCGGGAGTGGCCTCTGTCACAGATGTGGACGCATCACCAACAACTAAACAATCAAACATTGACAATATAAGTAATTTTGACATAAACATGCATGAATATCTGTAATATTACATTCAAAATGGATATGCGTGCAGTATACCTGGAGGTGTGGCAAAATCCACACGGAAGGAGGCATCCGAAGGGGTCTCCGATCTGGGTGCAAGACCGGCCCTCTGATCTATCTTTGTACACGGAGAACCAGCGGAAAGGTACCGACGAAATATCTCGAAACGGATGAAAACACAAGTGAATGAAGACGTTTGCTTTATACATTCTTAACTTGTCCACACGGGACAAATCTATGGGTTACCATACGATTGAATTTTCTCGTCGCGTAGACTATACGACGGTTGTTAGTATCGAGCTATACTGTCTGATATTTAACAACCTTCGTATGGTTCTATGTCACGACGAGCATCGCACGTATGTTAACCGATAGACGGGGACTAAGTGGCGCTTTTAGTTTCATATATGAGTATCGATGAGAATATGAAGGTTTTATATTATCATATAGTGGTTTTAACCCGAACATCTCGAATCGCTCTCTAATTATGCGTTTGTTGTGTATTCCTGTTGTATGTGTGTGTTCCGGCTGTCGGGGGTAGGCTTCTATCCCATTAAGAATGTATAGAGCGAACACCCATCACTTGTGCTTTCAACTGTTTCGAGTAAATTTCGGCAGCACCTCCCCGCTGTTTCCGAATACACTGTAATAGAATAGATAATCATTTCAAAGATGTGAAACAACGTTGAAATGAACATCTAATCTATCCTTGTACACGGAGAACCAGCGGAAAGGTACCGACGAAATATCTCGAAACGGATGAAAACACAAGTAAATGAAGGCGTTTGCTTTATACATTCTTAACTTGTCCACACGGGACAAATCTATGGGTTACCATACGATTGAATTTTCTCGTCGCGTAGACTATACGACGGTTGTTAGTATCGAGCTATACTGTCGATATTTAACAACCTTCGTATGGTTCTATGTCACGACGAGCATCGCACGTATATTAACCGATAGACGGGAACTAAGTGGCGCTTTTAGTTTCATATATGAGTATCGATGAGAATATGAAGGTTTCATATTATCATATAGTGGTTTTAACCCGAACATCTCGAATCGCTCTCTAATTATGCGTTTGTTGTATATTCTTATTGTATGTGTGTATTCCGGCTGTCAGGGGTAGGCTTCTATCCCATTAAGAATGTATAGAGCGAACACCCATCACTTATGCTTTCAACCGTTTCGAGTAAATTTCGGCAGCACCTCCCCGCTGTTCTCCGAGTACACTGTAATAGAATAGATAATCATTTCAAAGCTGTGAAACAACGTTGAAATGAACATCTAATCTATCTTTGTACACGGAGAACCAGCGGAAAGGTACCGACGAAATATCTCGAAACGGATGAAAACACAAGTGAATGAAGGCGTTTGCTTTATACATTCTTAACTTGTCCACACGGGACAAATCTATGGGTTACTATACGATTGAATTTTCTTGTCGCGTAGACTATACGACGGTTGTTAGTATCGAGCTATACCGTCCGATATTTAACAACTTTCGTATAGTTCTATGTCACGACGAGCATCGCACGTATGTTAACCGATAGACGGGGACTAAGTGGCGCTTTTAGTTTCATATATGAGTATCGATGGGAATACGAAGGTTTCATATTATCATCGAGTATCATATATTGGTTTTAACCTGAACATCTCGAATCGCTCTCTAATTATGCGTTTGTTGTGCATTCGTGTTGTATGTGTAACATGATTTTAAACCATTGAGATCAAGATTGATAGAACTGATCATCCTACATTGCAATAGCATTCATCAACCAAAAACTATTATTGCAATGGCATTCATCTATAACAATCAACAATTAAAACTACAAATGTAGGATACTGATAACATAAAGCATTATACGCAACATATGAATTCACATGACTGAAACATGCATCAAAAAAACATGTTCATCCAAAAGAAAGGCCACTGTCAACAAATATAGACAAATACGTTATAAAAACAGTAACTAATTAACAAGTTGATTAACATCTGGATCAAGAAAATGATAGGAAAAATAATTGACTATGATCTATAATGACAAGTCTATTACCATGACCCTCGACTAACAAAGGCGGCTTTTCATCCTCGGTAGCTTGATAATTAGGATTTCATGGCGAATAAAAATATGCATATGCCGTTTGACCGGGAACTTCAATAGAAAACTCAATAAGGTCGGGTGTACTGAAGTACGCTTTGTATTTCGCTATATCAGGTGATGAAGCCCAAGCCCTAGCTAGCCCAGCCCCACCCCAACCGAACCCTATCGAAGGTAAAGAACGTCCTTACACTTTCATATTTCTATTAATGATGCAAGTCTCCACCAAGTCAAATTCTTGCAATATCATTCTTTTTAGAGTATGTCTAATTTAATAGATAGAATTTTCAAAGTTGGGCAACCAAGAAAAAGTAACAAGGGATTTTACATACATGCCAAAGCTTTGATTATTTATTTATTTATTTTCCATTTCATATTAGTACTTTTATATGTTTGATGATGGCAAGAAATACAAATTATATTAGAACATTGTACATACCTAATTTCTACTTGAAATCGGTTTTTTCTTTTATCAGTACTCGTTGACATATAGTAACAAACAATGTTTGATTAGAAGGACCCAAGATTTTCTCGATCAACAATAATTTTAGTAATCAAACTAGGCTAAAATTGCTGGAAATTCCTCTCAGGTTTGCCAAATCCAGCAAACCCCAACCCCAACCTAACCCTAACCCCAGACCCAGCCCCAGCCCAGCCCCAGCCCCAGCCCCGCCCAGCCCTAACCTAACCCTAACCCCAGCCCCAGCCCTAGCTAAACCCCAACCCCAACCCTAAGCCAAACCCTAACCCCAAACCCAGCCCCAGCCCAGCCCCACCCCAACCCCAACCTAACCCTAGCCCCAGCCCCATCCCCATCCCAGCCCCAGCCCCAGCCCAGCCCCGCCCCAACCTAACCCTAACCCCAGCCCCAGCTAAACCCCAACCCCAACCCTAAGCCAAACCCTAACCCCAGCCCCAGCCCCAGCCCCAGCCCCAGCCGAAGCCGAACCCCAACCCTAACCCTAACCCCAACCCCAACCCCGACCCCGACCGCAACCCCTGCCGAACCCCAACTCCAACCGCAACCCCAGCCCCAGCCATGAACCCTAGCCCTAAATAATCAAAAATTTCTTTAATTTAGTTGAAGATTTACTAACCTGAACGGTGGTGGCGACGACGAGAACGGCGGCGGCGATGACGAGAACGGCGGTGGCGACGACGAGAACGGCGGGAATGATTTAGGGATTTTGTTTCGTGCGCGATCGAGAGAGGAAGAAAGAGATAACGGGGGTAGGCGATCGATCTGTGCCCTTTATTAAATCGCTATTTAGTCGCCCCTACGGATTTGTCTGTAGGTCCTTGTTTTGCGGCTCCGTAGGGGCAAACACCAAATTAAGAATTAATATTTTTATTCTTGAACGTCTTGGCCAGTAGGGGCAACCTTCTAGCCCTACGGATTAATCCGTAGGGCCAACATAAATCTGCCTCTACGGATTTCAATATCCGTAGGGGCAACCCCCTATTTTAGTAGTGCGAACACGGCTCCGGCGGTGATCACCGGAATCAAGAAACAAGATCAAGAAAAAGAAAGAAGAAAGAAGAAGAAGAGGATGTGTATTAAATAAGGAAAGAAAAATAAATAAATAAAATATATATAAATATATATATATATATATATATATATATATATATATATATATGCAGAGGAGAGAGAGAGAAAGGGCCTGTTATTAAGGTTTAGATTTTAATTTAAAAAGATTTTGTAAGTTATAAATATTTTAAACTGTTAAATTTTAATAAAGAAATTAGATGAAATAAAATTGGATTTTCTGGTAAATACAAATTTAGTCCAAAACATGCCCGGGTCGGGTCTAAAATTTTGGATTTGAAATATGGAAATTATTAGCAAGTTCCAAAAATTAAAATGAAAGATTATGTAACAGAAATTCATACCCCCAAGAACGGACGCTCGTACGTGCGCGTAGCCATCCAAACACGTCCATTTCACTGAACGGGACGAGAACACGATGCAAGGACGCTACCACAGTGTTATGGGTATCAGGTAGGTTATGAAATGCAATTTTAAATTATTTTTCGTGATTTAAATTGTTATATGCAAAAGATGCGATACTAGACAAAATATCTGTATATACTAAATCATGAGATGTACTAGTCCATGCAACAAGTCAAGATAATTTATAAATAAGAGTCAAACGGGTTCAAGCAAGTGGGTCGGGTCGAATGCAATATAAAGTGTAAAATACCATTCGCACCCAAGATACGCTAAATCAAGAAATATCACGAATAAAGAAAATACGAGAACTGGAATTGATATAAATGAACTAGGGTGTTACATTATACCCAAATACAAAAACAATTTCGTCCTCGAAATTCCCAAGACAAGAGAAGACAACAACCAAGAAACTACAAGAATAAATATGGAAACCTCCGTCGAATTTCATCTTCACGTTTCCAAGTTGTTTCTCCATGTGAGCGGTCACCCCAAGAAACAAGTACAAGAGGGATAATTTTGTTCATAAGAACCTTTTCTCTTCGATCAATAATTGACATCGGTCGCTCCTTAAAGGTTAAATCTTCTCGTACAGTCTGCTCCGAATGATCCAACACATGTGTTTCATCTCGAACATACCTACGGAGTTGAGGTACGTAACACACATCATGAACATTCACCAAAGATTGTAGTAACACCAAACGATATGCCACTTCTTCAACACGCTCAAAATCTCAAAAGGTCCAACGAATCGAGAACTAAGCTTTCCTCGACTTCCGAAACGAATCACCCCTCTAATTGGTGATACCTTCAACAATACCAAATCACCAACGGCGAACTCTAGAGGTCTTCTCAACGTATCTGCCTAACTCGTCTGTCGGTCTTGTGCTGCTTTCATATGATTCCGGATAGTGTTAACCTTCTCAACTGTTTGCACGATCAAATCCGGTCCAAAAAATCTTCGTTCTCCAATATCGTCCCAACAAACAGGTGAACGACATTTGCAACCATACAATACTTCGAATGGAGCCAACTGAATAGTCTCCTGGAAACTGTTATTGTAAGAAAACTCCACCAAATGTAGATGATCCTCCCAAGAACCCTTGAAGTCTAACATGCAAGCTCTCAACATGTCTTCAAGAGTTTGGATCGTTCTCTCCGACTGGCCATCTTCCTGAGGATGATAAGCTGTGCTAAACTTCAATCGAGTCCCTAAACTTTCATGTAAGCTCCTCCAAAAATGTGATAAGAAACGAGTGTCACGGTCGGACACGATGCTCACCGGTACTCCATGCAAACTTACAATCTCCTGCATGTACCGTTCAGCCAAAGTTTCTGTTGATTGACCAACTCGAAAAGGTATGAAATGAGCTACCTTGGTCAATCGATCAACAATCACCCAAACTGCACTGTTGCCCTTATTAGACTCCGCGGTAGACCCGTCACGAAATCCATGGTTATATGTTCCCACTTCCATTGAGGAATCGGAGGTGGTTGCAATAAACCAGCAACCCTTTGATGTTCAGCCTTAACTTACTGACACACTAAGCACTTCGCTACAAAGCGGGCATCTCCCGTTTCAAGCCTTCCCACCAGAAATGCTGTCATATATCTCGGTACATCTTCATACCTTCTGGATGTACGGAATATGCTGAGCTGTGCACCTCCTTCATAAGTTCTTCGCGAATGTCTCTTTTTGGCACACACAAACGGCTACCATAACGCAATGAACCATCTTCATGAATCAACAAGTCCGTTCGAAGTCCAGTTTCAACCCGTTCTCGAAACTTCTGCAATCTAGGGTCCTGTAACTGCGCTGCTGTAATATTCTCGATCAATGACGGCTGTACTTGCAGCTGCATCAACTGTCCCGAAGAATGCGGTAACACAATCTCCAACTCGAATCTCCGAAAATCCTCGATAAGCTCCTTCTGTGCAGTCAACATCCGAATTGCTGGTAACCGACTAAGCACATCCGGCACTACATTAACTTTTTCCGGATGGTACTTAAGATCAAGATCGTAGTCAACCATCAGCTCCAACCATCTACGCTGCCTCATGTTAAGCTCTTTCTGTGTGAACACGTATTTTAGGCTTTTGTGATCGGTGAATACTTCGACCCTTTCGCCCATCAAGTAGTGTCACCAAATCTTCAAAGCGAAAATCACAGCTGCTAGCTCCAAGTCATGAGTTGAGTAATTCTTCTCATGGGTCTTCAACAACCTCGATGCATAAGCTATAATTTTCCCATGCTGCAACAAAACACATTCCAATCATTTCTCAGATGCGTCGCTGTGAATCACCAATCCTCCAGAACTGTCTGGCACGGTCAGAATAGGAACGGTTATCAATCTCTATTTCAACGCCTCAAAAGTTGACGCACACCTATCCGTCCACACAAATGGTACTTCCTTGTGCGTAAGCTTGGTCAGAGGCTCAGCCAAATGAGCAGAATTCTCCACGAACCTTCTGTAATACCCGGCAAGTCCAAGAAAGCTTTTGATCTCAGCAACGTTCTTCGGAATCGGCCAATCTCGAACTGCTGCAATCTTTTCGGGGTCAACAGAGATTCCATCTCCGGATACGACGTGCCCCAAAAACTTCACTTCTTCAAGCCAAAACTTGCACTTGCTCATCTTTGCATATAATCTTTCTTGCCTCAATGTCTGCAGTGCGATCTTCAAATATTCCGCATGCTCTTCAATGCTCCTCGAGTAGACCAGACTATCATCGATGAGCACCACTATAAACTGGTCCAAGATCGGTGAAAAGATTCGGTTCATCAAGTCTATAAATATCGCCGGTGCATTCGTGACTCCGAATGGCATCACTAAATCCTTGTAATGTCCATACCAAGTTCGGAACGCAGTCTTGGAAATATCTTCTGATTTAACTCGGACCTGATGATATCCGGATCGCAAATCCAGCTTCGAGAATACCCCCACGCCACTAAGTTGCTCGAACAATTTGCCAATGCGAGGGATCGGGTACTTGTTCTTAATGGTCACCCGGTTTAATTCTCGATAATCGATGCACATCCTCCTTGTGCCATCTTTCTTCTTGACTAGAAGAACTGGAGCTCCCCAAGATGAATTGCTGCTGTGAATTTAACCCTTCTCTAGCAATTCGGTAACCTGCTTCTTTACCTCTTCTAACTCCACTGGTGCCGTCGGATAGTACGCCTTTGAGATTGGCGTTGCATCAGGAACAAGATCGATCGCGAACTCCATATCTTGTTTTGGCGGTAAACCCGAGATGTCCTCGAACACGTCCATGAAATCTCGAACAACAGCTGGCGCTTCATCCTTATCAACTTCCATCGACGAAAGAACATTATTTGTCGGCCTAGCCGTAACCTCGACTGGCCCGACAGAACTGCTTCCTCCAGAAAAACAAACTCCGGATGTCCGGGAATCTAGAAAATCACTTTCTTTACCCTACAATCAATGTGAGCATGGAAAGTGCCGAGAAAATCCATTCCCAAGACAACAACCAACAAAGGGATGCACCAGAATTGAATAATTCTAATGCGGGGAAGACATGATCAAGTAGGATACCTGAAACGATTTCACCTGAAGCCAAACACTGAAGAAGATAAGCACGGTAAACAGAATTCAAGCTTGCGATAAAACATGAACTGGAAAGCAAGAGAAGCAAGGTAATATAATGACCATGAAACAAGGAAATGAATCAAGACTAGAACTCCAAGTTACTTAAATAGAGTACTGCATTGTAACCATGCTGCAGTTCATAGTTACAATCACATAACTCCACTCAAGTCGCCCAAATGCTAGTATCAGAATCAAGGAACAGGGAGAAACAATAGGGAACCAAAAAGGTTTCAAGTCGAGATGCAAAGTGGTTTGCATATCGTCAAGGCAAAGGATAAGAGAAAAATATGATTCAAGAATCATGATAGCAATGTGGCAGGACATGTTCTTAATCACGAGTATTCTGATTCGTGTATTAGGTGCATTACCCAACTACAAAAGAATCAAACTCGATTGACCTATATCCTATGGCTCTGATACCAAACAAACCATGTCACGCCCCGCTTCCCAGAGTACGCTAAATAGGCGCGTGACATAGCCAACCATGCTACCTGTGGATAGGAAAAAATCCTTCCACAGTCACATTACGGCTGTAGAGATATCAAGAACAGGAAAGTAGACTAAACTATCTAGTACATGTCCGTGAGCCAGAATAAATGAGTCAAGAAATGATAATATGCGGAAGCAAAAGAAACAATAAGTGAACCACCTGGAAAGTAAAACTGCATACCGATAGGATCTTCACCGCTCGGTCTAACAGCGGCAATACTCCTGATCAGTCTGCAACAAAGGTAGAGGATCTGGGCCATGCAAAACCCAGACGTCGGCGCGTCATAAAATCAAGCAATAATTTATAAACAGGGTAGCAAGACATGCAAGTATAATCATAAAAGGTAAAGCAATTGTAACAGTAATATAAATCAAGGCAGTGACAGGTAGTGTGCAGTGAGTAATCTAAACTGGTCTATTGGGTTAAATACTCTCAAGTTTTTGAAATCAATTTGATAAATTATCGATGTAACTCAATAGTATCCCGTGCGTGCCCGGGACCACGGTCAAGATTCTCGGGCTGAATCCGAGACGTGCCGCTAGGCAGTAAAAGGTAGTATGTAAAGATGAGTGATGTCAGCATTATCACCCCGGAGCTGGCCTAGCCCGTAAGACTGATCAGAACAGGTATAGAACTGTCGAGTTACAAGTCAGATTTCATCATTGATTTTCCCATACCCCCAAGTCAAAAGTGTTCAAGTCAGGTATTAAGTGATCTAAAGCTGGTGCCAACACGGGATCAGGCAGGTACAGGTTTGTCTGGATAGACAACAGGCACGGTCCGTAAGGACAACAGGTCAGGTTTCTTGGCATTAGACACAAGATCAGGTAACAGGTAAAGCCATGGTACATCAGGTCAAGTCAAATAATATATATAGGTGTCATGTCATGTCAAGAGTTGTACGGTACCATGTCGGGTCAAGTAATAGGTGTAGCAAGTCATGTCAGGGTGCACAAGTATCACGTGGGTGCTCATAATCAAACTATAATCAGTATGGGTACACAAAACAAGTATGGGGTACTAATATAACAACAAAATGGAATAATGTGATATGGTATGCAAATAGATATAATTTCAAGGATATGGATGCACAGTTATCGATTAGGGTTACATTTATAGTTCCAATATTAATTAGGATGCAATTTATTAAACATAGAGTGTTAATATCACAATATTATGTAGTAATGTGATCTATGGATGCAATTATATGTATCTTAAATGCGATGGATGCAAACGGGTATCCGAAAAGTTATAAAACTATAAAATGGTAATGTGGGATGTACAACTAAGCAATATGTGATATAAATATTGATATAATAATATTAGTATGGATAGCATATTCAAAACGATTAATAACTATAAAAGTGGTATTGATTAACCATGCACAAGAAAGTTCCGATCAGAAATTCAGCGTCACCCTGATTTGTAAAATAGCTTAAAAATAACAAACGTTCTCCAAAAGGGATGTGTCTTATACCAAAACAAAGATAATTCAATAAGGTTTTCATTTTTATAAGTATAAGTATCTCAGGTTGTCCCTACAAAAAGGTATGAACATTCGAAATTGAAAGTTTGCTGCAGGAATTTCCCTGGACAGCAGTTTAGAGAAATATTCATTTGCATTTTACGTTATTTAAACAATTTGTTTTGCAAGTAAATATTTCATAGAGTTATAGTACTCTGAGTTAGCTTCTCAACGAACTAAAGACCGTATACTAATGATTTTTCTATGATTTATAATGAATTTTATAAGATAAGGTGTACAGTAAATTTCAGATTTGTCGTATCCGCTTTGCGACGACGTTTCATGCGTAAACTATAATATTTTCAAATGTATAATATTATAAAATGCAGATTATAAACTAATTAAAAATAATAATAAGAAATATTACGACGATATATATTTTAAATGATATGGATGCAGTATAATGTAAACTGGTATGTCACAAGATAAGTTTTCATAATCTAGATTTAAAATGATATAAACGGATGCAAACGCAATATCGAAACATTATAAAATTAAACATGGGGTACTAGATTTAAACTATAGATATGGTATTTATTTAAATAGGTATAAAATGAATTATATAGCATGTAGCAAGATTAACTTGCCTAGACGGAACAAGAACGGATGTGTACGGAACGTTCTTCGTCGGCGAAATTTCGCGACGCGCGCACGGTACACGGAACGGTTCCAAACAACGCAAGTGGGTGATCACGTAAGTTAGGTACATTCACTGGATCACTCGAATTTTCAGCGACGAGCACGGCTCCGACGGTGATCACCGGAATTAAGAAACAAGATCAAGAAAAAGAAAGAAGAAAGAAGAAGAAGAAGAGGCTGTGTATTAAATAAGGAAAGAAAAATAAATAAATAAAATATATATAAATATATATATGCAGAGGGAAGAGAGAGAGAAAGGGGTTGTTATTAAGGTTTAGATTTTAATTTAAAAAGATTTTGTAAGTTATAAATATTTTAAACTGTTAAATTTTAATAAAGATATTAGATGAAATAAAATTGGATTTTCTGGTAAATACAAATTTAGTCCAAAATATGCCCGGGTCGGGTCTAAAATTTTGGATTTGAAATATGGAAATTATTAGTAAGTTCCAAAAATTAAAATGAAAGATTATGTAACAGAAATGCATACCCCCAAGAACGGACGCACGTACGTGCGCGTAGCCATCCAAACACGTCTGTTTCACTGAACGGGACGAGAACACGATGCAAGGACGCTACCACAGGGTTAGGGGTATCAAGCAGGCTATGAAATGCAATTTTAAATTATTTTTCGTGATTTAAATTGTTATATGCAAAAGATGCGATACTAGAAAAAATATCAGTATATACTAAATCATGAAATGTACTAGTCCATGCAATAAGTCAAGATAATTTATAAATAAGAGTCAAACAGGTTCAAGCAAGCGGGTCAGGTCGAATGCAATATAAAGTGTAAAATACCATTCGCACCCAAGATACGCTAAATCAAGAAATATCACGAATAAAGAAAATACGAGAACTGGAATTGGTATAAATGAACTAGGGTGTTACAAGGTCGTTGAGGAGAAGGGGAGCAGCGCGGGGATCATGGGGTTCGTTGGCGAGGGGGGATGTCCTGGGGAAGAGCGGGTCGAGCGGGACAGTTGCGAGGGAGGAGGAGAAATGGGGGGGGGACTCAGAAAAGAAATGAAGAAGAAGAGGAGAAAAAAGAGAGAGTGGGCCGGGTTTCGGTTTTGGGGTTTGTGCTAGATTTGGGCTTAGGGTAAGTGCTAGGAAAAATAAAGGGTTAGGGTTTGGGTTTAAAGTTTAGTTGTTAGGGGTTTAAATAGAATTAGAAAAATAGAAAAACATAGTGAAAAATTATTATCAAAATACGGATAACATACAAAAGACTGTGTTTAGAATCTTAATCGGATTTAGGGTTTAAGAAGAATTAGAAAAAATAAAACGTTTAGGATTCATGGTTTATGGTTTGGAAAAATAGGGAAAAAATTTGAATTAATTTGTCAGGAAAAATATCTTGAGGAATTAGAAGATAAGTAAAATAAATAATGAGTTGTGGAAAACATTTGAGAAGGAAAATTAGGAAATACATATAGAAAACAACTTAAGGAACTTAAATGAGTTTATTATTGAAAGTAATATGAAAAATACAAATCGATGATACCTGTTATTACACTGGGTTTAAAGTTTATGGGTCAAGTCTGAATATTTCGAATCCTTTAAGAATTTAAGATTTAGTTTTATTTTAATCCCGAATTGGCAAAATCCATAATTTTCCAATTCTTTATCGATCTCACCTTCTTTGTTGCAAACAATCCTTCATGTTTACTCGACTTCAAGTCTGTGCCCTAATGCCTCGACCTCAACTTTCTTACTGTCTAATCCTCGTCTCAACGTCTGATCGACAATTGACCAATTGTCTTAATTATTCTAATTAATCACATGTTCACATGACTTTATTGATTCATGTATTTTTTGTTGGATTTTGGAAATATATAAGTGTTTATTATGTCATTTGTGTGACTGATAATTGACTAAATACTATATTTTATATGAGGAAAATATTTATGAGGTGGCTCCTTATACTGAGAAATGTGGTGTCGCTCAAAATTTGACTTTACATCCATTTTCTGAATAATCGGCACCATTCATCCTGTTTTCCACGGTGTAAAACATGGGCACACTAACTTTCATGTGATTTAGGTAATATTTGACCATCGATCTAGCTTTGTAAAATATTCTATTGTCGGAAAACCGTTAATTTTGCAACCACCCGATACGAGAGTAAAATTTATCAAAAACATATGAAATTTGGTATATCTACGATCTATCGCATGGAGATCAAGTTGAATGGTTCCGATCATCGAAAAATATAGAGTAAAGTTCAATTCTGAGCCAACACCGCATTTCTCAGAATAAGGTGCCACCTCGTAACACTTTCCTCATTTTATATAATGTATTGTTCTATATTGCTAATTTATTCGTATTACTATCATATACATAAAATAACATATCTAATTGTTTCGATTTTGCACAAACGAATATCATATCTTATGATTTATGATTCAATACTATTTATGAAAAAAAATGATTTATGATTAATATCACAATTTGACAAGGGAGTGCTCTATGTATTACTATAATAAGCACCCAGTATCATGAAATGTATAAAATCCCAATGATTGAATGTATCAATTAATGATGTATTATATTACATTTTACTTAGGGCATGCATGGTGTATTATTACATTTTACTTGGGGCATGTTAGGCTAATAAAAAATTTAGAAATTAAGAAAGCAGTAAGAAAGTAAAATTATAAGAAAAGGTAGCAAATCTTGATCGTTTGGTGTAATTGAAGTGAAAAAGTTGATGCGTTGAAGCTTATGTTGCAACGAAATTGATGGAGCTCCTTTTCAGGCCTCCGTCAGATGTTATCTTCCGTTGATCTCGCGGTGAACTTGGTTGATTCTCTTCCGCTGCGTGTGGATCTCTATGGGTTTTTGGAGGAAGAGGTGAAGTGAGGAAGTTGTTGCCGAGTACCTGCAAAGAAGTCCCGGGATGGTTTGATACCACCAAGGACCCCCCCGACGCTCAAGTTAGTGATGAGATCTGAGCAGAATAACGGCTTAAAAGAGTAAAAAATGGCTTACTTGACCCCTCCGTGATGGAGGTTTATATAGCGGTGGTGGCATGCAGCAGCAGGCGCGAGAATCTCGCCGGCAGTTACGCTCCCGACGTCACGCCCGCGTAAAGAGCGGATCGCCCGTTAATGGGGATCGTGATGAAGTGGAACGTAGGATGTTGCCGGCGGAGAATCTACGCATGGCAAGATTTGCGGAGCGGTGGTTATGCCTGTGAGTGGTGGAGTTGGTCGGTCGGAAGGACCGAGGAAGACGGCCTCCGCTGGGGAGCTCAGAGGCGAGCACGGGGTCCGAAGAGTCTCGGTCTTGCGGTAGCTCGGGGCGAGCTGAGAGGCCGAGGAAGCCAATTTGCAAGGGGTCTGAGGAGATCCAGCTTGGGCTTGCAGGCCAGGTACGGGGGTGGCCTGGTTGGCACCTGTGGGCCCCGTCTTCTGAGTTCTGGGACACATCATCTGCCACGTGTCCTAATCTTGGAGATCGCCAATATTGAGCATCATCATTAGCCCCCCACTCTTGTCCCGACCAGCTAGTGGGTCGGATCAAGAGTGGACTTCTAAGCCGTCTGGGGTAAGCTCCCTCCTAAGGTTTCGTCGGGACGCGTCCCCGGGCTGTCAGCTGTCCTTTCTGCCAGCTTATCGGAGCGAGATCTCTGAATTTAGGGAAGGTGCGCTGGTTCGTGCGTCCTGCCACTGAAGTGACGGTCAACGTGTCGAGAGCGGTTGGCCGACGCGACGTGTGCAGACCTGTGGACTGATGGGGCGCAGCCCAGTGTCGACGTGACATGTGGAGCGATCGGTCGTCGAGTTGATTTCGATCACTTGCCGTGTGTGCCAAGCGCTGCTGAAAAGGAGGCATCTACATGGCCCCGAAGTCGAGGGAGGATTACTCAGACTTGGATAGACCTGATGTCTCTTGTTGGGGCTTCGGATCCACTGCATGTGATGGGCTCAGTGGCCTCGTTATGGGGGCTACAAACCCGCAGCGTCTGTTGGGCAGGAGGATGCCTGCTGGGGATGACCGGGTAGGGAAGCTGCTCGGTTGATCTTGGCGAGGGTCTTGACCCCTGGCGTTGTGAGTAGGGAAGCTACCGGCCAGGGATAGTCGAGTCTGGAAGGACTTTGATCCTTGTCTTTGTTGGGTAGGAAGCTACCCGCCGGGATGCGCCGAGTAGGAAGGGGCTCGGCGGCCTCGCGAAGAGGGCTTCAGATCCTCAGCGTTTGATAGACAGGAGGACACCCGCTGGGGATGCGCCGAGCAGGAAGGAACTCGGTGGCCTCGCGATGAGGGCTTCACACCATCAGCGTCTGATGGGCAGGAGGATGCCCGCTGGGATGCGCCGAGCTGGAAGGAACTCGGCGGCCTCACGATGAGGGCTTGAGATTCTCAGCATCTGATGGGCAGGAGAATGCCCGCTGGGGATGCGCCGAGCAGGAAGGAACTCGGCGGCCTCACGATGAGGGCTTCAGACCATCAGCGTCTGTTGGGCAGGAGGATGCCCGCTGGGGATGCGCCGAGCAGGAAGGAACTCGACGGCCTCACGATGAGGGCTTCAGACCATCAGCGTCTGATGGGCAGGAGGATACCCGCTGGGGATGCGCTGAGCAGGAAGGAACTCGGCGGCCTCGCGATGAGGGTTTTAGACCATCAGCGTCTGTTGGGCAGGAGGATGCCCGCTGGGGATGTGCCGAGCAGGAAGGAACTCGACGGCATCGCGATGAGGGCTTCAGACCATCAGCGTCTGATGGGCAGGAGGATGCCCGCTGGGATGCACCGAGCAAGAAGGAACTCGGCAGCCTCACGATGAGGGCTTGAGATCCTCAGCATCTGATGGGAAGGAGGATACCCGTTAGGGATGCGCCGAGCAGGAAGGAACTCGGCGGCCTCACGATGAGGGCTTGAGATCCTCAGCATCTGATGGGCAGGAGGATGTCCGCTGGGGATGCGCCGAGCAGAAGGAACTCGACGGCCTCGCGATGAGGGCGTCAGACCATCAGCGTCGAAGGGGACGTGGGAGGCCTGCTAAGGATGGCCGAGCAGGGTAGCTGCTCGGTGCCTCTTTCCGAGGACTTTGACCTTTAGCGCTGGAAGGGCCGTGAGAGACCTACTAAGGATGGCCGGGCAGTGAAGCTGCGCAGTTGCCTCTTGGCGAGGGCTTTGATCTCTGGCGTCGTGGGTAGGCAACAACCAGGTTGGGATGACCGAGTGGGGTAGCCGCTCGAATGCCTCTTGCGAGGGCTTCGATCCCTGGCGTCATGGGCAGGGAGCTACCAGTCGGAGATGACTGAGCAGGGCAGCTGATCGGTTGCCTCTTGCGAGGGCTTTTGTTCCTTCAGGACGGGGACTGAGCAGGGTTGTTGCCCAGTGCCTCTTGGCGAGGACTTTAATCCCTGTCGGTTGTGGTAGGAAGCTACCAGCCGGGGATAGCCGAGCAAGAACCCGACTGCCTCTGGGAGGACTTTGGTTCTTGGCGCGGGAAGAGCTATAGGGCTGTAAGAAGCCTACCAAGGACCCTTGGCCGGGCAGGGTTACTGCCCGGTGCCTTTTGGCGAGGGCTTTTGTCCTGAAGGATAGCCGAGCAGGGATCCTCAGGCTTGACTGCCTCTGGGAGGGCTTTCTGATCCCTGGCGTTGCGGTAGGGAAGCTACCCGCCAGGGATAGCCGAGCGAGGGATCCTCGGGCTCGACTGCCTCTGGGAGGACTTTCTGATCCCTGGCATTGCGGTAGGGAAGCTACCCACCAGGGATAGCCGAGCGAGAGATCCTCGGGCTCGACTGCCTCTGGGAAGACTTTCTGATCCCTGGCGTTGCGGTAGGGAAGCTACCCACCAAGGATAGACGAGCGAGGGATCCTCGGGCTCGACTGCCTCTGGGAGGACTTTCTCATCCATGGCGTTGCGGTAGGGAAGCTAACCGCCAGGGATAGCCGAGCGAGGGATCCTCGGGCTCGACTGCCTCTGGGAGGACTTTCTGATCCCTGGCGTTGCGGTAGGGAAGCTACCCGCCAGGGATAGCCGAGCGAGAGATCCTCGGGCTCGACTGCCTCTGGGAGAACTTTGGTTTTTGGCACGAGAAGAGCTATAGGGCTGTAAGAAGCCTACATAGGACCCTTGGCCGGGCAGGGTTACTGCCCTGTGCCTCTTGGCGAGGGTTTTTTTCCTGAAGGATAGCCGAGCGAGGGATCCTCGGGCTCAACTGCCTCTGGAAGGGCTTTCTGATCTCTGGCGTTGAGGTAGGGAAGCTACCCGCCAGGGATAGCCAAGAGAGGGATCCTTGGGCTCGACTGCTTCTGGGAGGACTTTCTGATCCCTGGCGTTGCGGTAGGGAAGCTACCCGCCAGGGATAGCCGAGCGAGGGATCCTCGGGCTCGACTGCCTCTGGGAGAACTTTCTGATCCCTGGTGTTGCGATAGGAAAGCTACCCGCCAGGGATAGCCGAGAGAGGGATCCTCGGGCTCGACTGCCTCTGGGAGGACTTTCTGATCCCTGGCGTAGGACTTTCTGATCCCTGGCGTTGCGGTAGGGAAGCTACCCGCCAGGGATAGCCGAACGAGGGATCCTCGGGCTCGACTGCCTCTGGGAGGACTTTCTGATCCCTGGCGTTGCGGTAGGGAAGCTACCCGCCAGGGATAGCCGAGCGAGAGATCCTCGGGCTCGACTGCCTCTGGGAGGACTTTCTGATCCCTGGCGTTGCGGTAGGGAAGCTACCCGCCAAGGATAGCCGAGCGAGGGATCCTCGGGCTCGACTGCCTCTGGGAGGACTTTCTGATCCCTGGCGTTGCGGTAAGGAAGCTACCCGTCAGGGATAGCCGAGTGAGGGATGCTCGGGTTCGACTGTCTCTGGGAGGACTTTCTGATCCCTGGCGTTGCGGTAGGGAAGCTACCCGCCAAGGATAGCCGAGCGAGGGATCCTCGGGCTCGACTGCCTCTGGGAGGACTTTCTGATCCCTGGCGTTGAGATAGGGAAGCTACCCGCCAGGGATAGCCGAGCTGGGTAGCTGCTGGGCTGCCTCTTAGTGAGGGCTTAGATCCTTAGGCGAGGTGGCTGTAATGCCAAGCCCTTTTGTATGTCTATATCCGTATTTTCTTTTTCACCTATAAAAATTTTATTATTTTAAAATTTCCCCAACCTATTTTAGTTCCCCACTCTTCTATTTTATTTCTGTTCCGGCCCAACCCACTCTTTCCCCAGCCTTTTCATTCTTTTCCTATTACAACTTCTTTTTATTTTTGGCCGAGCCCAGCTCTCAGCCCAATCCCTTTTCTATTTTGTAATTAATTAACTAAACACCCTTGGCCCGCCAGCCTCTATCAGCCCATCCCTTTATTCTCTTCAATTTCTTATTATAATTTTTTCTTATTCCTCAGTCCACTCTTCCACTTATTAATTAAATTAACTTTTAATTGCACCAGCCCACTACCTTGGCCCGCTCGTGTAAACCCGACCCGGCCCGCACCTTATCTCCCTCGTCTCCAACGGCTCTTTCCCGCTTCCTCCGCTCACGCCTACGACCATGTCGCCCGCGTTCCTCGCCTCCACTAACGCCCGCGCTCGCGCACGTTACTCCCACGACGCGCGCCTCGATCCCTACTCGCGATCACCTCCACGCTGCACTCTCATCTCATTCTTTCTCTCCCTCGTTCGCCTTCCTCCTTCTCTCTCGCTCCGCACCCACACTGTGATCGCCCCATCACCGTCGCTGCCATCACCAGCATCACAGTCGCCTCCTCACCTCCACCTTCGACCACCATCCATCGAGCTCCTCCTCAAAATCCAACCCATACCCATCGCCGGCGTCGCTGCCCCTGAGTTGACCCCCGGCCGATCTCCCCTGCACCCATCAACTGACACCTGCACTCCGATTTTCCTTCACTCGATTCCCTCGTCGACGGCAGCCACCATCATCCCCGAGCACCCTCACCTGCACCCCCTCACCAGAACCCATCGCATCTCGTCGACACCCGAGCTAACCCCCGCCTCACCGCCGTTCAACCACGCCGTCACCTCATCGTCATCGTCGTCGTCGTCATCGTCATCTCTCTCTCTCTCTCGTCCCTCTGCCTACACTCTCTTACTCACTCTGCTCCCTTGTCTCTCTCTCACTCCCTCTTCCTACTCTCTATCACTCTCTGCATCTCTCTCTCTCTCCCATTTGCTCTCTCTTTTTCTCTCTCAGTTCTCTCTCTCTCTCTCTATCTCACTTTTCTGCAAACTCTTGCTCCCTCTTTAACTCTTTCTCTCTCTCAATATCTCTCACCATCTGCAAATCCCCCACCCTCGGTCTCGACAGTATCAGCGATCCCCAGTCCCGACACCGTCTAAGCTCGCAACAACCCCCTCAAGCTCGAGCCAAGCCCAAGCTTAGCCGAGATTCGTTACGCGTTTGCTACACCGTGTCGGGACGTGTCACTACTGTTTTAGCTGCTGCGCCATCAGTTCACCGTGTCCAGGCAAGTATCTTACTTGCTTACATGCTATATATCCTAGTTACAATCGTTAATTGCATAGATCATAGTGTTACACTTTTAGATTAATTATGTGTCGTACATGTTCGACGTGTGTTCCCAATGAAAATATTCTTCTGAATTGACGGAACTGGATTACTTGCATTGTCCCTCGCTGTGATGAATACTGTGTGCAAGTTTCGCTGGATAAAATGACCGTTAACGACTAAAACAACTACCCCCAAGTTTAACCGTAAAACTGGAATTTTCTTGTACCTGAAAACTATTAAAATCACCATAAATTATATACATACTGGAATGGTGCGTTCGAGGGCTCAAATCGAAGCTGACTCGACAAAATTTAACCCTATGCAAGTTTAGAATAGTTTCTGTACTTAAATGGTGTCGATATTTGGATTGGAGTGCGACTCTGGACTGCAGTCCAGAGCGACTCCAATTGTTGCTTGCTGTTCCGTAATGAACACCATCCTGTTTCCTTAACTCGTAGATTGCGGAACTCCGCTGTTTATTGTAGGTGAACCTGTTAGCTAGACAACACAAGTGGTTTCATTCTGTTTTGTTATCATTTGTTATTTAATCTGTAATTTAATAGATCAGGACGCATAACAGTCCCAACAGAATCAGAACTGACATGTTGGTATTGAATAGTGTATATCTCCTGACGTACAGATGCAATTGAAGATCCGTCTGTTGCGTTGAAAAGCTTACTGAAAAACCTAGATTTCATCCAACTGTAATGTCGCTAAAATCTGACCCCAACTAGGATTAAAATGCGTTACGAAACGGATTTCTGATTCTGAAACCGGATTTCCAGCCGTGAACGCTTAAAATGAAATGGCTATAATTAGTGATCCTGGAACCCGATTGACATGAAACTAAATTCGGTGGAGAGATAAATGAACATACTATTTATTCCCCATTCATCGTTTCACTAAACTGTAACCGTATGATTTATGATAAATTATGCAAGTGGTAGATTGTGGATTCATAACATCCTAATCATGCTTATATGCTGTTCACGCATCATATCATACCCATATCATTGTATTGACGACCTAGTGATATCGTGCATTTACCCAGTGTTAGATTTTAGTGATGATTGTGGCAAGTACGTCAGTGTTCGTGTATCCGTGGATAAGTGAAAGTGATACGTACTTGTACACAATCAGTGACCCTATTATTCTATTGCATTGTCGACGTCTGTGGGATGCGTGTACGTGTGACTATAAGTGGTATGGGACACTTATGGAAGCGCTTGCACGGATGTCACAGATAAGGCATCCGACACTGCCATTTATCTTAGGTATTAGTCGGGACGTGCTTGATGGAGGTCCTGCCTCCAGTTCTCGCGCAGACTTGTCACGGATCGATTAGTATTTAGGGTTATGGTTAGCGTTTGATGTAGACCACGGGGTGTGGGGTAGTTTAAGTATGAGTTCAACAGAATCTCGGGAGTCCCATGCCGGCTTATATATTTAGGGAGATATATGGAGATTTACAGGGTATGTGATATTCACCGTGATATACATGTTACATGTTGGGCCCGTGGTCCCTTGCCCTTGGATTCTACCCTTGGGTGGAGGACACTCGCGAGTGGTTGACTCTCACACTTGGACTGACGATAGGCTTAGTGACCTGTATAGTGAGACTTAGAAACTGATAGGGATACGGGCATTTATATACCTTATATACTGTGTTGACATACGTGACATATCGTTCTACTGCTTTACTGCTCCGCTGCATTGATTACTGCACATTCATATTCATGCTGTCATTGGTTTACTGTTTCACATATCTGTTACCACTGTTAGAATAGTCACATGATTTTATATATATATTATATTGCTATTGTGTCGCTCTGACGACCTGAGTATGCATGCTCAGTGTGAGGAGAAGATTTAGCCTGGACCAGGACTAGACGCACTTCACGGACATCTTGTTTAGCTATTCAGAGATATATCTTTTGTTTCCCATCAGGTCAGTTCATTTTACTGTTTTATTCCAGTTACTGCATTTCTCATTACCTGCGCATTATTTACTGTTTACCATGATAAACTAGAAGCCGAAGTGTGACTACGGTGGGACATTTTCTTGACCGTAGGAGCATGGCTGGCCTTGTCTACGCCTCGTATTCCGTATTTTGGGAAGCGGGGCGTGACATGGTTTAGTTGGTATCAAAGCCAGGTTTTGCTTCGATTGGGATTGCAGTTTTCGGTGTAGAGCTTTACAATCTAAGACATCCCTCAGTCTAGATTGTAAACTTGATATCCTTGATCTATATTCACATTGAGTGTTCAGCTATCCATTCGCTAGGGTTTCGGGTGACTTGGCAAGATTACGTGGTTGCAATTGCACTACCGTACTCTATTCAAGCGACTTAAAGTCATACGGTTGATTCTCCACTTATAGTAAATTCATCACCTTTGATATTCCTGAATCCTTGTCCTATCCGTGTTATATTTTGATTCGTATAGCTTGTGACTTATATCATCCTCAAAATTGTTGTTTCAGGATCATGTCTTTCAACGACTCTTCGTCTATATCCGCTCCCCAGAATCAGACCATTGAGATTCTGAGTGTACTGCAAGGTCTAAAGGAAGCCCAGGAGCGAACAAACGACTTGTTGGCTGAAGGACTGAGAAGACAGGTGAATCAGGCACCAGCGGGAGTCTCAAATCATAAAGGGATCCCCGTTAGACGAGGAAAAGAGAAGAAAATGAAGCGCCAATTTGTTTCTCCACGGCAGAAGCAGCAGAAGATCCCATGTTGTGGGTACTGTAGGAGGCCAGGACATCTTCAGAGGGATTGTCGCCGCGCCTAAGGGAAATGTCTGATTTGTGGATCCAGCAAACATCTCATCAACGGTTGCCCAGAAAGGAAGGAACTACAAGGAGGAAACTCGTCCACACTCCCCACTTCTGCCAAGTGAGGATTATCGCGTAGTTCAAACTTCGACGATAAGGCGGATTTAACGCAGGATTCAACTCACGCGACGAGAATGCAACGTTATAGTAGTCGAAGAAGGATTTTTCATGTTATCTACTTTCAGTAATAATGTTGTCATCTTTTTATGAATATTTCTTTCCGTTTGAAATCTTGTATCCGTTGAACTTTTGGTTGAATGCAATAAAATTTGAATCATAATATATGTATCATTCTCATGCTTTCTCTATATCAAATTCTATTCATTATCACAGAATTTTAATTCTGATCTTTCAGTTCCTGCAACCGCATATTTTCCTATACTTCGTACCCTGAGCTTTTTCCTTGATGTATTCCACTGTCTAATCATGACTTTTCTTTTCAGACCATGGCCCACCCTGGAGCAGCGCCGCATCTAGACGAGGATGCACAGTCTTGCGTTTCCTTAGACCGCACGCTGATGAGTTCTGACGATGAGATCAACGGTCCCCAAGTCAATTTCGGAAACCACGATCCAGAGGGCGAAGGAGCAGCCGTCCCAGAGTTTGACATGATAGCTGATTCCGACGAAGAAGAAGGAGATCCTGAAGAGAACCCTATAGAGGAAGACCCGATAGAGGAAGATCCCGATGAAGACCCAATCCAGTTGAGGAAAATCCCGTGGAAGAAAATCCAGAAGAAGAGAATCACATGGAATCGGACCTCGATGAAGAAGCTCCATCCGAGGAAGCAGGACCAGAAGGACAAGACCCTGCTGTGGAAGAACTTCCAATGGCGATGCCCGTGAGGCGATATGGGAATGGACGCCTCTACCTGAGCGCGTGAGCCTACCGCAACCTGCTGAACCTCCACAACCGCGACTGACGGGATTTCTTTTGATGATTGTCTTATCTGGCCAAATAAATCCATGTATAGATTAGGGCCACCTTTTATCTTTGAGAATGCTTTGTTTAAAATCTTTTGGAATAAAATAAGTTACTGAGTTCGCAAATCCTTCGATCTTCTTAGTTCGCGTGCTACTTGATTATTCCTTATGTACAATTATTCTTCCTACTGAGATCTGTCTACACTTACTCCTTACCTTGTCTTAACCCTCACTGAGATTAACAAGTACCGCCCGATCTTTTGAGTTTCATCCTCCATCCTTTGTCTGCGTCTCGTTTGAGATCCTTCTAGGAGGAGAAGATTTTAGAGCAACTTCCGAGTCCGCTAACCCCTTTAAATTCTTGTTTCATAGGATGTACCGACCGTTATCCTCCCCATACGTTTCCCTTGTAGTCCTTTGTTGCTCACCATTACTTCCTGTGCTGACCCAATCCCAATCTCTTAAACCTTCAGCCTGAAAGCCGTCACACTCCGACCTTCTGTATGAGCCACACTTCTTTGTAATCATTACCCTAGCTAGCTCTGTACTCCTTTGTGTTTTTCCTGTTACCCTAACTATATTTAGGGACACTGTTATTCAAAAATTTAGTTTTCAGTATTTTGTGTTTATCAAAGAGTTCGTGTTATTGATTACTCCGTTGTATGTATTTTAAGTATACTATTATTATTCTCACTTTCGGTAGCGCGAGCTTACACCGCGCCTATTTTATCCCATGTTTCTTATTTTCACGATATGGATTTTCTAAGTTATTTTAAAACTATTTGATCGATACAATATCCTAAAATGTTTTAAACTACCGACAAATCTTTCACTACTTTATTGTCGTTACTTTCTTTTCGAAGTAGTGTGCCTATGATTATTATGTTAGACGGTTGAGCCTTAGAATTATTTTACTGCTTGCTTTGATAGACTTAGATGTGCACATATGTGGGATTCGACTTTTATCGAACACACTTTGATTATTATTGTTCGTTATTGATACCTATATTCTCGTATACTCGTAGTTGCTATTATAGTTATTCTTGCTTTATACCTAATTAGACCTACCTTTCGTATGTTGTTCTTACTTATATTTCAAATTTCTTCGTCCACGTACTGTTAATAAAGCTTTGGTGTTAGTGTGCAATCTAATAGCTTTCGCTTACGTTTGTATAACTTATCGCTTATTTTAAATTTCGAGGACGAAATTTTTGTAAGGGTGGTATGATATAATGCCCAGCCCTTTTGTATGTCTATATCCGTATTTTCTTTTTCACCTATAAAAATTTTATTATTTTAAAATTTCCCCAACCTATTTTAGTTCTCCACTCTTCTATTTTATTTCTGTTCCGGCCCAACCCACTCTTTCCCCAACCTTTTCATTCTTTTCCTATTACAACTTCTTTTTATTTTTGGCCGAGCCCAGCTCTCAGCCCAATCCCTTTTCTATTTTGTAATTAATTAACTAAACACCCTTGGCCCGCCAGCCCCTATCAGCCCATCCCTTTATTCTCTTCAATTTCTTATTATAATTTTTTCTTATTCCTCAGCCCACTCTTCCACTTATTAATTAAATTAACTTTTAATTGCACCAGCCCACTACCTTGGCCCGCTCGCGTAAACCCGACCCGGCCCGCACCTCATCTCCCTCGTCTCCAATGGCTCTTTCCCGCTTCCTCCGCTCACGCCTACGACCATGTCGCCCGCGTTCCTCGCCTCCACCGACGCCCGCGCTCGCGCACATTACTCCCACGACGCGCGCCTCGATCCCTACTCGCGATCACCCCACGCTGCACTCTCATCTCATTCTTTCTCTCCCTCGTTCGCCTTCCTCCTTCTCTCTCGCTCCGCACCCACACTGTGATCGCCCCATCACCGTCGTTGCCATCACCAGCACCACAGTCGCCTCCTCACCTCCACCTTCGACCACCATCCATCGAGCTCCTCCTCAAAATCCAACCCATACCTATCGCCGGCGTCGCTGCCCTTGAGTTGACCCCCGGCCGATCTCCCCTGCACCCATCAACTGACACCTGCACTCCGATTTTCCTTCACTCGATTCCCTCATCGACGGTAGCCACCATCATCCCCGAGCACCCTCACCTGCACCCCCTCACCAGAACCCATCGCATCTCGTCGACACCCGAGCTAACCCCCGCCTCACCGCCGTTTAACCACGCCGTCACCTCATCATCATCGTCGTCGTCGTCATCGTCATCTCTCTCTCTCTCTCTTCCCTCTGCCTACACTCTCTTACTCACTCTGCTCCCTTCTCTCTCTCTCTCACTCCCTCTGCCTACTCTCTATCACTCTCTGCATCTCTCTCTCTCTCCCATTTCCTCTCTCTTTTTCTCTCTCAGTTCTCTCTCTCTTTCTCTCTCTCACTTTTCTGCAAACTCTTGCTCCCTCTTTAACTCTTTCTCTCTCTCAATATCTCTCACCATCTGCAAATCCCCCACCCTCGGCCTCGACAGCATCAGCGATCCCCAGTCCCGACACCGTCTGAGCTCGCAACAACCCCCTCAAGCTCGAGCCAAGCCCAAGCTTAGCCGAGATTCGTTACGCGGTTGCTACACCGTGCCGGGACGTGTCACTACTGCTTTAGCTACCGCGCCATCAGTTCACCGTGTCCAGGCAAGTATTTTACTTGCTTACATGCTATATATTCTAGTTACAATCGTTAATTGCATAGATCATAGTGTTACACTTTTAGATTAATTATGTGTCGTACATGTTCGACGTGTGTTCCCAATGAAAATATTCTTCTGAATTGACGGAACAGGATTACTTGCATTGGCCCTCGCTGTGATGAATACCGTGTGCAAGTTTCGCTGGATAAAATGACCGTTAACGACTAAAACAACTACCCCCAAGTTAAAATGACCGTAAAACTGGAATTTTCTTGTACCTGAAAACTATTAAAATCACCATAAATTATATACATACTGGAATGGTGCGTTCGAGCGCTCAAATCGAAGCCGACTCGACGAAATTTAACCCTATGCAAGTTTAGAATAGTTTCTGTACTTAAATGGTGTCTATATTTGGATTGGAGTGCGACTCTGGACTGCAGTCCAGAGCGACTCCAATTGTTGCTTGCTGTTCCGTAATGAACACCATCCTGTTTCCTTAACTCGTAGATTGCGGAACTCCACTGTTTATTGTAGGTGAACCTGTTAGCTAGACAACACAAGTGGTTTCATTCTGTTTTGTTATCATTTGTTATTTAATCTGTAATTTAATAGATCGGGACGCATAACAGTCCCAACAGAATCAGAACTGACATGTTGGTATTGAATAGTGTATATCTCCTGACGTACAGACGCGATTGAAGATCCGTCTGTTGCGTTGAAAACCTTACTGAAAACTCTGGATTTCATCCACTGTAATGTCGCTAAAATCTGACCCCAACTGGGATTAAAATGCGTTGCGAAACGGATTTCTGATTCTGAAACCGGATTTCCAGCCGTGAACGCTTAAAATGAAATGGCTATAATTAGTGATCCTGGAACCCGATTGACATGAAACTAAATTCGGTGGAGAGATAAATGAACATACTATTTATTCCCCATTCATCGTTTCACTAAACTGTAACCGTATGATTTATGATAAATTATGCAAGTGGTAGATTGTGGATTCATAACATCCTAATCATGCTTATATGCTGTTCACGCATCATATCATACCCATATCATTGTATTGACGACCTAGTGATATCGTGCATTTACCCAGTGTTAGATTTTAGTGATGATTGTGGCAAGTACGTCAGTGTTCGTGTATCCGTGGATAAGTGAAAGTGATACGTACTTGTACACAATCAGTGACCCTATTATTCTATTGCATTGTCGACGTCTGTGGGATGCGTGTACGTGTGACTATAAGTGGTATGGGACACTTATGGAAGCGCTTGCACGGATGTCACAGATAAGGCATCCGACACTGCCATTTATCTTAGGTATTAGTCGGGACGTGCTTGATGGAGGTCCTGCCTCCAGTTCTCGCGCAGACTTGTCACGGATCGATTAGTATTTAGGGTTATGGTTAGCGTTTGATGTAGACCACGGGGTGTGGGGTAGTTTAAGTATGAGTTCAACAGAATCTCGGGAGTCCCATGCCGGCTTATATATTTAGGGAGATATATGGAGATTTACAGGGTATGTGATATTCACCGTGATATACATGTTACATGTTGGGCCCGTGGTCCCTTGCCCTTGGGTCTACCCTTGGGTGGAGGACACTCGCGAGTGGTTGACTCTCATACTTGGACTGACGATAGGCTTAGTGACCTGTATAGTGAGACTTAGAGACTGATAGGGATACGGGCATTTATATACCTTATATACTGTGTTGACATACGTGACATATCGTTCTACTGCTTTACTGCTCCGCTGCATTGATTACTGCACATTCATATTCATGCTGTCATTGGTTTACTGTTTCACATATCTGTTACCACTGTTAGAATAGTCACATGATTTTATATATATATTATATTGCTATTGTGTCGCTCTGACGACCTGAGTATGCATGCTCAGTGTGAGGAGAAGATTTAGCCTGGACCAGGACTAGACGCACTTCACGGACATCTTGTTTAGCTATTCAGAGTTATATCTTTTGTTTCCCATCAGGTCGGTTCATTTTACTGTTTTATTCCAGTTACTGCATTTCTCATTACCTGCGCATTATTTACTGTTTACCATGATAAACTAGAAGCCGAAGTGTGACTACGGTGGGACATTTTCTTGACCGTAGGAGCATGGCTGGCCTTGTCTACCCCTCGTATTCCGTATTTTGGGAAGCGGGGCGTGACAGTGGCCCTCGAGCCGCCGTGGCGAGCCCCCTCTGTGCGACCCCGTCAAAGGAGGGGGTGTCGGTCTATTCGACCGGCGAGGGCGTTGATGACGGTCGCCGGAGGAGGTTCACCCACGCCTCCGGTGAAGGGGAGGCGGCAGCTGGTATCTGGATCTTCAGGGTGATCGCTTTCCATGGGGATGGAGATCGGAAAGCCAACTTTGTTTTTTTGTGGAGTTTCGGTTCCTACAGACGGCGCCAACTGATGGAGCTCCTTTTCAGGCCTCCGTCAAATGTTGTCTTCCGTTGTTCTCGTGGTGAACTTGGTTGATTCTCTTCCGCTGCGTGTGGGTCTCAATGGCGTTTTGGAGGAAGAGGTGAAGTGAGGAAGTCCCTGCAAAGAAGTCGTTGCCGAGTACCTGCAAAGAAGTCCCGGGGTGATTTGGTACCACCAAGGACCCCCCGACGCTCAAGTTGGTGATGAGATCTGAGCAGAATAACGGCTTTAAAGAGTAAAAAATGGCTTACTTGACCCCTCTGTGATGGGGGTTTATATAGCAGTGGTGGCATGCAGCAGCAGGCGCGAGAATCTCGCCGGCAGTTACGCTCCCGACGTCACGCCCGCGTAAAGAGCGGATCGCCCGTTAATGGGGATCGTGATGGCGTGGAACGTGGGATGTTGCCGGCGGAGAATCTGTGCATGGCGAGATTGGCGGAGCGTCGGTTACGCCTGTGAGTGGTGGAGTTGGTCGGTCGGAGGGACCGAGGAAGACGGCCTCGGCTGTGGAGCTTAGAGGCAAGCACGAGGGCCGAGGAGTCTCGGTCTTGCGGCAGCTCGGGGTGAGCTGAGAGGCCGAGGAGGCCAATTTGCAAGGGGTCTGAGGAGAGCCAGCTTGGGCTTGCAGGTCGGGTATGGGGGTGTCCTGGTCGGCCCTGTGGGCCCTCTCTTCTGAATTCTGGGACACATCATCTGCCACGTGTACTAATCTTGGAGTTCGCCAATATTGAGCATCATCAAAAATTAAAGATGTAAAGGCATAAATTTACCAATATTATTAAGATTATGTCTAAATTAAACAACTAAAGCTTTAAGAAAACTATTAAATAAAATATAAATTCTCGCATTCTCCATCCCCCACCCACCCACCCACACACTTTTCTAGCTTAATCACAAAATGTCTCGTTTTGATCCACACCGGAGTCGGTAAGCGAAAAAATGACAGTAGTTGTAGGCAAAAAGAACTTCAAAGAAAATTGACAACTAAAGAGAGATATTTATCAATAGAGCATAATGGTCCTGATAACCAAAATATATTTCGAGAACGACTTAATACATCTCAACATCAAGTCATTTATTTTGGGATCGATGTTCATAACCATACATCTTGATATGTATGCATGGCTTAGTAACTGAGTGATTAATTTTCATGAGGTATGGAGATTATTTGCCATTTAATTAGAAAAACAATTACTTTTGCAGCCATCCAATATTAGAGCTATAAGTATCTAAACCGTATGAAAATTGGTATCCGCAACGACATCCTTCAATCAAAAATATGGTTCTTATTAACATATTAAGCTGGCCAAAGTAGACACAAAGAGCAATATTGAGCTACTAGAGAATCAATAAGAAAACCAAAAGAGGCAAACTTACAATTGATTTGAGCAGTGAAGCTTTTAAATGTAATGCGCCTTCTTTTGTATATATAGGTGATGTTGAAATCTCTCTTAGATATTGTCCTCCGTCGATCTTATTGCAAGCGTTCCTGAACGATTGAGATTGAGAGTGAAAATTGGACGTGTGGATCTCAATAGGTTGGAGTTGACACTGAGCTACCTGCAAGAGAAGTCCCGGGGTGGGTGACCACCGTAGGACCCTCCGACGACTACATGAGTACCGAGATATAAAGACAGGGTAGCGACGTATTGGAATCGATTTTGACTTACTTGGATCGTCTGAAAGAGGAGGTTTATATAGCGGTCGCGTGGGAGCGATCCGGCGCGAGATTCCTGTCGTCCGTTACGTCCTTATGACACGTTCGCGTTGATGGCGGGATATGCCTATTAATGGAGAGATACGCTCGTTAACGGAAAAACGTGCCAGCGTAGGACACGGGACGTGGAGTGGCGGGAATCTCGTTCTGGCGGGATACGCGGAGCCATTACAGGGGCGTTTGGGCTCCGTGCCCCGGGTTTGACAGGGAGGCCGAGGAGTCTCAGCTCGGTAGATAGCTCGGAGTCGAGCGAGGAGGCCGAGGAGTCTCGGCTGCCTCAGCGCATATGGGGTACTTCGGGGAGGCTTTTCCGAAAGGTCGGGTACCACCTCGTCACGGGGTCCCGAGTAAGACCCGTAATGTATCATCCTGATTTCCCGTCGTAGCCCCCAGGGGTCTCGAGGGTATGTGCTGACGACACGTCTTCTCCCACTTGTCGCAATCTGGGGTGTTCCCGTTCATGAGCCCCATCATTAACCCCCACTCTCGTCCTGATCTATTCATGGGTCAGGGTCGAGAGTGGTAAGCCCGGCTTTTCATGACTCAGCCGAAGATTTCCCTGTGAGGGGCTACCCGACAATGGCGGGACGTTTGGCTGCAGCTTTTCTTAGGCCGCTGGATCCACGTGGCGGCTTACGAAACGCCTCAGTTCCCAGCGTATCTTTGGTGACGTCAACGGATCAGCGAAATGATTGCGCATTTAAAGAGGGGGCTCCGTTTCGTTCGTCCGCCGGTTGGATTACGTGCTACGTGTTCACCGCTGGGTGGCGGAACGTGAGGAATCGTCATCGAATCCTGCCATGAGGAGATGTGTCTAATGGACGGTCGCCACATGGAGCCCCGATGTCTGCTAAGCGCGACGCTTCGTTTTGGCGGAAACCAATTTGGGCCGTTGGATGCCTCCTCGTAGAGTGTATAAATATGAGTGGGTTTTCTACGGCCGACACTTTGCCCTAGTTGACTCTCATTGCATGAAGATTGATCGGCGTCCCTCCGCTTAGGTCGGAACTTCAACCAAAGTTTTTCTCCGCAAGTCTTTTCTTGAATCAGGTTAGATATCTTCTTCCGAAGTATCTGTTGACGTAGTAGGGATCGGGTTGGACTATGAGACTTCAGTTTTTTTAAGCCGAGCCTAGCGGGTTTTCTTCCTTCTCGGGTTCCGATAGCCGAGAGAGTTCCTCCTTTTTTTCTTCATCTTCTGAGGGGGTGTCGCCCTTGTCTCACGTCGTCGGGGGGCGACAAGGCCCCCCAAGGTGCGCATCGGGAACATCCGCGATGCGCCCTCGGTCTTGAACCATATGGATGAGCTTTCTGACATCAGGGTTCAATTTCATATCCCCTCCGGCTATTCACTTCGTTTGGCCAGGGAGGGTGAACAGGCAAACCAGGTACAGGGTAAAGAGATTGATCTGTATCTGGAAGCATTCTGAGCAGGGATTCGTCTGCCCTTCCCACCTAAAGTTTGCGCCGTGCTCCATAGTTTCCACCTTGCTCCGGGCCAGCTAGCGCCGAAGTCATGGAGAATCCTCCTCGGATTTCTGCTCCGGCTGAAAATTGATCGGATCCCCTTTGATTTGAGCATCCTTCTTTCCTTTCTTTGTTATAAAAACCACTCTAGTACCAGTAAGGAAGAACCGAGCTGGGTGTATCTTTCGTTTAAAAAACATAAGGGTAGGACGGTCGGGTCAGGGGTAGTGGTTGTCCCTTCCTCCATCCACGAATGGAAGGAAAAATTCATCTTCGTCGGGCCACCGAAATGTGAGGATTGGCCGGTGCCCATCCAGTGGCACAGGGCCGATAATCCTATGGTTAGGCAGTCGAACACCCCCAAGGCAAGGGTTGTGTCGCTGTGGGAACCGATCCAGCGAGTTAATGTCCTGCTTTCCGAGCAAGCACTGAGCTGGGCTGGGCTCAGTCCCGCATGCTTTGTGGGTAAGTCAGGGCCTTCGTCGATCTATCTAGACTTTGTTAAAAATTCATTGTTGATCTTTTTCCTTATGTGTTCCTTCCGGTGCTTATGGATCGTCAGAAAATTATGGCCGCCAAGGCCTAGGGGAGGAAGAGCGGTGGCTCCATCTCGGTGCGGCCAGCTCCAAGTACGGCTCCTCGGGAGGTTCCTCCTGCCAAGGCTTCCGCTGTGCCCCCAGTTCCGGAGGAACACCGTGGGGGAGGTCACAAGCACGCGCGGGATGCGGCGCCCCGAGCCAGAACAGAGGCGTCGCCTGCACCCGAATCCCTCCTCAAGAAGCAGAAGAGGGTGGTTTCTCGGCCACCTTCGACCGGGATTCAGGTGCAAAAAGACGAGTTCTGCATCGAGGTGCCCTCGGGGCTCTCTGTGGCTGACAGTTTACTGGTAGACATAGAGAAGGTGGCGGGGGCCAAGATTCCCCGAGGCACGATGAAAGCCCAGATGGCCGCGATAGCTCAGGAGGCTGTTCAGGTCGGTAACTCATTTCAAGAATTTCTCAAGTGTTTTTTACTCGGTTTTCAGATTTTTTACATGGTTCATGTTTTCTTCAGGTCCTCCAGCACTGTGCCCTCCTTGCTGCAATGGAGTTCTAAGAGGTGGCTCCGGCCATGAAAAAGACGGGCGAATCTTCCTCGCGGAAGGAAGAGCTCCTTGCCTGGCAGCAACAGGCGGAGGAGAAGGCGGCCCTCCTCGACTCTAGGCTGGTCGCGGAGGGTTTGACAGTCTCCAAGCTGAAGGAGTCCTATCGGCTCCTGACCGAATCCAACCGGGCTATCCAGACCCAGATTGGGGAGGTCAACGGGCTCTTTGATGTCATGAAGAGGCAAAAGGATTCATTCAAGAGGGGTGCTCGGGCAGCCTGCGAGGCGGCGAAGCTTGCGGAGGGAAGAGCGGAGAAGGCCGTAGAAGAGTATAAGACTTCTGACTAGTTCTACCTCGACCTCGCCGATTCCGCGGCTGTAGGGTGGTACAACGCCCTCGACGCCGTTAAGGAAGCCATGCTCGGGTTCGACGATCGGGAACTTCGCGCCCGGTACCCCTAGCCAAGGAAGCGCCGCAGGGCAAAGGTGCCGAACCGGCCGGAGAGCAGGTGGCAGCGGTCGTGTACGCCGAGCGGAGGTCGCCATTATGGCTCCGATGGAAGCGCCGAGCCAGGAGGAGGACCGGCCGAGCAGGCGGCCTGAGCTATCTCTGCTTTAGTTACCAATTTTGTATGCCTCCGAGCATTTTTGTAAGGCTGGGGAACCGACACTTTGCCCTAGTTGTCTCCGAAGTGTTTTTTATCCCGCAAGTGTTTTTGTCTCGTAAGTGTTTTTGTCTCCGAAGTGTATTTATATCTCGTAAGTGTTTTTGTCTTCGAAGCATTTTTATCCCGCAAGTCTTTTTATTTCGTAAGTATTTTATCTCGCAAGTGTTTTTAGCTCGGCTTCGGAGTGCTTCTATTTTCGCAAGCATTGGGCGAGTGCGACGTAAGAGCCAAGCCAAGCATAGGCAGACCGGCGTTCACCCTTTTTCCCAGAGTCGAGACGACAGTCGTGCATCGAGTATGGATCGAGTGATAGCCAGGGTAAGCATGCCGGTGCCCTCCCTTTCTCCGGAGTCGAGGCGACGATCGTACATCGAGTATGAATCGAGTGATAGCCAAGGGTAGGCAGACCGGTGCCCCATAATCTAGGTCTTGAGCGGGATGAACAGGGAACTAATCGGCCGCCTCTTAACGAGGGCTTTGGATCCGCGGATTTGCCGGGCAGGAAACTACTCAGATGCCTCTTGTCGAGGGCTTTGGATCCGCGGATTGGCCGGGCAGGAATCTGCCCTCAGCGGATGAACCAAGCAGGGAGCTACTCGGATGCCTCTTGTCGAGGGCTTTAGATCCACGGATTCGCCGGGCAGGAAGCTGCCCTCTACAACTGATGGATGTTGAAATCTCCCTCATATGTTGTCCTCCGTTGATCTTGCTGCAAGCGTTCCTGAACGGTTGAGATTGAGAGTGAAAATTGGACGTGTGGATCTCAATGTGTTGGTGTTGACGCCGAGCTACCTGCAAGGGAAGTCCTGGGGTGGATGACTACCGTAGGACCCTCCGACGATCAAGTAAGTACCGAGATATAAAAGCAGGGTAGTAGCGTATTGGAATCGATTTTGACTTACCTGGATCATCTGGAAGAGGGGGTTTATATAGCGGTTGTGTGGGAGCGGTCGTGCACGAGATTCCCGCCGTCCGTTACGCCCTTATGACACGTTCGCATTGATAGCGGGATATGCCCATTAATGGTGAGATACGCTCATAAACGGAAAAACGTGCCAACGTAGGATGCGGGACGTGGAGCGGCGGGAATTTCATTCTGGCGGGATACGCGGAGCCGTTACGGGGACGCTTGGGCTCCGTGCTCTGGGTTTGATAGGGAGACCGAGGAGTCTCAGCTCGGTAGATAGCTCGGTGTCGAGCGAGGAGGCCGAGGAGTCTCGGCTGCCTCAACGCATATGGGGGGTACTCCGGCGAGGCTTTTCCGAAAGGTCGGGTACCACCTCGTCACGGGGTCCCGAGAAAGACTCGTAATGTGTCACCCTGATTTCCCGTCATAGCCCTCAGGGGTCCAGAGGGTATACACTGACGACACGTCATCTTCCACGTGTCGCAATCTGGGATGTTCCCGTTCATGAGCCTCATCAATAGGACAGAAGTAGAATATTATATGATGGCTAGGATCAACTATGGTGTGCTTATATAGCATCACAAATGCCATCAAAATGGTTGGAAATCATTTTCTATAATCAAAAGCATAGAGAATGCTCTCTTTCCACAAATAGCTAGAACAAGAAGACTAAACATGAATTACTATTTTTGGTGCTGGAGAGATGATGCTTGTACTGTGAAAATAGAGGAAAATATTTAATTGATATAGTGGGCTCCGCTCTCTATTATGTCCTTGCAGGTCGAAAGCCTTTGGGCTGAAATTGGGCTTTTGTACAACATTATATTCAATTTAAATAAATTTGCATTTCATACGTAACGCGGATGGTGTGAATCTTAATTGGGGTTGCTCTGATTAAGTTAGTAAGCTATAGTGAAAGAGTTCTAAGTACTTGGATAAGCATTGATTAATGGAAATGGATGTATGTGTTTTGTAATATGATTCATCTTATTCTATTCGCTTGATATACATCGTTGATCCACAGCCTAAAAGCTTACACATCTAGATAAAGTGGTTTTCAGCATGGCATCAGAGCACCACGGGATTATGAGTTCCTGCCTTCGGACCTCACCATTATCAATTATTTAAAATTTAAAATATACATATTTATATCCCTTATTTATTTAAAGGCCATCATGAGGTTCGATTTGTTGATGGGATATACATGATATGGCTCGACCACCAAAAAATAAAGCATGAATTTCACAATAATCAGTATGATTTAATCACAGTAGCAAAGTAGTTTCTCATTAATAGCCAACACAAATATTAATGATAATTAATAATAGGCCCTTATCAGCTCGAGTGGTGCTCTAGCTGTTGATATTGTGCATTCCACACATGAAGTTTGTTTAGATGCACCTCTCACTCTACAATGAGTTGGTTGGATTCACTTGAGATTGGGCACTACATATTGGGCACTACACCTCTCACTCTGACATTAACTTTTCGTATTTACTTAAAAGACTCCCATACATTTATACTGCACTAAAAAGCCACTTAAGATGCCAAAAAACGATTCTTTTTGGTATCTTTCATTACTCCGTTAGGAAGCTAAGAATGAGTATCGGATTAGGGTTTTAAAACCTTTACAGCCGCTTTTATTTTCCAGAATTCTTAAATTTTCCACCAAATTAGCTTTGGGGTAGGGTTTCGATAAAAAAAAGCTCCCAAATTGATCATCGAAATCGGCTCATCTTTCTCTGCTTTCTCCAACAATGAACTTGTCGAGTGCCGTTGTCCCTTCGATTGCAGTTTGGAAAGAGTTATTTTTTCAGTTGTGCTAAATCCCAATATTCAATTAAAAGAGAATGTAGGTTTTTCTTATGAGAGAAAAACCTATCTAAATACCCAGAAGGCAAGAGAACAATTCGAACATAAGTTTCAGCTCTATTTTTCTAACAAGACGCTAACTTTTGATCCAAAACTAATAAGGGGGGATTTTTAGTACAATTTAAATGTATGGGTCTTTTAAATAAATACATGGAAGGGATTTTAGTAATTAGCAAAATACGAGAGGGCTTTTTGGTAAAAAACATTACAAATTTTTATTCAAATCAAAACTGACAAATCGCATGGGTTTTGCCAATTGTTTTTCTCTCCACAGACTATGCACTTGCAAAGAATTCTAATATGATATAAATTATATAAAATTTTATATTGTTTAATTTAAAGACTTGAAATTAAGATATGTGCAATTTAGTCTATTTTATGATGATAGCTATGATTTTGATGATTGAGCAGATTGGATATGCCGAATTCCATATCCTCTCTCTCCAAAACAAAATAAGTGGTAGCCGATTCGATTGCCAACAAGACCGCTTTCAAAAACATACCATGATTTTGATGTCTTAAGCCCATTTCAGGTCCAAATTTGTGTTTTCTCAATTGTAATAAGGTCCATGGATGATAAAAGAGTGTAATAAATATAATGTTTATGAATCGGGTCGCAGCAAATCCGATCGATGACCCGAAATCGGCATCTCCAATCTAAATCTAAACCATTGCCAAAAAGCTTTCTTGATTACAAATTAGAACAGCATTTGGAATTTCACAATTCTCAATTTCATACAAATATTATATTTACATAAAAAAAAAGGGAGGGAGAAAAAACAGGGAGGAAACATAATCTCCATCGTACAAATACTTGCATACAGTTTTTCACCAAGTGAGTTTGAGCTTGTCATTTAGCTTTATAGTCCCCGTCGTATATACTCTAATGCCATTTTCCGCCGACAACAACATTATATTTTTAGGGTTTATACGCGAAACAACACAGCGGCACGAGGAAATGATCGGCAAGCGAAGAACCCTAACCACGCAAGCCTCCTCTAACTTTGGGATTGCATGGAGATGTGAAGGGATGTCAACGAAGAACTCTCCGTACCCGTCCGTTATCCCATGTATCCAGTTGATCCTTCGTCTCGTGTTGTTGGTTTTGCATTCCACGATAAGTTTTGCACCTTTGGATAATGCAAAGTTCATGTTAGACACCATTCCTCATTTGGAATTCATTCAAAAGTGGAAACATGGAAGGTTCTAGAATGTTTTTGTTTTTAGCATCTTTAATTAAGAACAAAATAATTTAATTTTTCTAAATAAAAAAAAAATCATGCATACAATATCCCTAATTTAACACTTCATTAATTATTTTGAATCTTGAATAAACATAAATTTTTTAAAAAATACATATTTAAATTAATTTTTAGGGATAGATATGAAACTACATTAAAGTGCATTGGCTTTTGAAGCATGGAGTAAATTTTAAAAGAGACAAGTAATTTTAGGCTAATATTGTACCATGGAGGCAGTAGAATATATGTAGGAAAGTTCGGGGCATATAGCCCGGTGGTGGGCAATAGAAGTTTGTGGAGGGAGACCGATGATCAAATCCGAGATCTCCCATTTAGTGTTTCGAGAGGGACACGTGGGGCCAGTGACCTTCGTTGCGTTCAATAAAAAAAGAAAAAAAAGAAAGATTATATTTAGGAAAAATTTCTTATTCTTTTTATGTCATCAAGAAATTGGGCATGCACACAACAAGAATCAACACTCTTACCTAAATATTAGGTTGCTATGAATGTTCATTTGAAAGACTAGTGTCTCCTACTTGAGCTATGGCAATCTTCTCATTTATGTTGCAAGTTTTCCTACAAGTTAAGTTTCATATTTAGAGACCCAAGCAATCCATGGACCATGTCAATATGTTGGAATGTCATGGCTTGATCCAACATAGATGTACACCTTTGCTTCATTTGGTTTCACCCACCAACTCCTAAATTGACTAGCCACTCACACATGTAATTGTCCAAATCTTAATGACAAATCAAATGACACTATCACAACTTTGGATTTTATATATATATATATATATAATATTGTAGAGATGTAAACGAATCGAATATAGGTATGTAACCATATCTGTATCCGGCAATCGTTGACGGATATGAATACAGATACCGATAATGTAAACCATTATTTGTATCTAATATAGATATATGTAAAACGAATATCGTAAAAATTTATTCATACATAGTGTAGTAAAACGGATACGGAATGAATATATGTGTTACCGTATCTGTATCTGATTATTGTTGGTGAATATAAATACCGATACAGATAGTTAATTACCGATTGAAAATGAAAATCAATATCCGTATTTGATAAATATCAGATACAATTATGGATTCCATTCAAATTATCTGTATCCATTTAAATGACGCCATTATTTTACTCTTGAAATCTAAAATGGAACGTTGACCTATATTTGAAGACGAACTAAGCTTTAATTATGCTCCATTAATTACCGTATAATTTGTTAACCTTTTATGTAATGGTTTTATTAGGAAAGAATGGAACACCATTAATTAGGAATAAAAGGAATAACATTAATTGATTTAAGTTATTGAAGGTAGAAAATTGATGAACCTTCCATCCTCATATCAAGATTATTATTATTATTATTATTATTGTATCACTAAATATGATTGACATGGAATACTCATTTTTTCCATCGAAAAACATAAAATTCATGCATATATACATATGTAGACATGTACGTATAAAACCGATGATTCTGCGAATTAATTTGTAGACTAACATGTTCCTCAACATTAGACGAATTAAGTAGCTACTTATTATATTTCATGTTTGATCAAGTAAATTAACATGTGATCTTTTGAAAAGAATCATATATAATAACATTTTTTGTATTATGAATGCATGCTTAATTAGCATAAGCCAATTAATTAAGTAAGTAAATAATTACCTTGAACATGAGATTGTGATCCCTCACACATGAGCGAGCCCATGACCACCACTGAAGAGAGCTTCTCTTCTCCGTAGCCGGCGAGGCTCACGAGCTCCTCGCGGGACATTGTCTCCCCTCTTGTTGATGATAAGAGCAAACTTAAGAAGAAGAAGAAGAAGAAGAAGATGGAGGTGCCTTGTGATTCTTGCATCTTTTTGATCTAGTTTTGTGTTGGTGTGCTGCAAAGAGAGTTTGCTAGGACACAGAGATATATATACAGGGATGATTGGAATGAGAAGGCCCTTGATGTTGCCGAGAATTACTAAAATGGGATGAAAATTTATAGAGAAACAACTTAAATGGGTTTATGAAGAAAATGACCAAAATGCCCTTATACGCGGAGAAATATAAAAAACACTGGCATAAAACCATGAGGTATATATGGAAATGCTTGCACCCTCGATGACATTGTGGGACTTGACGACCATGCTCATATCAAGCGACAATCATCTCGACCATTTGATTTAGCCGAATCAACACGATACTCAATAAACTAACTTTGTATCGCACTATCTTTTTCTAATCGCCCAAAATATGTGTGAGGACCTAAAAAGCAAATGACATGACGAACTAGCATCATAGCCGCTGGCCAAGCCAACATCAAAATATCTAATGAGATCGAAAGGGAAAAGATTTGCTTCGAAGTTAATCTAATGGTGAAAAGGTGGGAAGGATTTGCTTCAAAATCTTTTCGATAGGATCCTACTAGAAATATATATATAGTTCGACTAGGACCATATATACATAGGGCGGATTCAAGAGTCAAAAGCATAGTGTTAGGGTTTTTCGACGCTCGCGGCTAATATGCAGCGGAAGCGAAAAACGTGCATAAAAAAGATTCATGCGAGCACGAGAAAACCGCAACCTAGAAATCGTATCCAAATACTAAACTAGAAAACAACATACAAAGTTATATAAATTATAACTTTTGTTTCGTGTCCACCTAATCGTGGAAAACCCCTCCAAGCTCCTCGTAGACCGTTAGGAACGTGCTTAAGAGACGACCGCCTTTGCCGAAATTGATCCACCTGAGAGAAACCGATCCAAATTCCAGTTTCATCTAGTGAAGCAACCGACATTCCAAACTTGTTAGAAATGGAGTGTGAGGATGTAGAAATTTTCCACTAATTAATTTCTCTCATAACAAAACTCAAGAGAACACCCAAGAGCAAGAAGAAGATGGATGAAGGTGTAATATTACCAAATGAACAAGTGCATGAGTGAAGGAATGAGTGTAGAATGGCTTTATCTTATTTTTCAACCATATGAAAAAAAATGTCATAACAAATTTGTAATAAACAATTGAAACTCATCCCTCTTTACCATATCCTCAACCATACCCAAAGCCACCTTACCCTCCACCTCATTTCCTATTGATTTTCTAAAAATAAAATCAAATAATGAGGTGCCCTCCTTCTAAAAGTATTCAATATAAATACGGAATTTAACCCCGGTATATGTATCGAAATACAAATACGCGTATCCGTATAAAATACGGATAACCTAGAGAGAGAAAATGAATAGTGAACAAAATACTAGAATATATATATATATATATATATATATATATAAAATATATATGTAAATTATTAAATCAATACTTGATTTAATAATCCGGCTTAATCCTAAGCCGGCTAGTATTATCAACTGTCCGATTAAAATCTGTGTAGTCAGTACACGTATTTAATTGGACCCTTGCACGTATCAATATACAGCCTCTACATCATATTGCCTGAACTGGAAAAACCCTCTGTGTGGGACTCTAAAGACTCGACAATACGCTGACAGTGAGTTACTGGATAAATCCATAACTATAAGCACGTCAGCGACACTATCCGTACGTAACGGCTACCTAAGAATCTGTCGAAGGGAGGTCGGCTATCAAGTCCGTCCGTACTCTACCGAGTTTGAATGTGACAATCTCCGTACAATCCGGTTTCTTCGTCTTTGAGCATTGCATACCAGGTCTAGAGAGCGGATAACGTCAGACTCTTAATAACCTGATAAGTCGTGCCGGAGTCAAGCTCATCACTTACCGAGAAACTACCGAACTTCTATCAGTAAATCTCATTCACCCTGGACATGGATTTATGGTGATGGCCAACCGAACACAACGCGGCATTGACTCCTAATACCAGGAAAGACGAATCCATGATAATCGCTCACTGCCTCCATGTGGGTCGGGACTGTACCCAACTAAAACCTGTTTGCATAACTCCTTTGAGCCGTGGTAGGGTAGTAATCTAAGTATAGTAGGAACTCATACGAGAAAAATGATGATCTCAGATCAAAAGACTAATTTGTACTTATGTCACTAAAGAACTGATATCCGACGATAGGTATAATATCATCTAAAAGTTCTCAGCGAGTTCGTTTGATATACTCAACTCCAATGAGCACTTGTATACTATCTTAGGTGACACAACACCAATGGCTTATGAGACCGGCCATCGCCCTTCTTCGAGGTCTTGAAACGTATAAACTAGTCTACTCTGGAATATCAATACCCAGTCTCGATACTCTCTCGACTAGGGACATTTAAGGATGTGCTTATGGACTACCCAGTTTACACGTATATGATCGCCATCATAATACTGGTAGTTAAGCAACGATCTTATAGGTTTTATCATTATGTAATAGCGACATGTAATAACGAGTAAAACGTATACATATCAATGATAAAGACAAACAAGATAGCATATTATTATCTCGAGTAAGACTGTTCTATCTGTATAGGTCCTCCTTCAATTATCATAATCGCCTACCTGCAATTACAATAATTGCCTTAGGGCACTATAGCCAACAATCTTCCACTTACACTTAACGCTAATTATTGCGGTATCGCATACCCACAGCTCGTGTCCTACCGAATACCCAACTTCTCTACTAATTAGTTTCGAAAATCGTGCTTGAGAAACTTCCGTGTTCGAGAAATTGTCTAAGTGAGTGGATCTACTCCAATGTTTTTAACTGTATCTCTCTATATCTTAACTTCGCGGAAATCAACTATATCCTGAACCGAGCGATACCCTATCTTAGAATTTGTCTAGATACCTGATGACCAAGTTCATAAAAGAACACCTTTATTCGACAAACTTCTTAGGCTGTATATTCCACTGAATTTAATCAGCATCTACGCCATGCTTATCTCAGTATCCTGCTTGGAATCCATTCCAATATACCGCCCCTCAGAAGAGGGTAAAATTATAACTCTGACAACCACTCTGACATCCAGGTCACTTTGGGAGCCTAAACCGGTAACCGCCTCCCATAGGAGGCTGTCATTACCATACACCAAGAACATCCGCACAATTTCTTTACCGCTTCTCTTTGTTTATTCAGGATTGGATTAATATTCGCTTACTACAGCAAGTGCAAAAGCAACATCTGGTTTGGTACATGATATCGCATGATTGACCTAATTGTCAAAGCAATTAAAATGTCATTCATGCGAGTCCCTTTTCTCATCGGTCTAGAAGACATCTTTTTAGAGGGGGTGACTCCATCACATGCGGATACATCGTCATGCTAGGAGCCGTCCATTCTAAACCCTTTTAGAATGGTGTCCAAGTACCCATATTAGGACACTTTCCAAATGAATATCTAAAACCATAAATCTAGTTACCAGAATTCTTGATATATTGTTCATATCCTATATGGAGAAATATCTGTGGCAACCAAAGTTTGATCGATTGTAGTATAGAAATATCACTTCTTATCAGGAGTATGTCATCCAAATACCAGGACAGTACCGTTCCCACCAAAATATTTCATACAGAACGTAAGTTCTCTGGCGTTATTTAATGCCCGGTGCCAATGATCGGTCCCACCAAATTAATTAGCCAAAAAACTTAAGTCCATGCGCCAGAGGATCAATGGCGCTGCCTAAAGCATGCGCCAATGCCCTCTAGCGCTTTCATAAATGCGCCAATACTTTGAAGCTCTCGTTTCTTTATAGCTTAAACTATATTTGGAAAAATAATTTTCATATCTTTCTTAAACAGAAAGAATAAATCTGGTTAACCAGAAATCTCCAAACAAAATATTTAATTGCATAATTTAAGCTATTTAAAATATTTTTATCTTTCTAAACAGAAAGATAATTTTGTTAATGAGAGATAAATCTTATTTCGGAAAAATATAAACTCTGTTAATAAGAACCCTTGGATCTATAATCCAACGATGTTTAAGCATATGGGCTTGATCTTAAGATCAATTAGAGAAATCTCAAAGAGATATTATCTCTACTTGTCCAACAATATCTATACCCCCTATAAAAGACCCTTGTGGTCAAATTTCATATACGAATCGACCTCATAAGCTTTTAGCAAGAATTTAAGTTCTCTGCCAAAAGCTCTCGTCTTCTTCCTCCATCAATAACCGAGATAATATAGATAGGAGATGGATCTCTGTTAAATAAAAGCTTAAGCTTCATGAGAAGGTTAACTTTCATATATAGAATTTAAGTTCTCTTCTCGGATCTTAAGATTCTTAAATCAAACGTCTTTCTTATGAAAACTTAAGTTTTCACAGAGGAGTTCATTTGATCTTAAGATCTAGGGTTTGAAAAGAGAATCAAAACCATTTTTTTATTGGATCGATGAACATATAATCTTATGATCACCAAAAAAAATGTTGATGAACAGAATTATGATAAAGATGGAGTTTATATTTCACACAGCCCCCTTATGAACCGAGTGCAAAAAAGGACTCAAGATCACAAAAGTTATGATATTGATGTTGTTAAGGAATAAAATAGCCATTAATAGAAACTTAAGCTCCCATGAAACTTAAGTTTCAAAAATATAAAGAGATTAATCTCTGAAGAAAAATCGCATGTGGCATGTGCCAAAGGCATGCACGCTATGTGGCAAGCGCCAATGGCCCATGCGACAACGATCTATATACTGAGGACTTAAGTCCTTGCACCAGAGACCCAAATGTCAATGGGCATGCGCCAATGGCCTTGCGACATGTGGCATACGCCACAACCCCCAACCACCAATCTTTTATGCGCCATAAACATATGCATCAGAACCCGTGCACCAATAACCAAGTGACACGTGGCATGTGCTAATGGTGACATGCGCCAGAACTGGGCTATGCCATGTATATATGATTCTTAGTCTAAATTAACTAAGTATATTGAAGCTTAAGCTTCTATGATATTCTCTAAGCCTATGTGCTCATTATATTTTAAGTTGACCTTAGTCTAAAATAAGATTAACGGTTCTTAACCATATTTATAAGTCAACCTTAGTCCCATACAAGACTAGCATTCCTTAGTTAAAATAAATTAAGCCCATATGCTCATATATTTTAAGTTGATTTTAATCTAAAATAAGATTAACGATCCTTAATCGTATGTCTAAGTTGATATTAGTCTCAAATATGACTAACAGTCCTTTGATGAGATATCCTGTGAACTAATGGACCTTATTTATATGAGATATACGATCTAAGTTCACCCCAAATATATCATGTACAGATTTGGACTAATCCGCTCCATACAGACGATGATATAAATTAGTCTCCGTATACAATATAAGAGCAACCCAAAATAAACAAATCATAACACGACAGGAAGTGATATATTTGGAGTAAAGAAAGTTGTTAACGCTTGGCGATAACGTAATTAATTGTAGGGGATTGCGTCTGCAGGAAAAAACGTCCCCACAATCAAAAACCCTTCATCATTAAGGGGGAATCTGAAACGTTCAGCTACAACAGTCGCATCCATCCAAACCTCCGATATACGATACCATAAATCAACTTGGTATTTTTGGAGAGTTGGATAGATATGTTCCATATAGTATCTGCCCCCGTATTCAGGCTGGACACGCTCCCTGTGCCTCAGTCCGGTTTCCGGCGGTAAACAGATTCTGGCAAGCCCGGTGGGGCCTTTTTCTCTTTCCACTCTACACTTTGTGTGTCGTGTTTCGCGACCTAATTGTGAAGCATATGGTTGCCCTTATATTTTGGGATACTAAAAGTGACGTTTCTTCTCTATGCAAAATCAATAGCCTCAACCTTCTCCAACTGCAACTCAAGCATCACTCATTCTGGTGGAGTTAAGTATGAGCCACAAGTAACCTCAATCTTGTGCTTCCCGGCTTCTCAAAATATGACCGAGATTTCCTTCTAGACCATACCCACAACTGCTGCCTTCGGTGCCTCAACGTCGAAGAAGAGGTCAGTCTTCGATAGGCTGGTGACTACTGCTGCAGACCTTTCTGAGAAGCCTACTAAAACTGAAGGTTCGGTCTTCTAGAGGCTGAAGTCCAACTATGTGAACTCTAGCAAAAAGCCTGTGATCCCAAAAAATTCAGTCTTTAAACGGCTGGCGTTCGCAACATCCGATATTACTGAGGATCTGAGGAATGCTCTCTCGCCCAAGCAGTCAGTCTTCCATAGGCTGACACCTCAAGCCGCTGCTACCGCTATACCTAGACAGTCGGTTTCAAGCGACTGTCACCTGCTGAAGTTTCATATAAACACAGGGGGCATGTGTTCACATCAAAATATTCCATTTAATACCGCTCATTTTTATGCACATTTGTATATAGGTAGGTGCTTTTGATCCGTATTTGCTACATAATTACAAATTATAGGTTCTCAGTCCAGAACAACGCAAATCACACACTTTCTCTACAGTTATGACAAATTCAAGACAACTGTCGAAAATAGATAAAATCCGGGTTCTGCTCATTGTAATACCCTGTCTTTATCTATGCCAATACCTGTATTCAAATAAAATATTTTACCCATTTTAAATTTTGTATTATATTCTAATTATTTTGTTTCCTATGGACCTAACCCTAAGCCCAAGTCCATGTTTAAATCCCACACTTTTCCTTCAAAATTTTCTTGAGCCCAAACCCAACAACCCAAAACCTTACCTTAACCAACAGATTACCTTCTTTCTTCCTTTCAAATTAAAAAAAATATATTCTCATTTAAATCTAAATCCTACACAATTTAATTTCATTAAAACCTATTAATTATATATTTTCCCGTTACCCCCTCTCTCTCTTCTTTATATTTTTCTTTACTAATTAAAACACACACACACACACACACACACACACACACACACCACGTTCACTCTCTCTCTATCACCTCTCATTCTCACACACACCACGTTCACTCTCTCTCTATCACCTCTCGTTCTCTCTCACTCTCTATTCTCACCTCCTTCTTCTTCTATTTTACCCGCCTCCTCGTGATGAAACCCACGACCCCGAGAACCCTAACCCCTAGCCTCGCGGTCATCGCCACGTCACCGCCGACCATCCCTCACCATCCTCACCTCCACCTTCCTCTCTCCTCCTTCTCCCCGTTGCAAAACCCGAGCCAACCCCTGCACCAAGCCGTGAACCCAACATCCCGACAACCCAAGAAAACCCATCGCCGATCACGACCTCATCTCCACCTTCGCCTCACCTTCCTATCGTCACTCCCCTCACCTCTCTCTTCCCGACTGCCCGACACCACCATCACCTTCATCCCCGACACCAAAAACCCAAGCATCCCCTAGCCATCACCAAACTCCGTCAGCTCACCCCACCGCCGCCGGCTGCCTCCCTCCACCGCCTGCCCGAGCTCCCCGCGTCTCTACCTCCAGCGCCCAGCACGCCACCGACACTCCTCACTGCAGCCGCAACTCCTAGCCGCCGCCTGAGCTCTCGACGCCTTCGGCCATTGCCGGAACTTCAGGTCGCCGATCGTCGCCATCATCGTCTTCGTGACCGTCGGTCGTCGCAGGCAAGTGAATTTCGCTTGCTTTTACATGCTATATAGATATATTAGTTAAGTAGTTTTATTATGATTATATGCTTGAATCGAATACCGTACTCGAATCATTTGCCACTATGTGCACGCGTCGTTACTTTTAGTGAATTAATCCATCTAGTGGTTTTTACCCCGTGTTTGAAAATGCTCATAATTCATATGGCTCAAATCTCATGTTCGTCAAGTAAGAAATCGACTTTTCATTGATAACCGTTTGCTTAAGCTAGTTTTCGAACATATTCTAGACGAAAACCCATTTTTAAATAGATGAGTAAGGTTTAATGAACCCAGCTAAAGATAATGAATATCCTGTAGAAATTTGGCTACAAAATAGCGTCGTTACACACATAAAATGGTACCCCCGATTTCCGTCGTAAAATCTGGAATTTTCATACATGCTAATCCGTAAAATTTATAATAAATTATGTATAGATCGGACTATAGTGTTTCAGGACTCATATCGAAGCTGACGGAATAACCTACAGTAATATATTTTTTCCCACTAAATCCTAATGAGTCATGATAAAGAAAATCTGGGAGAATTGCGGCTCTGGACTGCAGTCCAGAGCAGAACTGGCTGTCGATACTCGAATTGAAATGCTTTCAGGTTGCTGTGTGTAAATGGTATTATGCGGAAGCCTATACCGTAGCAAATATAAATCTGTTAGCTAACTTTTGAAAGCAATTTCATTCATTTTTACTATTGTTTACTATTTTAATCATATTTTAAACCATCAGTGCATACGGCAGTCCCAAGCAGGGACAGAACGTATACCCCAATATTATATAATGCATAACTTCCAGTACACTATGGATATTATCAATATGTATAGTGAGTTGGAAATCTAACTGATAAACCTAAATATTGTTCAACTATAGCATCGCCTAATTTTGATCCCAACAGGGTGAAATCTGTATTACGAAATGGACTTTCAGTTCAGAAACTGAATTTCCAGCAGCGAATACTTAAAATGAAACGACTATAATTTGCGAACCCAAAACTCGATTGACTTGAAACTAATTTCCTTGAACTCATGACTGAGTTTACTTATTACCGCTTTTGTATTGTTTTACCTAATTCTAAACGTATGATTTAATGCGATTTTTATAAGTTCATAAGACGTGTAATGACTTGTATTACATATAAATTGTTTAGTGGCATAATTCACAGTTTTACCCGACTGTAATACCTCTAGCGATAGTGCGCGTCATTATTAAGTTTCAGTGTACAATGCATTGTCGAGTGTGAATGGTATCGGTTTAGGAGTGTCAAGTACACCAGTAAAAAGTGAATGATTCGTGATAATGACAATACAGTGAATAATGAATATAGCAGTGTTATTGATGCGTACGTGTACACAACTAGCCCATACTCATAGATAGTGAAACCTGGGGAAAAAGGGGAAAATCGAAGTGGAAAGGAAATTGTATTTAGCGAGGTCAATGATTTAGAGGATGATCATTCGAACAGCGACTTTTATATATTAGGTTGGACTTAGTGGTCCGGCGACAGGGTTATGTCCCAGGCAACAGTGGGTCGTAATCTCGGGTACGTACGAGATCCTCGTTAAACATGATCATTTCTTTCCGCAAATCGATTTCAAAGTGACTTAGAGACCGATAAGGACATATATCATACATTGCATTTTTTTATTGTCATATCGATTGCCTGCATTTATTATCTCCATCATTATTACTTTTATTTTTCTTGCCTCATTAATACTATTATAATATTGCTATTGCGTCGCCCTGACGACCTGAGTATGCATGCTCAGTGATAGAGGTGGATTCGTCTGATCTTGAGAAGACCGTGAAGATCCAGACCAGTGAACCAGTTATATTTCTCCATTGATATGCCTGGTTAGTTGCTCTCTTGTTTACTTCCATTAAGCTCAGATTTCTTTATATCCGATAGTTTTAGTGACTGCATTCTCTTTATCCGTGTTGTATTTTATTGATTACCATATAATGCTAGAAGTCGAAATGTGACTACGGCAGGATTTTTCCTTGATTGTAGGAGCATGGCTGGCCTTGTCACCCTTGTATTCTGTATTTTGGGAAGCTGGGCGTGACATGATTTTGTTGGTATCAGAGCGCCGGGTTTAGAATAAGATTGCAGTTCAATTTAGGGATCCCTTGAATTATACTTCGTTTCCTTGCTTTCACTTCCATATACTACTTGTGCATCACCATTCAAGTTCATGTTTTGAATCTTATCTATCTTATCTTTTCGTCGTGTCCTGCATCATGAGTTGTTATTTTTTTCGTGTTCCACTATCTGTTCATGACCCTTACTTTTCAGGTCATGGCCAACCCTGGGGAAGCACCGCCTATCGATGAGGACACCCGGTTCTGCATTTCTTTTGACTGTATATTAGTGAGTTCAGACGACGAATTCGATAGGCCACAGGTTATTTTCGACGACGGCGAATACGAGGGTGAGGGAGTCGATGTCGCAGTTCTAGAGATTAATATGATTAATGATTCTGACGATGAGGAGGAGTATCCCGAAGAAGACCCGATAGAAGAGGATCCACAGGAAAATATAGTGGAAGGGGATCCAGAAGAAGACCCTGAAGAGGAGGATCCCGAAGGAGACCCGATAGAAAAGGATCCACAGGAAAATGTAGTAGAGGAGAATCCAGATGAGGATCCTGAAGAGGAGAATCTTGAGGAAGACCCTATGGAAGAGGATCCAGAAAGGGACCCGGAAGAGGCAGAGCATATGGAGGAGGATTCCGATGAGGAAGCTCCCGCCGAAGAGGAAGAGGTAGGAAAAGAAAACCCTATAGGGGAGGAATATGAAGACAAAGCTCCAGCCGATGAGGAATCGGAGGATGAAATCTCGAGTGAATAGGAACTCGAGGCTGAAGAACCTCAAGCAGATATCCAGGCAAGGCACCATGGAAACGGACGCCCCTATCTTAGCATGAGAGCTTATCGCTACTTGTTGAACTTCCACAATCGCGACTGACGCGACTTATTCCCTTTTCTGAGGGCCAAATAAAAACGATGTTTAGGGCCACGTTTATCTGTCAATTGTACTCTGTCAAGATTTTCTGAATAATAAAGTTTCAGTTCGATCGAATTTTTCCTAAAGTATTGTACCTTTAAAACCCGCTTGATGCATTGATTGATCCTTCTTACAAAATTTATTTCCCTTATTGCAAGTAATTACTTTATCCCATCCTTGAACCTTGCAATCACCTGACCCCCAATTTAGCTAACATGGAAGGAAGTGCCATACGTATGGAAGGAGGAATGTACTCAAGCTTTTGAGGGACTGAAACAAAAATTGACCACAGCACCTATTCTTACAGTGCGAGACAATTCAGGTAGTTTGGTGATACACAGCGATGCCTTAGGGAAAGGTTTAGGCTGCGTCCTGATGCAGCACGGTCAGGTAGTTGCTTATACCTCACGGCAGCTGAAGAATCACGAGAAAAACTATCCAACACACGACTTAGAGTTAGCCGCAGTGGTTTTCGTATTAAAGATCTGGAGATATTACTTACTGGGCGAAAAGGTAGAAGTGTACATGGATCACAAGAGTCTAAAATACGTGTTCTCTCAGAGGGAATTGAATATGAGACAACGCCGATGGCTAAAACTAATGGTGGACTACGACTTAGACTTACAGTACCATCCCAGGAAGGTAAATGCCATACCCGATGCTCTTAGTCGCAAGCCATCGGTCATGATGTTGACCAGTCAGAGGGGCATCATTGAAGATTTTCAGAAGCTCGAACTAGAGGTCGTTACACCGGATGCAATCAGACAGTTTTGGCAGTTACAGGTGCAGCCTTCACTCGTAGATCGCATTAAGGCTGCGCAAGCTATGATCCTCGATTGCAGAAGTTCGGAGAGTAGGCGGAAGCGGGACTAAGAACAGACTTACTCATACATCGAGATGGTTCTTTGAGATTCGGTAGCAGACTTTGAGTTCCCAAGGGGGATGTTAGAGAAGAAGTACTAGCTGAGGCTCACAGTTCAGCTTATTCTGTACATCCGGGAGGCACGAAAATGTATCGAGAACTGAGACAGTACTATTGGTGGAACGGGATGAAACGAGAGATTGTACGGTTTGTATCCAAGTGCTTAGTATGTCAGCGAGTAAAGGCTGAATACCAGAGAACAACTGAACTGTTGCAACCGCTTTCGATACCCGAATGGAAATGGGAGCACATCACTATGGACTTTGTGACTGCCTTACCACGGAGCCCAAGAGGCAATAACGCCATTTGGGTTATCGTCGACCGTCTTACGAAAATAGCACACTTTATACCCTTCAGGGTGGGACAGTCGACAGAGTCGCTTGTGGAGAAATACATGTAAGAGGTAGTGCGACTTCACGGAGTTCCGGTAAGTATAGTATCAGATCGGGACACTAGATTCATTTCACACTTTTGGAAGAGCTTATAGGAGAGTCTGGGTACACGTCTTAAGTTCAGTATGGCTTACCATCTACAGACGGACGGACAGTCCGAGCGTACTATTTAGACGCTCGAGGACATGTTGAGGGCGTGCATGCTAGACTTTCAAGGTTCTTGGGTGGATCACCTCCATCCAGTGGAGTTTTCTTATAACAACAGTTTCCAAGCTAGCATCCAGATGGCCCCATTCGAAGAACTATACGGGCAGAAATGTCGATCTTCTGTTTGTTGGGATGACGTAGGTGAGCGAAAATTATTGGGCCCCGAACTTATTGTTCAGACGGTAGACAAGGTTCACATGATCAGACAGTGCATTAAGACGGCTCAGGACTGACAGAAGTGTTGGGCGGATGCCAGCAGGAGAGCATTAGAATTTGAGGTCGGAGATCATGTGTTTCTGAAGATTTCTCCTACCCGCGGTGTTATCAGGTTTGGAAGTTGCGAGAAACTTGGTCCCCGATTCATCGGACCATTCGAGGTATTGGAACGGGTCGGAGAAGTGCTTACCGTCTTGCTTTACCCCCTTCGTTAGCGGGCGTACACGACACATTTCATGTGTCACAATTGCGACGCTACGTTCGTGACGACGGTCATGTTCTAGATCACTCTGAATTGACTTTAGGTGCCGATTTGATCTTATCCGGAGCAGCCTACTACCATACTCGACCGTAGAGAGAAAGTGCTGAAAAATAAAGTCATCCCATTAGTCCGAGTGTCTTAGGGCGGCCATTCACCAGGGGAATCTATCTGGGAATGTGAGGAGGATATACGTTCACGGTTTCCACATCTTTTCGGGTAGCCATTTGTATCGCCGTTTTTCTCTCTCTCTCTTTTCGTTCTTTTAATTTCGAGGACGAAATTTTTGTAAGAGTGGTATGATATAATACCCGGTCTTTATCTATGCCAATACCTGTATTCAAATAAAATATTTTACCCATTTTAAATTTTGTATTATATTCTAATTAATTTGTTTCCTATGGACCTAACCCTAAGCCCAAGTCCATGTTTAAATCCCACACTTTTCCTTTAAAATTTTCTCGAGCCCAAGCCCAACAACCTAAAATCTTACCTTAACCAACAAATTACTTTCTCTCTTCCTTTCAAATGCAAAAAAAATATATTCTCAGTTAAATCCAAATCCTACACAATTTAATTTCATTAAAACCTATTAATTATATATTTTCCCGTTACCCTCTCTCTCTCTCGTCTTTATATTTTTCTTTACTAATTAAAACACACACACACACACCACGTTCACTCTCTCTCTCTATCACCTCTCGTTCTCTCTCTCTCTTTCTCTCTATTCTCACCTCCCTCTTCTTTTATTTTATCCGCCTCCTCATGACGAAACCCACAACCCCGAGAACCCTAACCCCTAGCCTCGCCGTCGTCGCCACCTCACCGCCGACCATCCCTCACCATCATCACCTCCACCTTCCTCTCTCTTCCTTCTCCCCGTGCAAAACCCGAGCCAACCCCTGCACCAAGCCGTGAACCCAACACCCCGACGACCCAAGAAAACCCATCGCCGATCATGACCTCACCTCCACCTTTGCCTCACCTTCCTGTCGTCACTCCTCTCACCTCTCTCTTCCCGACCACCCGACACCACCATCACCTTCATCCCCGACACCAAGAACCCGAGCATCCCCTAGCCATCACCAAACTCCGTCAGCTCACCCCACCGCTGCCAGCTGCCTCCTTCCACCGCCTGCCTGAGCTCCCCGTGTCTCCACCTCCAACGCCCAGCTCGCCACCGACACTCCTCACTGCAGCCGCAACTCCTAGCCGCCGCCTGAGCTCTCGGCGCCTTCGGCTATTGCCGGAACTTCAGGTCGCCGATCGCCGCCATCATCGTCTTCGTGACCGTCGGTCGTCGCAGACAAGTGAATTTTGCTTGCTTTTACATGCTATATAGATATATTAGTTAAGTAGTTCTATTATGATTATATGCTTGAATCGAATACCGTAATCGAATCATTTGCCACTACGGGCATGCGTCGTTGCTTTAAGTGAATTAATCCATCTAGTGACTTTTACCCCATGTTTGAAAACGCTCATAATTCATATGGTTCAAATCTCATGCTCGTCAAGTAAGAAATCAACTTTTCATTGATAACCGTTTACTAAAGCTAGTTTTCGAATATATTCTAGATGAAAACCCATTTTTAAATAGATGCGTAAGGGTTAATGAACCCATCTAAGGATAATGAATATCCTGCAGAAATTTGGCTGCAAAATAGCGTCGTTCCACACATAAAATGGTACCCCTGATTTCCGTCGTAAAATCGGGAATTTTCATACATGCTAAACCGTAAAATTTATAATAAATTATATATAGATCGGACTGTAGTATTTCAGGACTCATATCGAAACTGACGGAATAACCTATAGTAATATATTTTTTCCACTAAATCCTAATGAGTCATGATAAAGAAAATCTGTGAGAATTGTGGCTCTAGACTGCAGCCCAGAGCAGCACTGGCTGTCGATACTCGAATTGAAATGCTTTCACGTTGATGTGTGAAAATGGTATTATGCGGAACCCTATACCGTAGAAAATATAAACATGTTAGCTAACTTTTTGAAGTAATTTCATTCATTTCTACTATCGTTTACTATTTTAATCACATTTTAAACCATCAGTACATACGACAGTCCTAAGCAGGGACAGAACGTATACCCCAATATTATATAATGCATAACTTCCAGTACACTATGGATATTATCGATCCGTCTGGCGCGTTGGAAATATAACTGATAAACCTAAATATTTTTCAACTATATCATAACTTAATTTTGATCTCAACGGGGTGAAAACTGTATTATGAAATAGACTTTCAGTTCAGGAACTGAATTTCCAGTAGCGAACTTAAAATGAAACGACTGTAATTTGCAAACCCAAAACCCGATTGACTTGAAACCAATTTCTTTGAATTGCCGACTGAGTTTACTTATTACCGCTTTTGTATCGTTTTACTTAATTTTGACCGTATGATTTAATGCGATTTTTATAAGTTCATGAGACGCATAATGACTTGTATTGCATATAAATTGTTTAGTGGCATAATTCATAGTTTTACCCGACTGTAATACCTCTAGCGATAGTGCGTGTCATTATTAAGTTTCAGTGTACAATGCATTGTCGAGCGTGAATGGTATCGGTTTAGGGTGTCAAGTACGTCAGTAAAAAGTGAATGATTCGTGATAATGACAATACAGTGAATAGTGAATATAGCAGTGTTATTGATGCGTACTTCTACACAACTAGCCCATTGTTTCCTCAATAAAAGAGCAAAGCTCTATTCAAAATTTGAAAGGCAGCGTCAAGAGTTAAAAACTCTGAGGCGGTGCCTCACGTGCCTCGAACGAGGGTGCCACCGCCAAGAGTTAAAAACTCTGAGGCAGCACCTCACGTGCCTCGCATGAGGGCGCCAGCGCCTAGAGTTAAAAACTCTGAGGCAGCGCCTCACATGCCCCGCACGAGGGCGCCAACGCTAGAACTAAAATTTCTCTGAAATGATAAATTATCAAAATACAGAATTAAATTCTGTTGAGAAAATATTTCTCAAATCTTTCTAAACAAGAAAGATTACTCTCTGTAAAACAGAGTGCCGTTGGATTAAAAAATCCAATGGTGATTAAAATTCACCCATATATACAGAAAAATTATGTATGGAAAATATTTCCCTAATCTTGTTAAAAACAAGAAAGATATCTTCTATAAAATAGAAGTCCTTGGATTAAAAATCTAATGGTGGATAAAATCCCCAAATCAATTAAAAATCTCTCAACGAGAGATTTCTTTAACTAAATCAACAAACTTGCCTCCACTATATAAAGGACCAAAGACTTCAAGTCTTGTACAGAGGAGACCCCCCATAAGATTTGAGAAACAAAAGAAAAGGTGAAAAACAGAATTCAATTCTCCCAAAAAAAAAAGAAGATCTCTCTTTTAAAAAAAGAAACCCTAGGTAAGAAGAAAGACATAGAGATTATTTTATCTCTTCTTCGCCACTTCAAGAGTTTAACTCTTCTAAAAAGAACTTAGTTTTTCCTCTGGTTGAGGTCTGCAGAAGCAGATCTCCCCACAAGTTGAGAATTTAATTCTCATCGGGGAGATTCTGTCATGCAGATTCAAAACTTAGGAGAAAGAATTAAGTTCAAAAAATTTAATTCTTACAAAAAAATATAGGAATTTAATTCCCCTGATAAAACTAGGGTTTAACCCTATAAAAGAATTTAATTCTTATCAAAACAAGGGACCTGAAATTCTCAAAACTCAAATCAAGATCTCCATCCATATAAAAGAAACGATTAGCGTTCAACGCTATAACGACAGATCACGTGTTCCCACGTGAGCACCTCTGATGAACAAAAAGAAACGACGGAGATCGAGTCATGTGATCTCACGTGATCCCCTAATAGTGCTTAGCACTTATAAAAGAAAAAGGGAATAAATCAAAGACAGTTCTCATTTTTGGGGCGCCTCACGTGATCCCACGTGACCTCCCAATAGTGCTTAGCACTTATAAAAGAACAAGAGAATAAACCCAAAGAAACAGTTTCAGTGTTTAACACTGCTTTAGAGCCTCATGAGGGAGCACGTGAGCGCCGAGCAAACATTAGTGTTTAACACTATGAGAGGCCAACCTTAGCCTAAATTAGCCAAGTCTCCTGAGGCCAAAACCCTTTTGATCACCAATCAACCGAGCTCTCCTATGCTCAGGTCTTCCTAAATCGATCTTAGTTCCAAAGATGACTAATGATCTCCTAACAGATGGTATCTAAAATGATGTTCATTCCACCATGATCTCTCCCTTCAATCTAGAATTCGGTTCAAGGGTACATCTCTCCATACATCTGATACATGTCGTTGTAATTCTTCAACGTCTTCAGAGAAGTGGAGGGTCCCGACAACCAACAACTCTTTGGTGCACTCCCAAACACATGAGCACATCCCAATGGACCTCAATAACCTTAAACTAGCTGTAGACCGCAATGTCCTTAAACTAGCTGCGGACCGTAACGTCCTTAAACTAAACCCTCACCCCAAAAATGGTGATCAATGTACTGTAACGTCCTTAAACTAAAGCAATAGAGCCTAAATGCTCTTTTGTTGGATCTGAATGATCCTAAATTCTGCTGAGTAGATCTTAGTCTTGTAAGTCCATGTCACGCACCCCACGAATACGGGGAGGCGGAATATATGAAAAACGATTATCAAAGCTTCGCAACACGGACTTGAGCGCATGAATCGTATCTAAACCATTGCTAACTATCTACTAGAGGTTTAACTACTCAGATATGAAGTTATACCTCACGTTACTTGTCCTTCGGGTCTTCATCGCTGTCCTCCACTTCTCGTAGGCTCCTTGGAACATCGGCACCTCAACGGCCTCCTCGAGTCAAAGACGATCCACTCGAGAGCTCCTATGCCAAGCTTAATCTCTAACTTGAGATAACTAGGTTGCTTAAAGTGCTAATCTAAGCTACCTAGGAGATATAGAGTGAGGTTATGGAAGTATTAGTCTAGCTAACCCTTGATCTCAACTCATGAGAGGTTAGGGTTAGGGTTTGAAGAATGAGAGAGCTTGAGGAGAGAGAAGGTGAGGATGATAATTATAATGAGATAATGATCTATCATAATATATATGAAGCATTATTTATTTATCCAAAAATGAAATAAAAGAATTAACAACCATGCTTCATAAATATCTATGAGTGATTCATCTCCATGAGTCATTAAGCATTTATGATGCATTAATGACATGGATGAATCACACAAATAAGTCACTAATCTCATTTAATGCAATGCCACCTTACCCCCCAAGTCACCACTCTTCTAGAAGCTTCCCGACAAATTACGAGAACGCCCCTCCAATCCGTGAAAACACGAAAAAACTTTAGACTGTATAAATCCAATAACCTGATACTAGAAACTGGCTTAAACCAAAGCCGACTAGTAAAAACTGTCCGAACGTCGTACGTGCGTAAACACACGTATGCGTCCGAACCTTTGTCGTAAAACCATACAACCTCTATATCGTTTCGCCTGGAGCAGGAAAACTCTCTGTGTGGGACTCTAAAAACTCGACACTACGCTGGCAGTGGGTTTAACCATAGACCGCAAGTGGCACTAGCTGTACGTAACGGTCCCCAGGTAGATGTCGATAAGAAAGCCGATGAGGAAACCCATCCGAAATCCCACTGAGCCTGATGTGACAATCTCCGTACGGTCCGGTCTGTTCGTCTAAGACTATCGCATATCAAGCCTAGGGGGCGGCAAGCGTCAGTCCCCTAATAGCTGTATAAGTCGTGTCGGAGCGTAGCCCATTACATCCTGAGAAACTACTGGAACTTACCAGTAAATCTCGCCAGGGACTTTGCGTAATGGCTCTCTGACACAGCGCGATATCAACTCCCAATACCGGGAGAGACGAATCCTGTCTAACCGCCACTGCCTCCAAGTGCTCGGGACTGCACCCAACTGCTACCTGTTTGCACGACTCCTTTGAGCCGTGGTAGGGTAGCAATCTAAGAACAGTGGGACACACTCGAGGCGAAGTAGCAGTGTCAAGTCTGCGGACTATGCTGTACTCATGTCACCTGGGAACTGTTAACTGACGATGGGTATAATACCAACCAATCAGTTCCCCTGCGAGTCCTGTCCGGTGTACCCGTAACCTAACGAGCACCTGTATACCATCTCCAGTACGATGTACTGATGGCTGTGGGACAGACCATTTCTCCAACTGGGATGAGAAGCGTACACACTTAGTCTACTCCGGAATATCGATGCCCTGTCTCGATAATCCTACGACTAGGGACCTATATAGGATGTTGCTTATAGACTACCTAGCCCCCACTGGTGTGACTGCCATCACAACGCTGGTAATCAAGCAAAGAACCTATGGGCTCTACTAAAATGTATAAGTGATACGTTACAAGAAACATATGCACATATTAAAGTAGACACAAACCAAGTAGCATACTAACATTTTTAGCAAGACTGTATATACAACTGTGAATATCCCAAGCTTCCATTAAGTAATATACAATCTAGTATGATACAATAATGGCCCCTAGGGCATATACACTAACAATCTCCCACTTGCACTAGGGCCATGAGCTGGCATATCGTAGACCTATCATCTCGAATAGCCTCTCGGACTGCGTCTGAGGAATGACCTTTGTGAATGGATCGGCAATGTTATTCTCCGTCTCTACTCTTTTCACCTCGATCTCCTGGCGATCTACGATCTCCCTGATCAGGTGATACCGCCTTAAGATGTGTCTGGACTTCTGATGGGACCTGGGTTCCTTCGCTAAAGCTATAGCGCCGTTGTTGTCATAATACAGAGGTACTGGATCAACACTGGTAGGAACCACCTGAAGTTCTGTGAGGAACTTCTTCATCCAGACTGCTTCTTTTGCGGCATCGCAAGCAGCTATGTACTCTGCTTCCATCGTTGAGTCAGCAACGGTCTCCTGTTTGGAACTCTTCCAACAGACCGCCCCTCCATTGAGGGTAAAGACATAACCCGACATGGATTTGGAGTCATCCTTGTCACTCTGGAAGTCGGAGTCAGCAAAGGCCTCCATATGGAGGTCTTTTCCACCATACACCAAGAACATCTCCTTAGTCCTCCTCAGGTACTTGAGAATGTTCTTTACTGCTATCCAGTGCTTCTTCCCTGGGTTTGCTTGATACCGGCTTAGTACGCTCAATGCGTATGCTATATCTGGTCTGGTACATAACATCGCATACATTATAGAGCCTACCGCAGAAGCGTAAGGTATAATCGACACGCGATCCCTTTCCAAATCAGTTTTGGGAGACATCTCTTTGGAGAGGGTGATTTCGTGACAAGCTGGTAGGTTACCACGCTTAGAATCCTCCATACTGAATCTCTTCACTATGGTGTCTATGTACCTGAACTGTGAAAGTCCCAACATCCTTTTTGATCTATCACGGTAGATCCGGATCCCCAGAATGTAGGTGGCATCACCCAGGTCTTTCATGGAGAATTTCTGTGATAAGAATCCTTTGACTGACTGTAACATAGGAATATCATTTCCTATTAGGAGAATGTCATCCACGTACAAGACGAGGAATACTACAGCTCTCCCTACAATCTTACTGTATATGCAAGATTCATCTGGATTTTTGATGAAGTCGAATTCTTTGACAGCATCATCAAAACAGATGTTCCAACTCCGCGATGCCTGCTTTAGTCCATAAATGGACTTAAGCAGCTTGCATACTTTACCGCTGCTCCCACTCTGAATGAATCCCTCTGGCTGATCCATATAGACGCTCTCTTCCAAATTACCATTTAGAAAGGCTGTCTTTACGTCCATCTGCCAGATTTCATAATCGTGGAAGGCATCAATAGCAAGAAGGACCCGAATAGATTTAAGCATAGCCACTGGAGAAAAGGTTTCGTCATATTCCAAACCAGGTCTTTGACGGAAACCCTTTGCAACAAGTCTAGCCTTATAGGTTTCAACCTGTCTATCTACACCAATCTTCTTTTTGAAGATCCATTTGCATCCTACGGGTTGTACCCCATCTGGAGCAATGTCCAAAGTCCATATTTTGTTAGTGTACATGGACTCCATTTCGGTCCGCATTGCATCCAGCCATTTTAGTGAGTCACCGCTCTGAATGGCTTGCTGGAAGCTAGTAGGCTCATCATAGTCAATAGTGCAATCCTCTCTATCCCCGTCTATGAGAAAACCGTAGTATCTCTCGGGCGGATGAGATTGCCTACTACTCCTGCGGAGTGGCGTCGGGATGTCCTGTTCTCCCGAACCTTCTGGTTCTTCCAAGTTTTCAGTAATAGCTTGTGGTTCTGGAATTTCTTCCAGTTCTATTTTGCTCCCACTTGTAACCTTTTCTAAAACTTGCTGTTCTAAAAATTGGGCATTACGAGAAACAAAAACCTTTTGTTCCTCTGCATAATAGAATAGATATCCCTTGGAGTTCTTTGGATATCCCACAAACTTACACTGTACTGATCGTGCCTTGAGCTTGTCCGCATGCTGTTTTTTAACAAAAACCGGACATCCCCAAATCTTCAGATACTGAAGATAGGGTTTTTTCCCACTCCACATCTGATATGGGATGGTAGACACTGTCTTGGTAGGAACCCTGTTCAGAAGATATGCCGCTGATTCTAGCGCATATCCCCAGAATGATCACGGTAACTCAACGTTACTCATCATGGAACGAACCATATCCAATAGGGTTCGATTCCTCCTTTCCGATACACCGTTATGTTGTGGCGTGTATGGAGGAGTAAGCTGAAAGAGAATTCCATTCTCTTTTAAGTAACCCAGGAACTCGGCACTTAAGTATTCACCACCTCGATCAGATCTCAGTGTCTTTATACTCTTGCCTGTTTGTTTTTCCACTTCATTCTTGTATTCTTGGAATTTCTCAAAAGCCTCGGATTTATGCTTCATTAAGAAGACATATCCACACCAAGAGAAATCATCCGTAAAAGTAATGAAGTAGGAATAACGACCTCGCGCATGTGTAGACATTGGACCGCACGCGTCACTGTGTACGAGTCCCAAGAGCTCGCTTGCTCTTACTCCGTGTCCAGTGAACGGAGTTTTTGTCATCTTTCCTTTGAGACACGATTCACAAGTAGCATAAGATTGATATTCGAACGGATTCAAATATCCTTCTCTATGTAACTTAGTTAACCTTCTCTCATTGATGTGACCAAGTCTACAATGCCATAAGAAATCCTGATTTATTTCTGGAGACTTTCTTTTAAGTGTGTTCTGGACATTGAAAACCTGAGCTTGACTTAATACGTATATACCGTTATCTAATGTACCGGACCCAATCATAACTTGATTTAGGTGGATGTTAACTACATCGCTTACGAATGTAAAATCATATCCCTCTCTCGAAAGTGAGGACACTGATATGATATTACATGTCATATTAGGTACATACAAACAGTTACGTAGAATTAATATATGCCCACTTGTCAAACCTAGGCGATATTCTCCCACGGATTCAGCATCCACGCTCATTCCGTTTGCAACTCTGAGAGACCAATCACCTACCTTTATAACTCTACGGTTTCTCAAAGCATGTATTGAATTACAGATATGATATCCTGCTCCGGTATCTAGTACCCAGGAAGTAGAGTTAATTGACAAACAGTTCTCAATAACAAATACACTTGAGGCTGAAGCCACAACATACTTCGAATCCTGGCTATTGGCTTTGCTAGCCTGCAATCATTCTGCCAATGTTCATTCCTGTAACAATAGGAACGTCCCTCTTTTACTATATCCAGTCCTGAAACTTTTGCCCTTCTCTTTCCTTCTACTTCCCTGGTTTCCTTCAGGGTAGGAGGCAGAGACTGTGGAATCAAGTCAGTATCTGACTCGTTTCCCAACGCGGTCTCCAGGTCCTGGAGCTCATCAATACAGCTAGTCATTGTAAGGACGTTGTCCCCTACAGATGACCCGTCAGCCAACCTCGCTTGAATTAATTCGTTCGAGGTCTCATATCTTGCGATATGAGATTGCTCTCCATATAAATCTTTGTTATGGAGAAAGATGGAAACTAAGTCCATCTTCTTGTGCTGCTTCTGGTATCTACCATCAACTGAAGCTAACACGAGGCACTTAGCTTTCGCTTTATCTTTTTCCCTTGTCTGACGGATATCCATATCCATGACAGTGGAAATTGGATCTGGGACGGCGGGATCTTGAGTAGTAATAGGGTGGTCCAGCTTGTCATAGGCAATGGACATCTAGACAGACTTTTGCCACTCATATAAGTAAGATTCAGTCAAATTATTATCTAGATGTAACCTAGTCGTGGTCACAAGGTCGCTGCAATTAAGAGAGAGAAGAAAATATTTTAGCATGATGCTCTTGCAAGTTTAGAATAGTTTTTAATTTATCTAAACAGGATGGCTCCCACTGTTTCTCGAATCCCTCCTCAAACCATAAAAGAGGAATTAGCCAGGACTATTCTCACCGTACAATTCTTGCTTAACCATTCAGCCAGGTCAATGTCGATACTTCGAGGGAGGTTTTCCAACGCTTTCGCGAATTTCCTTAATTAAATAACCTCTTTTCTCTGGGGGCGTAACCCCGCTGACACCTTTCTAGGCACCTACTTGGTTTATAGCATTGATCGTTAAGTGACGAATCTCCTGATAAGTAGTATATACTCACAGTAGGATCGGGATCCAAAATATCATCGTATGATAATGTTGAAGGAATCCTACCAACATTCATCAAACTCCAAAATGGTATGCTCTCTCTGCAAATTTCAGTTTCTTTAGAAATTCCCGATATAGATTTTTGCCCCATGCTCTTATGACCTTGGCGTTGGTCAAAATATCATAAGTCACATGTCAAGTTCTACCCATCATTGTCCTGGTTAATTTGAACCCATCCGTACATATCCCTGACGTTGGCCAAATGATAATACGACTGTCCTAAACTAACACATCTATCTATGCAAACAAATGAGATACCCCAGCAGCTACCAAACACTATGTCCTGGCGTTGGTCAAATGCATAGCTTGAATACTACTGAATATCCAAATGAAATGACGGAGGGCTACGAATGGTTTTGGCAAAACCGTGAACGTAGTGAACTTGATATAATCGAAGGAATCTGATACTTTTTAAAAGGAGTGGTTAAACCTCCGCAATTAAAAAATCTGATCTTTTAAAAATAACCGAGTGGTTTCTTTTAAATTTGTTCCAACGATTAAACATTGGTTTATTTTCTTTGCATTATTATAATGCGTCCCATCATTTATCCTATCATTGCAGAAAACAACGAAAATACCACGTCCTCTTATGCCATCCGCATTCGCCTTGGGGTCCCGTCATCACCCGTTAGGTTACTTAACTAACGACAGAGCGGGGGCTGGGCTAGCGCGGGTGTAAAACATAAGTGACGTCTAATAGCTATCATATATAGATATTGTACATTCGTCAGACGCAATAATAAGCATTCCATATCATAGATGAACTTCATTGGATTTACTAGCAATCCGCATTTTCTTTGAGCCTGCAATAAAAGACGGATTACACAGTTGTGATGAATAGCCATTACCCCACCCTAGACCCCTACGGGTATGGCAAACTACCCGTCAAGTACCCGAAGTGAAGCGGTCTCCCTCAACAAAGTGAGTAGGCCACTAAACACCTCAAAGTACCCGGTAGTTTGTGTACCCCGCCTTGGGTCTATCCTAGGAGCAAAAACAGTAAAAAGAAATAATACAACGGTGGCTACAACCGCAACCTGGATGTGCCCCACAAAAGAATATTACAACATATTACATTTACATCGAATGAATGAATATTAAACACATCTCAAACCCCGGATAATCATCACAACAGTCCAACACAGTTCATATACACAAACAGTAAATATTACAGAAATGTGCAACCCCCTGCCAACCGACATACTAGCAGTTAGGGGAGGTTTACGAACACATTAAAAATTACAGATAAAAACCCAATTAGCAAATATCTTAGAACATCGATCGAATACCATATTCCGTGTCTACCCCAAAAGCAAACCTGTACTGAAGAAACCTGGGTAGAAACAGAACATACTAGAAAACAAAACACCAAAAATAATGAATTACAGAGCAAATCCGAGTCAACTCGGAGTTGACTCGGCCGCAGATCCGCGGCCAAAAGCACCATTTGGCCGCGGTTCCGCGGTTGTCAAGTCGAGTTGAGCCCTCGTATTTTCCCAGAATTCATTAAATTCCCTGCTGTGAATTTTAAGGTATGTCAAATATTTTTTCAGACACTTTTAAAATTAACAGAAACTTAGGGTTTCGAATTTTTGTTTTCGTGTTTTTCTATCGATCGAACTTCTAATTAATTGCTAACAAGCTAGTAATGGTTTAATTGGCTTTGATACCACTGTAAGTCCATGTCACGCACCCCACGAACTTGCGGGGAGGCGGAATATATGAAAAACGATTATCAAAGCTTCGTAACACGGACTTGAGCGCATGAATCGTATCTAAACCATGCTAACTATCTACTAGAGGTTTAACTACTCGGATACGAAGTTATACCTCACGTTACTTGTCCTTCGGGTCTTCATCGCTGTCCTCCACTCCTCGTAGGCTCCTTGGAACATCGGCACACCTCAACGGCCTCCTTGAGTCAAAGACGATCCACTCGAGAGCTCCTACGCCAAGCTTAATCTCTAACTTGAGATAACTAGGTTGCTTAAAGTGTTAATCTAAGCTACCTATGGGATATAGAGTGAGGTTATGGAAGTATTAGTCTAGCTAACCCTTGATCTCAACTCATGAGAGGTTAGGGTTAGGGTTTGAAGAATGAGAGAGCTTGAGGAGAGAGAAGGTGAGGATGATAATTATAATGAGATAATGATCTATCATAATATATATGAAGCATTATTTATTTATCCAAAAATAAAATAAAAGAATTAACAACCATGCTTCATAAATATCTATGAGTGATTCATCTCCATGAGTCATTAAGCATTTATGATGCATTAATGACATGGATGAATCACACAAATGAGTCACTAATCTCATTTAATGCAATGCCACCTTACCCCCCAAGTCACCACACTTCTAGAAGCTTCCCGACAAATTACGAGAACGCCCCTCCAATCCGTGAAAACACGGAAAAACTTTAGACTGTATAAATCCAATAACCTGATACTAGAAACTGGCTTAAACCAAAGCCGACTAGTAAAAACTGTCCAAACGTCGTACGTGCTTAAACACACGTATGCGTCCGAACCCTTGTCGTAAAACCATACGACCTTTATATCGTTTCGCCTAGAGAAGGGAAACTCTCTGTGTGGGACTCTAAAGACTCGACACTACGCTGGCAGTGGGTTTAACCACAGACCGCAAGCGGCACTAGCTGTACGTAACGGTCCCCAGGTAGATGTCGATAAGAAAGCCGATGAGGAAACTCATCCGAACTCCCACTGAGCCTGATGTGACAATCTCCGTACAGTTCGGTCTGTTCGTCTAAGACTATCGCATATCAAGCCTAGGGGGCGGCAAGCGTCAGTCCCCTAATAGCTGTATAAGTCGTGTCGGAGCGTAGCCCATTACACCCTGAGAAACTACTGGAACTTACCAGTAAATCTCGCTTGCCCTGGCCAGGGACTTTGCGTAATGGCTCTCTGACACAGCGCGATATCAACTCCCAATACCAGGAGAGACGAATCCTGTCTAACCGCCACTGCCTCCAAGTACTCGGGACTGCACCCAACTGCTACCTGTTTGCACGACTCCTTTGAGCCGTGGTAAGGTAGCAATCTAAGAACAGTGGGACACACTCGAGGCGAAGTAGCAGTGTCAAGTCTGCAGACTATGCTGTACTCATGTCACCTGGGAACTGTTAACTGACGATGGGTATAATACCAACCAATCAGTTCCCCTGCGAGTCCTGTCCGGTGTACCCGTAACCTAACGAGCACCTGTATACTATCTACAGTACGACGTACTGATGGCTGTGGGACAGACCATCTCCCCAACTGGGATGAGAAGCGTACACACTTAGTCTACTCCGGAATATCGATGCCCTGTCTCGATAATCCTACGACTAGGGACCTATATAGGATGTTGCTTATAGACTACCCAGCCCCCACTGGTGTGACTGCCATCACAACGCTGGTAATCAAGCAAAGAACCTATGGGCTCTACTAATATGTATAAGTGATACGTTACAAGAAACATATGCACATATTAAAGTAGACACAAACCAAGTAGCATGCTAACATTTTTAGCAAGACTGTATATACAACTGTGAATATCCCAAGCTTCCATTAAGTAATATACAATCTAGTTTGATACAATAATGGCCCCTATGGCATATACACTAACAAATCTAAAATTAGACTAACGTATCCGCAACAAATATTTAAGTTGATCTTAATCTCAAACAAGATTAAAGATCCTTAAATCAACCCAAACCCAAATTTAAGAATATGCGGATTTAGACTAATTCACGCCCTACGGACGACAACATAAATTAGTCTTCGTATACAATCCACGGGCAACCAAATATAAAACAGACACACACGACACGAAGTGACCTTCTGAAGCAGGAGAAGTGGTTATCGCTACGTGGTAACGTAATTAACTGCAGGGGCTTGCGTCTGCAGGGAAGAGCGTCCCCACAATTAAAAACCCCTCACAAACGAGGGATAATCTGATGAAGTCTGCTACAACGGCCGCATCCGTCCAAACCGCCGATACACGGTGTCATAAATCAACTTGGCATCTTCGGAGAGGTGGACGGATAAATCCAAATAGCATATGCCCCCAAATTCAGGCAAGGCATTTGTCTTCCCCGTTTTCGGCGGTAAACAGACTGGCACGCCCGGTGGGACCAATTCCTCTTTCCACTCCACACTTCATGTGTCGTGTTTTTCCGCGATCAAATAATTGTAGTATATATGTTTGTGGTTGCCCTTGGGTGATGGGATACTGAAGCCGGCGTTTCGTCTCTATGAAGAATGGCGTTTGCTCCCACCCTAGCAATTCAGGCTCTATCATATCTAGTGGAGTCAAGTATAGGCCATTTGCAGTCTCAAATCTCTGCAATCCGTCTCTTCAAGAAATTATCGAGCTTCTCTTTGGGTCGATACTCCCACCTCCCACCCTTGGCGCCTCAACGTCGATGGAGGATGCCCAGAGGAAGTCTGTCTTCCACAGGCTGGTTCCCTGTCACGCCCCGCTTCCCAATATACGGGCCGAGGACGTGACGAGGCCGCTACGAATTTACTCTGAAGTAAATATGCTAAGCGTAACTAAGCAATATAAAAGAAATGTACACAAGAGACCATTGTAATAAAACAACTTCTTTATTTATTCACATTCTTTTTACAATATATGGAAAAGTAAATACATGGGATAAAGGATGCATAAATAGTGGCATAACAGAAATGTAAAGTACTGGAATGAAAAGGAAAATGTACATGTGAAACTACAGCTCGAGATCTTCAATAAACTGGTCCAAGTCTTCAGTGCTAGGCTCGATCTTTGGAAGGTCCGAATCACCTGACGACATTCAAAGAAGAAAGAAAGAGAACGTCGTCAGCGAAAAAATCGCTCGGTAAGTCCCAAAGATAAGGGAGAAGTAGAATAGACAGAGAGTAAGAGAGAGAGTGTGTAGCTTTTAAAGTTGTACTTAGTGTTAACGCTGTTGTTTGTAGCTTGGTACAGAAGGATACCAGTGTATACGAGCGGAGTCTCTATATGCCAGAGATTAGAGGCAAATGGAAGTACAAGGCTCCGTTAGAAAGCCCGGAACAATGGCGTGGTATTCAGGTTAGGTGTCTTAAATCTTACAGTCTCGTGCCACTTCTAACACCTTTCGTACCAATCTACCCATTAAACCCCGCGAAGTATTATTTGTATTGTATTGCAAGTTGTATTGTCTTGTAATATAGATTGTACAATTGGATGACTTGCCGAAACCATGATATCAGTAAATGGATGTAACTGGAGAATCATGGATGTAACTGGAGAATCATGTAAATGGAAGTATATCCATGGTTCGGTCAGTGAATACAGATTGAATAGATTGCATATATGGATTCATGGATTCAATTGAATTGTAGTATTGTAAATTGTACTTGAATCATATTCAAGTCAGATTATTTATAATGAGACTCGGTCTGAGTCAGAACAATTAGAAAAGAAATTGAAGTCCTGATTGTTTTGATGTTATCGGTAACCGCTGCATATGGGCGACAGGATTTGTGTCTTTTTCAAAAACGATTACCGTGTTGATAACACTGTTTGTTAGATTGTCTACCTTAAATAGGCAAGCACTCACTTCTCCGGCTCCCTGAGGCTCAAGATATTGGTCCCACATAAACCTATGTTTACTAGGGTCCTTAGAGTAATTTATAGAACTTGAGGGGATTATATGTAAAAATACTTTTGTATAATTTACAAAATACACCTCAAGTATTTAATTATCGTCTTTAGAATTTTCATAGATTTAAATTTTATATATGTGACATTTCTAGTGAATAAATCCTATTTTCATAGTATATGGTATTTAATTGTAATATTGTACTTGTATGGAATTTCATGGTATTTTCATGTAAAGTGGTTCTTTTGATTTAGAAAAATTGGAATATTTATAATATATCAAAAATAGATATTTTGATGATACATATATATATATTTATAAAAATAATTTTAATTTATTATTTTCTAGAAATCTCATTTTCTTAAGATATTTGTATTTTAAATCTCTCAAGACCGAATGCTCCTTGCGGAGGTCTGCATCTCGCAATACTAAACCCGAGGATGTGCGATAATCTGCACCATCCCAATCGGGTTCCCCAAAATGGGTTGTATCGGCGCTTTGCAAAGATTTATAAAAATACGTAATCTTATAGAAAACGGTTTTAATAGTAAATGGTATTTATATGTAAAGTTTCGTTTTCCCGTATTCTATGTTACCGAAAGGTATTGTGCTATGTTGCATGTGAGTGTTGTGAGGAGGTAGGTCATTACCTCGTGATCTAATTAAAGGTATAGCAAGATTAATGATGTTTTAAAGTAGAAAGTAAACTACATGGTATTTTAGTGAAAAAGAGCGGTAAAAGTTACAAAATGAAATGTTTTGCTATGAAACTTGTTCAACATATTTTGTTAATGATTAATAGTCAAGATGTAAGAGTTTAATATGGTTGTGTTAAGGAAAATTGATCTTTATAAAGAAAACCGAATCGGAAGTCGGATTTAACTCCGCTTCCGTCGGGTTTTAATAAAAGAAGTTTTAAGAATAGAGAACAGAAGAGGGAGGTAGGAATTACTGGCTTATAGGTTAGAGAAGAGGGAGAGGAAGACATAGGATTTGTCGGTGCGTCGTTTCGTCGCCGGGAGCTTCTAGAGTCGTCGTCGGAAATTCGCCGGAGTTTCGCCCTTCGCTAACTTCACTTGTACACAAAATTCTATAGAGTTTTCTTGAGAGTTTAGACAGAATTGTGAGTGAGGGGTGTGTGTTTAGGGGTGATATTTATAGGGTAATGCTAGGGTTAGGGTAGGTGAAAGGTTGAATTGAAAATGTATTAAAAATATGGTTTAATGGGGTTTTAATTGAATTTAAAAGGCTCTGTTAAATTGCAGGAAATTTAAAGTGTACAGGGGTAATGGGGAGGCAGAGAGACACACTTTCACTGTTGACAACTCGGCGATCCGGCTCAACTCGGCCGGCGGCGGCAGGCCGAGTTGGCCGAGTCGCCGGCCCGAGTCGGCCGAGTCGGGCTGGGGCTCACTACCATGTGTCCCTCATCGCTTGGTGTAGCCCTTGGGTCAGTTTGTTTTACATGTGTAGTAGGGTTTTTACGAGTTATGCACGTGTAGGCTCTTGGGCTTCTAAAAATCTAAAATAAAAAAATATTAAAAATAATGTGGCTAATGGGATTTGAACTCTAGTGCTTTTGATCAGTAGTGTAAGGTCTTACCAATGAGCTACAAGCTCCTTCTTGCTATTAAAAAGCAAAACAAACTTATATCTTGTGCTCAGGTAAAAATACCCCTTTCTGTATTTTTTGAAAAAATTGTACAGAAAGTTGTACAGAAATTTTAGGGTTGTTACATTCCCCAAGCTGTAGCTTTGCCGACGGAATCAGTCCTGAAACAACTGGAATCTGCCAAGGACCAAGGTCGACGCAGGGGGTAGAATATTCAAGCTCTTAAATGAAACAGGGGGCAGGCTCGGAAAAATCCTGAGGCTAATCAAATCCTGATACAGCAGTTCCTCCCAAAACCAAAGAGGTTTTTCACAAAAAAGAGAGACATAATAAAGCTCAAGTGCCCAAAGCAAACTCCAAAGGCCAAAACTCCAAACACCCCAAACCTGGGGGCATGGTAGTTCACATAGTTTATGTTGTGAATTCCAAAGACGAAGTTCGAGCTTCTACTAGTCACCGACCTCAAACTTGGTTCCTGAAAAAAGTTCAACTGCAACATGAAAAGCTGCAGGAGATGCTCGCTTAGGCAGCAGCAAACGCTAATCCATCGCCTAAGGAAAATCCTGAGGACGCACCCGAAGAAAGAGTAGAGAAGGAGTCAGATATTGATTTCCTAAAGCGCGCTCTGAAAAAGAGAAATGAAGAAGCGGCAGAAATGCCCACTAAAATGAACCAGATGACTCTTCTGATTCAGAATATGGCTGGAATGATGTTTCAATCGAAACCACTGGCAGATGAACCGCCGGTAGTTGGTCTTAAAGATAAGGATGACATTTCAAATCCTCTGCAAACCTCATCAATGGCTGAAGAGGAAATGATTCCAAAAGCAAAGCTGAATGAATATATCGCTCAGCAAATCAAATCTCACTACGCCAGTGAAGCCGCAAATAGATCAATCAAGACTGGTCGACCGTATCCGACGTGGTACGATTAAATACAGTACCCGCCAGAGTACACACTTCCAGCGTTCCACATGTACAAAGGAACTGGGAATCCTTGCCAGCACATTGCGCGATTTAAATTCATGTGCGGAAATTCTAGAGAGAATAATATGCTCCTCCTCTGACAGTTCGTCAGCTGTATGACGGGCATTGCCTTCGAATGGTATGCGGAACTCCCAAATGATTTCATGAAGAGCTTCGATGAAATGGATATGCTCTTCTGTGAGGGATTCGCTAATGAGAACGAACATACTACCGTGACGGCGCTGGTCAACGAAAGGGTTAGACCGAATGTGTCACGCCCCGCTTCCCAGTATACGGCGAAGGGGACGCGATGAGGTCCGCTATGTATATACTCAGAAGTACATACGCTAAGCGAATCTAAGCAATATAAAATAAATATACAAGAGACAAGAGATAATAAAAACAGCAACTTTTATTTATTAACATTCTTTTGTACAATGCATGAAAAGGAAATACAACTAAAATAAAAGATGCCTAAACAGTGGCATAACAGGAAATGAAAAGTACTGAAAAGAAAAGTGTACAATGAAACTAAAGTGCAGGGTCTTCGGCAAACTGCTCTAAGTCTTCTACAGATGGCTCGATCTCTGTCGGGTCCAAATCACCTGACGACATTCAAAGAAGAAAGAAATAGAATGTCGTCAGCGAACAGGTCGCTCGGTAAGTCCCAAAGGTAAGAGGAAAGTAGAATAGACAGAATAAGAAGATATCTTTCAAAGTTGTATACTGTTGTTGTAATGTTGTGTTAACGCTGTTGTTTGTCGCTTGGTACAGAAGGATGTCAGTGTATACGAGGGGGGTCTCTATATGCTAGAGACCAGGGCAAATGGAATGTACAAGGAACCGTTAAGCCACGGTACAACAGCAACAGAATATAGGTTAGGTGTCTTAATTTGACCACCCCGTGCCACCTTTAACACCTTCTGTACCAATCTACCCCTTAAACCCCGCGATGTCTTGTTTGTATTGTTATCTTGTAAATTGTATTGATTGTAAGATTGACTGACCGACTGACCGAAACCATGATATCAGGAAACGGTTGTAACCGTAGAGTCATGTAAATAGAATAACTGAGAATCATGTAAAAGGAATATATCCATGGTTCGGTTCAGTCAAGTTGTATAAATTGATAATTGAATTCATGGATTCATGTGTTCATATTGAATTGGAATATTGTAGATTATAAATTGACTTGAATCATATTCAAGTCAGATTAATCAGACTCAAGCCCGAGTCAAACAATCAGAAATGTGAATCGAGGTCTTATAATTGCTAGGGTCCTTAAGGTAATTTATAAAACTTGAGGGTTTTTTTTTTATGTAAAAACACTTTTATATATTTTTCAAAATACACCTTAAGTATTTGTTACTCGTCTTTAGAGTTGTAATGAGGGTGGATTTTATATTGTGACATTTCTAGTGAAAATATCCTAGTTTTTGTATAAATAAAGGTATTTATCTATAATATTGATTTATTTGAAGTTCATGGTATTTTAATGTAAAATTTATTCTTGTGATTTTTTAGAAAAAGGTGGAATATTTATATTATAATAAAATAGATATTTAAATGATAAATATACATATATTTATACAAAAATAATTTTAATAAATATTTTATATTCCAAAAATCTCATTTTCTTAAGATGTCATATTTTAAACCTTTCGAGACCGAATGCTCCTTGCGGAGGTCTGAATCTCACACTACTAAGCCTGAGAATGTGCGATAATCCGCACCATCCCGAACGGGTTCCCCAAAAATGGGTTGTAGCGGCGCTTTGCAAAAATTGTAAAATACTAAATCCTTTAGAAAACGGTTTTATACAGTATAAGGTATTTATTTGTAAAAATGTCAATTTTCCGTATTTTAGATTCTAGGGTTTCCTAATTCAACTAGCCTATTTTTAAATGGTCTGAACGACAAGTCGTTAGATGCCTCAAATCGTCTCTTCACCGCCAATTGTGGCCAGGTAAGTACAAATGAGGAAAGGAGGGATCCGCTAATGAATCACCGTGAGACGGGCCTTTTAAAGTTACCTTTCTCACTTGCCTAGTCTAGACACCACAAAGTCGGGTTTAGATAAACGATCGATGTTCACAACTTATCGTGTTTTCCTAATAAGAGGTATTTATTTAAAAGTGTATCAAGCTAAAACTTTTAGAAATGGTTTTATTAAGAATATGGTATTTAAATGAAAGTATTGTTTTATCGTATTCTAAGTTTTTGATGATATCGTTTAGGGTTGTATTTGCGTGTGTGGGAAGGTAGGTCATTATCTCGTGCTCTACTTTAAATGTATAGCAAAGTTAAGGGGATTAAATGTGAAATCAAAACATTGTGGTATTTAAGTAAAAAATACGATAATTTGATAACGCTATCATTTTATGTGATGAAACTTGTTCAAATTGTATGTTAAATGTTTAATAGTCAACATAAAGATGTTTAAGCATGAATGTATTGGTGAGAAGTGAAATTTTATAGAAAACCGAATCGGAAATCGGATTTGTTCCGATTCCGTCGGGTCTTGTAATTTCGTATTTTAGATAATAAGAAAGAGGGATAGAATGGGACTTACGGGTTTCGATTAAGCAAAGGAGTGAGGGGGGACTAAAGGAGTTGCCGAGGCGTTGCTTCGTCGCCGAATGTTCCTAAAAACGTCGCCGGAATTTCCGCCGGAATTTCGTCGGAGCTTCGCCGCGAACTTGTTTTCAAAGTACACAACTCTTGAGAAGATTTTGAGAGAGTGGGCTCAGGATTTTGGGATGAGAGGGTAGAGGGTAGGGGGTGTATTTATAGGGTAGGCTAGGGTTAGGGTAGATGAAGGGTTTTTAATAAAAAAAATGTAAAAATATAGAAAATTCATTAAAATTTAGAGTAATTAGGTGTTAATGGGTATTCTGGAACCGATCCAATAAATTAGAGTATGCAGGGGGTTAGAGAAGGCAAAGAGGCAAAAATTTCATTTTGGGGACTCGGCCGAGTCGGGGTGCCGGAGGGTGGGGGGTCTCGTGGGGTAAGCACTGGTATATTTAGTTTTTTAGGTACAGTTCAACTTTGGGAGTTATGGTGTGTGGACTGTTGGGCTTTCAAAGGATTTAAAATAAAAATAATATGGGGCAGAGAATTTGAACTTTGGTGGCTTGGTTCAGCAGTGTAAGGTGTTACCAATGAACTACAAGCTCCTTGTAATTATTATGGGAAAATAAATAGTTAAAGTGGTAACAGCAACATTAAATACCCCAAGTATACTTCAAATTTAAATCAATTTTATGTATACAAAAATTGGAGTTGTTACAATCTACCCTCCTTACAAAAATTTCGTCCTCGAAATTTACAACTTTTATTTGAGGACTAGTTTACAAAGAGGTGAGGGTATCTTGCACGCATTTCATCTTCTCTTTCCCAAGTGAATTCTCCTGGAGTGTCTTTCCTCCACATTATCCGGACCAAGTTAACTTTCTTGTTTCGAAGTGTCTTTACTTTCCTGTCCAGGATCTCTACAGGCTGTTGCTCACAAGAAAGGTCGGGCTGTATAATGAGCTCGGAATGATCAAGAACGTGGCTGGGGTCACTCACATATTTTCTGAGTTGGGATATGTGGAACACGTTATGCACTCCTTCCAATGAGGGTAGAAGTGTTAAGCGGTATGCCACTTCACCGACTCTTTCGAGTATGTCGAACGGTCCAATGTATCTCGGACTTAATTTACCCGGTCTTCCAAATCGGATCACTCCACGGTTCGGAGATATCTTCAGGAATACGTGGTCTCCTGGCTGGAACTCCAAGTGTCGTCTCTTTGCATCAGCCCAGTGCTTCTGTCGATCTTGGGCTATGCGCATCCTTTCCCTGATAGTACCAACCACATCAACTGTTGCTACTATCATTTCTGGTCCAAGAAGTTCCCTATCTCCGATGTCGTCCCAACTTAATGGTGATCGACACTTCCTTCCATACAATGCTGCAAAAGGTGCCATTCCTATGCTTGCTTAGTAGCTGTTATTGTACGCGAACTCCACAAGATGCAGGTGATCTTCCCACGATCCTTTGAAGTCTAGCATACACGCTCTGAGCATATCCTCCAAGATCTGAATAGTTTATTCCGACTGACCATCTGTTTGTGGATGATAAGCCGTGCTGAAGTTCAGACTTGTTCCCAAGCTTGCTTGCAGACTCTGCCAAAATTGCGATCGGAACCTGGTGTCACGATCGGAGACAATGCAGACCGGTACTCCATGAAGTCTCACAATTTCTTGTATGAGCCAATGGGTATCAGAGATAGTACATTATGAAGAGTTTAAATCTTAAATAGATTATTACCTCCATGTACTTCTTTGCTAGTGCCTCAGTTGATTGGCCAACTCCAAATGGGATGAAGTGAACCGACTTTGTGAGTCGATCCACAATGACCCATATAGCATCGTTACCCTTTGTGCTGCGAGGAAGAGCAGTTACAAAATCTATCGTGATGTGTTGCCACTTCTATTCTGGGATTGGTAACGGTTGAAGTAGTCCAGCTGTCCTGTGATGTTCAGCCTTTACTTGCTGACACACCAAGCATTTTGCGACGCTTCTGGCTACTTCACGCTTCATTCCTTGCCACCAATAATTCTGACGTAGATCTTTGTACATTTTGGTACCTCTAGGATGTACTGAGTAGGGAGAGCTGTGAGCTTCTTTCATTAACTCTTCCCGAACAGGACCTTTTGGTACACACAATCTGCTGCCGTATCTCAAAGATTCATCTTCATGGATGATGAAGTCTGTTCTGAGTCCATTCTCCACTTGTTCTCTGATCCTTTGCAACTTAGCATCACTTGCTTGAGCTGCTTTGATCTGATTGACAATGGTTGATTGAACTTGTAGATTCATCAAACTTGAAGTATTACATGGCATGACTACCTCAATCTCCATCTGATGCAAGTCTTGTTGAAGCTTCCGCTGAGCGGTGAGATTCATCGATAATGTTTGGCGACTAAGAGCATCAGGTACTATGTTCACCTTCCCTGGATGATATTGCAAGTTGATGTCAAAGTCCGCCATGAGTTCTAACCATCTTCTCTGCCTCATATTCAACTCCTTCTGAGTAAACACGTACTTCAGACTTTTATGATCTGTGTAGATGTTCACTCGTTCACCAAGTAGATAATGGCGCCAAATCTTGAGAGCAAAGATGACGGCTGCCAACTCTAGATCATGCGTCGGATAATTGCGCTCATGAGTCTTCAGTTGTCTTGAAGCATAAGCCACAACTTTACCGTGCTGATATAGAACACATCCTAATCCCTTACCGGATGCATCACAATGCACTTCGAATCCTCCAAATTGATCCGGTATTACAAGAATAGGTGCAGATGTCAACCTTGACTTGAGTTCTACGAAAGCTTGTTCGCATGCTTCTGACCACACAAATTCTTCATCTTTGCGTGTGAGTTTGGTCAGGGGTGTTGCTATCTTTGAAAATACCTTAATGAACCTTCTATAATATCCAGCTAAACCCAAGAAACTCCGAATATCCTTCACTGACTTTGGTGTAGGCCATTCGCTAACTGCTGAAACTTTTGCTGGATCCACAGAAATTCCTTCTCCTGATACGATATGTCCAAGAAAACCAACTTGATTTAGCCAAAACTCGCATTTGCTGTACTTGGCATAAAGCTTATGTTGTCGAAGAGTTTCCAAGACAATTCGTAAGTGCTCTGCATACTCTTTCCGACTCTTAGAATACACTAGGATGTCGTCGATGAAGATGACAACAAACCTGTCTAAGTACTCCCGGAAAACTTGATTCATTAGGTTCATGAATATTGCTGGTGCATTGGTCACTCCTAATGGCATCACTAGAAATTCGTAATGTCCATAGCGAGTTCTGAAAGCTGTTTTGTGAATATCAGCTTCCTTGACCTTCACTTGATGATAACCTGAACAAAGATCCAATTTAGAGAAAACACAAGATCCACTTAGCTGATCGAATAAATCATCGATGAGCGGGAGTGGATACTTGTTCTTTATAGTGACTTCGTTCAAGGCTCTATAATCGATGCACATTCTGTATGAACCTTCCTTCTTCTTCACCAGTAGTACAGGTGCTCCCCAACTTGAAGTGCTGGGACGAATCCATCCTTTCGCCAATAATTCGTCCAACTGTGTTCGGACTTCCTTCAAACCTTCCGGACTCAGTCTATAAGGTGCTTATCACCGGTTATGCTCATGGTACTAAATCAATACTGAATTCAAGAGCTCAATCGGGAGGCAAACCTGATATATCGTCAGGAAATACATCGTCGAACTCTCGAACTACCCCTGGTCTTAATTTTTCTTCCGCTTGAGCTGCTGCAACTACTGCTTCTCTTGGCTTCGCTTTGTAGGTACTTGGCTCCAGGGTACGGTCTCCGCTCTTGAAATAGAAGACCGGATGGTCTGGGATCTCGAATACTACCCTCCTTTGACGACAGTCGATGGTAGCATAAAAAGTTCCTAGCCAATCCATTCCTAGAACCACCTCGAAGTTCGGTATGTCCAGTATTTTGAAGTCAGCATAAAACTCTCTGTTGCAGACGACGACTGGACACAAGCTGTATCCTATAGTTGCCTTTAGAACGCCATTTCCGGAATTGACATTCCAGCTGGATACAAGCGGTGAGACTAGAATCACATGGGTTCGGACGAACCGTTGCGACATAAAGCAGTACGATGCTCCAGTATCAAACAGTGCAAGTGCAGGTAGTGAGGCTACTAAGATTGTACCTAAGGTATGTGGGATATGTTTTAGGTATAGGGAAAGTGTGTAAATAACCAAGATTAAAAGATAAGTTTGAGAAGGAAAGTTTACCGGTGATGACTTGGCCAGTGGCCTCAGCTTCTTGCACGAACATCGTGAAAGCCTGGCGCTTTGGTACATTCCTCCTGGCCTGAGGAGCATTCCTCGGAACGTTCCTTTGAGCTTGATGGAACTGACGAGGGGGTGGTGCAGCTTGTGGTCCGCTGGGTGGTGCAGGTAGTGCAAGTCTTGGAGCGGGTGCTTGGATGGCTGGGCGCTGTGGGTAATTGTTTGCTGGCCTGGGTGCAGCAACTAAGTTTTGCCTTTGGGGACAAGACCCGATATCATGAGTAGCTGAGCCGCAGACTAAGCAAAGACGATTGGCTCGCCGGCAGTCTTTCATCATATGTCCAGCTCTCTTGCAGTAGGTACAAAAGGCTGGGCTGGGACGATGGTTCGGTACTCCGGATCGCCTTGGCACAAAAGGTGGCCTGGACGAGGCTCCACCTTCCATCTAGTTGGAAGGGCGTTTGACTCCTGCAGACTGAGGTCTGCCCTTTGCTTTTATCACTGCCTCATAACTGCGGGCAGCTTCCTCATGGGTCAGAAATTTTCCTGTGGCTAGAGCAGCCTGAATCTCTGTGTCCAAACCTTGTTGAAAGTGACGGGTACCGCGAATCTGTTTAAGGATTGTGTTAGTTGTGTAGTATGTGATATTTAAAAATTGAACTGTTGTGACATATCTTACCGGCTTAGCATGGTGAATTCAGCGTCGTACTCATCTACTGATTTGTCCCACATCGATCCTTGTTGTAGATGAATGAACTGCTGCTCCATGGCAAACCTGGCAGTCATAGGGAAGTATTTCGCGTCGAACTTCTCGCGAAAAGTCTTCCATTCAATAGGCTATACAAGACGGCTTTCTTCCACCTTCCACCAGTTGCGAGCATTGTCCGTGAGCTATAGTTTCGCCACACGGACCCAAGCTATGTCTGGCACTTGAGCTGCTGCCAGATCATCTTCTATGCTTTGTGCCCATTCCTCAGCTTCAAGTGGGCTTCCCTTTCCGGAGAACTGCTTGGGATGTAAAGCCCTGAATTGCTTTACTCCCGGTGCGTCAGTCTCGGGACGGTTCAGAAGTTGTTGCTGTCCCTCAAGAAGGCTGCGGATCGCCTCAAGTAGCATTGTTTGCTCGGTGGGTGGCGCAGGAACAACTGGTGTGAGAGGTAGTGCTGGAGTTGGAGGTGTGTTGTTGACATTGGTGCTGGTATTGTTCGGGGAATCCATAACCCTGAAGAAAAATTTGGGTTAGGACATATTCAAGTACATGAAATGATAAGATTCAAGAAATATGAAATTGCAAGATTCAAGGAACATGAATTGTAAAGAATGTTTTAGTTGCTGGTTCTTGTGTTATATTGCTTAGGTTGTTCACGCAGAACAGAACTACATGATATGGATTCATACAGCTCTGACCTGCATGGGCTACCAACAAAACCTGTCACGCCCCGCTTCCCAGTGTACGGCGAAGGGGACGCGACGAGGTCCGCTACGTATATACTCAGAAGTACATACGCTAAGCGAATCTAAGCAATATAAAATAAATACACAAGAGACAAGGGATAATAAAAACAGCAACTTTTATTTATTAACATTCTTTTATACAATGCATGAAAAGGAAATACAACTGAAATAAAAGATGCCTAAACAGTGGCATAACAGGAAATGAAAAGTACTGAAAAGAAAAGTGTACAATGAAACTAAAGTGCAGGGTCTTCGGCAAACTGCTCCAAGTCTTCTACAGATGGCTCGATCTTTGCCGGGTCCAAATCACCTGACGACATTCAAAGAAGAAAGAAATAGAATGTCGTCAGCGAACAGGTCACTCGGTAAGTCCCAAAGGTAAGAGAAAAGTAGAATAGACAGAATAAGAAGATATCTTTCAAAATTGTATACTGTTATTGTAATGTTGTGTTAACGCTGTTGTTTGTAGCTTGGTACAGAAGGATGCCAGTGTATACGAGGGGGGTCTCTATATGCTAGAGACCAGAGCAAACGGAATGTACAAGAAACCGTTAAGCCACGGTACAACAGCAACAGAATATAGGTTAGGTGTCTTAATCTGACCACCTCATGTCACCTTTAACACCTTCCGTATCAATCTACCCCTTAAACCCCGCGATGTCTTGTTTGTATTGTTATCTTGTAAATTGTATTGATTGTAAGATTGATTGACTGACTGACCGAAATCATGATATCAGGAAACGGTTGTAACCGTAGAGTCATGTAAATGGAATAACTGAGAATCATGTAAAAGGAATATATCCATGGTTCGGTTCAGTCAAGTTGTATAAATTGATAATTGAATTCATGGATTCATGTGTTCATATTGAATTGGAATATTGTAGATTATAGATTGACTCGAATCATATTCAAGTCAGATTAATCAGACTCAAGCCCGAGTCAGATAATCAGAAATGTGAATCGAAATCTTATAATTGCTAGGGTCCTTAGGGTGATTTATAAAACTTGAGCGGGTTTTGTGTAAAAACACTTTTTTATACTTTTCAAAATACACCTCAAGTATTTGTTACTCGTCTTTAGAGTTGTAATGAGCGTGGATTTTATATTGTGACATTTCTAGTGAAAATATCCTAGTTTTTTATAAATAAAGGTATTTATTTATAATATTGATTTATTTGAAGTTCATGGTATTTTAATGTAAAATTTATTCTTGTGATTTTTTAGAAAAAGGTGGAATATTTATATTATAATAAAATCGATATTTAAATGATAAATATACATATATTTATACAAAAATAATTTTAATAAATATTTTATACTCCAAAAATCTCATTTTCTTAAGATGTCGTATTTTAAACCTTTCGAGACCGAATGCTCCTTGCGGAGGTCTGAATCTCGCACTACTAAGCCCGAGGATGTGTAATAATCCGCACCATCCTGAACGAGTTCCCCAAAAATGGGTTGTAGCGGCGCTTTGCAAAGATTGTAAAATACTAAATCGTTTAGAAAACGGTTTTATAAAGTAAAAGGTATTTAATTGTAAAAATGTCAATTTTCCGTATTTTAGATTCTAGGGTTTCCTAAGTCAACTAGCCTATTTTTAAATGGTCTAAACGACAAGTCGTTAGATGCCTCAAATCGCCTCTTCACCGCCAATTGTGGCCAGGTAAGTACAAATGAGGAAAGGAGGGATCCGCTCACGAATTACCGTGAGACGGGCCTTTTAAAGTTACCTTTCTCACTTGCCTAGCCTAGACACCACAAAATCAGGTTTAGATAAACGATCGATATCCACAACTTATCGTGTTTTCCTAATAAGAGGTATTTATTTAAAACTGTATCAAGCTAAAACTTTTAGAAATGGTTTTATTAAGAATATGGTATTTAAATGAAAGTATTGTTTTATCGTATTCTAAGTTTTTGATGATATTGTTTAGGGTTGTATTTGCGTGTGTGGGGAGGTAGGTCATTACCTCGTGCTCTACTTTAAATGTATAGCAAAGTTAAGGGGATTAAATGTGAAATCGAAACATTGTGGTATTTAAGTGAAAAATACGATAATTTGATAACGCTATCATTTCATGTGATGAAACTTGTTCAAATTGTATGTTAAATATTTAATAGTCAACATAAAGATGTTTAAGCGTGAATGTATTGGTGAGAAGTCAAATTTTATAGAAAACCGAATCGGAAATCGGATTTGTTCCGATTCCGTCTGGTTTTGTAATTTCGTATTTTAGAGAATAAGAAAGAGGGATAGAATGGGACTTACGGGTTTCGATTAAGTAAAGGAGTGAGGGGGACTAAAGGGGTTGCCGAGGCGTTGCTTCGTCGCCGGTTGTTCCTAAAAAACGGAATTTCCGCCGGAATTTCGTCGGAGCTTCGCCGCGAACTTGTTTTCAAAGTACACAACTCTTAAGAAGATTTTGAGAGAGTGGGCTCAGAATTTTGGGATGAGAGGGTAGAGGGTAAGGGTGTATTTATAGGATAGGCTAGGGTTAGGGTAGATGAAGGGTTTTTAAAAAAAATGTAAAAATATAGAAAATTCATTAAAAATTGGAGTAATTAGGTGTTAATGGGCATTCTGGAACCGATCCAATAAATTAGAGTATGCAGGGGGTTAGAGAAGGCGAAGAGGCAAAAATTTTATTTTGGGGACTCGGCCGTCCGGCCGAGTCCGGCCGGCGGCGCTGGCCCGAGTCGGCCGGTCCGCCGGCCGATTCGGCCGAGTCGGGCCGAGTCGGGATGCAGGTGGGTGGGGGGTCTCGTGGGGTAAGCATTGGTATATTTAGTTTTTTAGGTACAGTTCAACTTTTGGGAGTTATGGTGTGTGGACTGTTGGGCTTCCAAAGGATTTAAAACAAAAACAATATAAAAATAATGTGGGGCAGGGGATTTGAACTCTGGTGGCTTGGTTCAGCAGTGCAAGGTGTTACCAATGAGCTACAAGCTCCTTCTTATAATTATTGTGGGAAAATAAATACTTAAAGTGGTAACAGCAACATTAAATACCCCAAGTATATTTCAAATTTAAATCAATTTTATGTATACAAAAATTGGAGTTGTTACAGAATGAGACTTGGGTTCAATATGTTACCCGATGGCGAAATCTCTAGCCAAATACGAGCAACGCATCGATGAAGTTGCAGCCATGGGAATGCTCTTAGCCACCCTTGACCCAAATTCAAAGGCGTTCCCGTATATGGACCACTTCAAGCCGACGACCTTCCAAGAACTCATGGATAAAATGGCTCGATATGATCAAATGGGTCAAGACTCTTTCTCATCCGATGATGACGAGTGAAAAGCGGAGGCAAGATGGTGCTTGTCGCCTACGCTCAATAAAAATAAGCGGCTCTAAAGCAACCTGTCGCCAAAATAGCGATGGCGTGAGTACTCGTTCCCCCCGAGATATACACAGGGGCCATATTTCTCACTGGCGGAAGAATCTCTATGCTGAATGACATTTCTTCTCAGAGGACAGGAAGGATATTAGGGGGCCTACAAACAGGTCCTACAATCTAGTGGAATGCCTCGCTAAAAAGAACGGTATGTCCACTAGCAAAATGGGCACGGATGAAAACCCGAAAGGGCGCCGTGAGTAAAAACAGCAGGGCTGCCGGCGAGCTTGTGAAAACAACGGAAGGGCGCAATCTCGTTAAAATAAATACACTTACGAGATCCTTACGACTCATAAGGAGAATCCCCCTGTGAGACCTGTTTCCCCAATCGGAGCAAAGCTCTGTTCAAAATTCAAATTTTCAAATGAAGCAACGCTTCATAGCAGCGCCAAGTACACTGCGCCCTAAGCAGCGCACCACGTGCAAAGCACGTGTGCGCTAGCGCTAAGAGCGCTGCACTATAAGCAGCGCACTACGTGCAAAGCACGTATGCGCTAGCGTTGAGTGCACTGCACTATAACCAGCGCACCACGTGCAAAGCACGTGAGCGCTCGCGCCGAAAGCATTTCATCTTCGCAAAAGCTATCTGCGCCTTTTTTTACCAGTTTCAGTTTTAACAGCGCACATGCATACATTAAGAGAAGAACAGGAATTAAAAGGGAGCACTTGGCGGTTAATGATAAAAAGCAGAAAGCATTTAATTAAATATTTATTATACACGAAATAGATCGCCAAACATGGGATCGAAAGTACAGGGATTTACAAACATATAGATAAAATTATCTAGTTCCCTCTCTGTCTTTTCCACCATGTCAAAGCGACGATCTTCGCGAGGAGTAGCTACCCATCGGATAGCACCGCATTCACCAGCGAAAGCAGAAATGACGGCCCGATGAGCCCGTATTTGGCTCAGCAACTAAACAGAGCAATCCCTCAGAGTTTTGGTGATCAAATGCGCCTCATGGAAACACTCAATCTTATCTTCTGCGGCGCTGAGCATCGCCGAGGTCATCTCCGCCGGAGGAGGGGGGATATCATCGAGCATGGAAAAGTGGATCGTCCGGAGCCAGATAGAACCGACGGGGAGAGGAGATCCTACACGAGTCAAGTGCTTGTGCAGCGCTGCGTCATATTGGTCATCCGTTAAAGTAGGATTCACTAAGCGCACAGCGAAACGAGGAACAATGTCCTCAATAGGCACCTTCCACGGCTGCCGGCGAGCATGGGGACGGTTACAATCCATAACTCTTCTTCAACAAGAACGATTCTCTAAAAAAAGTAAGAGAGAAAAGAAGTACTGCTTCAGATTATAAATGAAGAACATTTAAATCTAGGTACAGAAAATGCTGTACATGATGGAACTATTTTCAAGATCTAGGGAAGGGAAAGTTTGACTCAGAAGGAAGGTGAAAAGACACCTTCAGCGTGAAGCGACGCTTCATAGCAGCGCCAACACTGAGAGTTAAAGACTCTAATGCGGCGCGCCACATGCAAAGCATGTGTGCGCTGCACTCTAAGCAGCACACCACGTGCAAAGCATGTGTGCGCTGCACTCTAAGCAGCACACCACGTGCAAAGCATGGGTGCGCTAGCGCCAAGTGCGCTGCACTCTAAGTAGCGCACCACGTGCAAAGCACGGGTGCGCTAGCGCTGAAACTAAAAGCTCCCCACCGACAGATCAAAGATCCAATAATAATGATAAATCATTAATTAATCAGAATTAAATTCTGTTAAGGAAAGATTCCTCAAAATCTTTCCAAATAACAAGATTGTGCTCTGTAAATCAGAGCACCGTTGGATCAATGATCCAATGGTGACTAAAATCACCAAAAATACAGAATAAATTCTGTATGGAAGATTTCCCAATCTTGTTAAAGACAAGAAAATTGCCTTCTGTAAATCAGAAGCCCTTGGATCAAAGATCCAACGGTGAGGAAATCCCCAAATCAATTGGAGAAAATATCTCTTTAACTGATTGAACGAATCAGCTTGCCCTATATAAAGGCCCCAAGACTTCAAGTCTCGGAGGATACAGAAGCAAATAGAGGAACGCCCCCATAAGTTTTGAGAAAATCTCAGAAAGAAGAGCCAAGCTCTCGATAGAAGAACAAATTTTTTTCAAGGTAAAAGAACAGAGAGATGAAATCATCTCAAATTAAAAAGAAGAATTCACTTCTTTTAAGATCATAGATCTATAAGACAAAAGGCCTTTCACAGAAAGATCAAAAGATCTCATCATAAAACAAGAGGAAGAACACAATTCTTCTCACAGATCATAGATCTATAAGACTAAGATCTCTTATACAAAGAGATCATAATATCTCATTATAAAAAGTGGGAGAATACTTCAATTCTCTAAGGATCACAGATCCATAAAGGCAAACCCTTTCACAAAAATAAGAGATTGAAACATCTCCTACAAAATAAGAACTTTGTTCTTGAAACCTTGAGACAAAGTCTCTTCTAAACGAGAATTTATTTCTCAGATCATAAAACTGATCAAATAGCGCTTTACGCTCATAAACTAGCGCTTTGCGCTCTTGGACTGGCGCTCAGCGCCAAGCGCACCTGTTCATCACAAAATACTGCATTTTATACCGCCCATTCTTACGCTCGGTTGTTTATAGGTAGGTGCTTTTGATCTGTGTTTGTTACATATTTACAGAGTACAGGTTTTTAGTCCAAATATTGCAAATCAAGACAAAATCTCCACAGTTACACCAAATACAGAACATCTGTCACTGCAGATAAAAGCCGGGTTCCGGTCATCCATATCCGTCCAGTGCCGAGTACCAGTTCCAGAGACAAGACATATGACAGTGGTCATTCGTGTCTCGGACAAGCACAGAGCACGAGGGGGGCAGCACAAGAATCAATGGGTGCGCGGAGCTCAAGAGAGATAAAGTCAAAAGTGAAGAAAAGATAACAATCTTGGACTATGAATTCTGCTGATATTCTGGAAGAAATTATCAGAAAATACATATACCAGACAAGAGGGGATAGAAGACCAGGGAGGTACACAAAAGACCACACCCTAACACGACTATAGGGGCGCGGATCCGCGGCCGTAGGGGGGCATAGGCGGCGGATCCGCGGCTAGGTGGGGCCCTCTCTGCGTCAACTTTTGGGGGTGTTTTGGGTATTTCCCATGTGGTCTGGTGGTTGCCCTAGAACTCCATTCTCCAGCCTATAAATACAGCAGACCTGAGCTTAACCAAGGGAGCTTTTCTTTAGTCTCTTTTTTGTGTAATTTTGTTCTTCTTCTTCCTCTTCTTAATTCTTTCTCCATTAAAATTGTAGTGAGAGCTTTTTGAGTGGAAGATTAATGAAGATGAGGGTTTTTTTTATCTTTCTTGTTAGTTTGCTCCCCCTTGAGATTCTTGCTTTCTCTTGCTCATTCAACCTCTTCATTGAGCTTGAATGGGTAAGGGTTAGTTATTGATCTCAAGGGTCGTATTTTCTCACGGGACTAGTTCTTCACTTCACATGCGTTCTCTACCCTTCCCTTGATCTTGCAACCTCTTCATTGAGCTTGCAAGTTTAAGGGTTGGCTATTGAGCACATGCTTGGCTTGGGTTCTACTTCCGTGTTCTTTTTATTTGCTTATTTATTACTTGCATTTTTCATCCTTGCTTTTATTACTTGCAATTTTATTCATGCACTTTAATACTTGTATCTTTTCTTTTCTTTGTTCTTTTCTTTTTGTTCTCTTTTGTTCATTTTGTGAATGTTGTAATTATTATTGTTAAGAAGAAATACGGTATTATAAGTTAACATTTCTTTGCCAATTCCTTTTCCCGTTATTTTCCATTTGAACTTCGCCCAAACCATACACAAGCGCTCCGTTAGGCACCGTACCCTGACAAGGTAACGGTGATTCCTAACCGCGACCGGTTGCGTTCGGTTTGGCCGGAGGCAAAAGCAAGAGACAAGAACGGAAGGACAAGGGTAAATAAGCCGGATTCCACGAATACCGCGCTTAAATCCCCTAATCCACGTTGTTGCCGATTGCTTAGCTTCAATTGGTCAAGACTCGGCTCAAAGGTTTTGAGTACGGATTTCTTTAGCTTATAATCTTGTATCCTTTCTTAACAACTTTATACTTGCAGATAAACACATAGGTTAGATCAAACAAACTCATACAGATTCTTTATTGACTCGTCTAAGACAAGAAAGGACATAACAACCATCTCCCTGTGGATCGACCCGTGCTCAACCGGCTAGCTGCAAAGCGACACCGTCCTGATCGCGGTTACACTTTAATTCTTTGAACATCCGACACGCCAAAAGCGTGCGATCAAATGGCGCCGTTGCCGGGGAGACGGTAGCGTATTTTCTTTCTTGTTATTCGGGTTGATATTCTTTTTGTACATATATAAAAAATATATATATATTCTTTTTGTTTTTTTTTATATCATTTTTGTGGGCAAGTGTGCAGAATTTTGCGTATTTGCAAAACTGCAATTGTGGGGAGCAAAGTGTACATTCAAGGCTAAGGTGTTTACGAAGTACAGTGCCAAAGATCCGGGTAGTTTGACCCGCGCAAGCGAACTTTTCAAGCTTACCGGATTTGATTCAACGGGGGTTTCCTAACCCAAAACTTAACGGTACGTATTTTACTAACACCTTCTTCTCAAATCCGACGCTTCCAATATACTATTCTTTGCAGGATTCTTTGCAAGTTCGCTAGCAAACGCTAAAAATTGACTAACCCGTATTTGTTGCAGCGCCGCGCTTAAACTAAAAAATGATTGTTTGATTCTTTAAAGAATTTTTGAATTGCGCATTGCATACATTAATACGGACTTAAGGGCAAGCGAACCCCACAACATACGGTAAAGGATTTCATCACCTTTTCCGTGGTCCACAAATCACGAACTTAAGCATAACGATTACCCGCACAAATTTTAAAAGAAATTAGACTTTAAGCCTTAAGGACTTCGCGTTCACTAGGAGAAGTTAACTGTATTTAGAAGCTTGCTTAACGGTATATTGTTTACGGGGTGTCTAGGAAAGTGTTAACGGCGAAACCGCCAAAAGAGAAAGGGTTATTTAATTAAGGAACTTCGCGAAAGCGTTGGAAAACCTCCCCTTATCTCTGCACTTACCTGGCCTCGTGATCAGTGTATCTTGAGTCTGTTTCTCGACACAGTTTCACTTCGACAATCAAGTTCTTGAGCAGGTCTAGTTGACCTAGGTGAACCCTAGAACGATTAGGTGTGTGGTATTTTTGTGTCGTGATTATTTTTGTCCATATTCTTTTTTTGTATATATTTCATTCTTTTGCTAACAACTAACTAAAAAAAAAAATTAAAAAAAAAAAATCACATTCTTTTCCCCCTCCCTTTTCTCTACCTTTCTTTTTCTCTCTTCATATCATGGGTACCCCACCTCGCAAAACTCTTGCCGAACTTTGGTACCCACAACCAGACATTACTTCATACGGTTCTTGTTTTGGCCGAACATCGAACGACCCCTCCATGCCAAAAATTTCATTGAGAGATCGGATAGACGCGTCTAGGACAAACAATTTGACTCCGCAATTCACTTCGTATTAACCATTTCAAACAGTCACCCCTTCTTACGTTGATATCCCTTCTTCGAGTCATGTTGCCACTCCAAGACCTATGTCTATTGCTGAACATATCGAACAATCCCGCAGCCGATCTTTCACTCCTTTCACCACTACAAATTCTTGGGATCAACAATTCAATTCACCTTCTTATCCCAATGTTGATCCCATTCCTGTCCAGCCATTCAATTCCTACCAAACCTACCCTACTTTTGCACCTTCCCTAGTCATTGCTTCTACACAGCCATTTGGGGGTTTCCAGTATCCAAACGACTTCGAATCTTTTACTGAAACCCCATCACAACCTATGTCTAGTCTGGAACAGTCGTTGGAAGATTTTAGGGTAGCGTCAAGCCAACAGATGATGAATTTGAATGCGTCCTTGGCCGCCCTCATGCAACCTAGTGACCCGGTAGCTAGTTTTCAACTAGCTCCAACTTTTTCAATGTATGATGAGGTGGCAGGACAGGCTGTGAATTTGAGTGGAGAGAGTGAGATGTATCCCCTTCCGAATCAAACCTACCCGTCTGAAATTGAATCCCACAACTCCTATGTTGAAAGTCTATCTAGTGTTCCAAACGATTCACCAGTTGAAGATAGAATGCTTAATGAGTTGTGCGACTTTGTGGTATTTGATTTACCTGATTGTGAAGGGTCCATTCCAAGTGAAACCAATCCCAATCCTTTTGACCTCTACACCTCCATCTTAGAACCAGAATCAATTAATATCCATGCTTTTGATGAGGTGTCTGAGAATATAAATTTTCACTTGATTGAGGATATTGACGCTGGGAATAATTTGGATGATGAACCCATAGATTTGACTGAGTTTTTCTTTTCAAATTATCATCCCGAGTCATTAAATGTTTTTCCCGAACCCCATATGCGTCTGGACTTTGATGAAATAGGCATGGATAAGATAAATTTTGAGGAGAATATTGAGGATAGTTTTGAGGATGAACCAATTTTGATTGATGAGTCGGATTTTCCAATTCATCCTAATCCTTCCACTGACTGTGTACACCCTCCTGAACCTTTAACCGATAACCTTCCTCAACCACTTCCCTCCATCCTTTCCATCGTTCCGACCTTGCAAGAACCCGTATCACTTCCATTTCCATTGTCTGGTTTACCAAGTTCGGCGTACCCATGGTTTCTTACGAATCTTGAGGGATTTGACCCAATCTCTCGACGGGTTAATAGATTAGCACAATCGCTGTTTACACATCGCTCATCACAAATTGTGCTAATCTATTTACTCCATTTGCACCCTCAAGTTCGTATTCCACTTCCTTTTCCCTTCCGCCATTCTTCTTCTCATCTACCGAGACCGCATTCCACTTCTCTCCACAAGCGGTCTCGCGTAGTCTCCATTTCTTACCTCTCCGCATTCTTCCACCAGCCACTGCTTTATAGAGATACAATCTTTGAATGGTTGGTGTTAACTTTTGGCCTGTGTAAGGCCTTGTATAGATGGATACTGTTCTTTCCCCCATAATCCTGAACTTCAACGCTTAACAGTGGAAACACTGTTTTACTTAAGTTTGGGGGGGACACCTTTTTTGTATATATTTTTTGTTTTCCTTTTTGTATATAATTTGTTTTTAGGGGGAGCGCCGACAATTTTGACCCTCTTGGTGTAGCCTGACAGTGAGGGCACTGTCAAGTTTAAGTTTGGGGGTGTGCTCGGTAAGCTTTCTTCCTTCGCATTCATTTGTATATTTTGCATTTGCATACCTTATTAAAAACCCACAAAAATCAAAAAAATTTCTAAAAACATAAAAACTTTTCTGTCAAGTTAGCTAGTGGGAGGACTCTGATTCAACATTTCGACGGTTTTGTTTGATAAAATAAGAATAACTAAATCTTATGTTTAGATTTTGAAAACCTGAAAAATAACTCTCCTTTGAAGTTAACTATAGCTGATATACGTCTTTACATCACACTACACGTGTTGTGAGTCTTGGAAATTAGATGACAAGTCTTTTATGTTTAAAAACTTTTAAATAAGATAAATGATTTTCTGAGGATCAAATAGGTTTGTTCTGAAATAAGTAATATATCAAGAATAGTTTATGAAGTGAGCGAATATGAAGGAATGTTATTGATGCCTTAATTGGAACTAAGTCTGAAAAATAACCCATCTGAAACTTGATTGGAATGATTACACACCGAACCCACTAAACACGTCTTTTATCCAAAAAAATAATTGAACTACCGGTTATATCTCCGTTCGTATTGAATCATCATGATTTTCACGCCAAACTGTCTTTTGTTTTTGGACCTAGGTAACTTGAGTTATTAAGTCCGCTGGGGTGTTTCTACACCTAATGCCCTAAAACCAACTGGTTTGGGTGCATTGGCCCAAAGCTCGCTAAGAAGCCTAGAAAGTCCAGTTTAAAACAAAGTCAAGCAAGTGTTCTCTCCGAGTTAAAATTCCTAACGGTTCTTTGTGTGAGAATAATCTTGATAAAAGACAGGCTTTTAAAAAAAAAATTTTAACGGAGATATGAAGGTTTTATTCTATGATAAAGACTATTGCACGTTCACAGAGATGTGTATGAAATGAAAACAAGAAAAAGGTGGAGTGAAGAATAAGACCTAGTTTCCTGTTAGGGAAGATAGAAATTCTGAAGTTGAAACTTTACTGGAAAACGAAACTTGAAAAATGCTTAACTCTTTATAAAACTTATGTGATCCTTTTAAAATTGTTATCTGGGCTTTATTGTGTGACATAATGACTTTATTCGACCTTTCGGGAACTTAACGACACTATTTGCACTGCACGTAAAGACATATAAAATCTGTAGTTAAATAAGAAGTGAAGTGTGAAAAATAAAGGTTCGATAGTCTAGATTTAGGATCATAGAATTGTTATTTTCTGAAACAAAACTTTAGGGGTTTGAATCTTAGTTATTTTACAAAACTAGCTTGACCGGATTTTGTGGGTAGTATCCGCTGAAAACCCTCAGGAGACAGCACTCCTCCTACTAGGGACACCTAGAGGTTTAACGGCTTGTTGCATATGCTCAGTGCAATCGCGTTCCCTGCGAAAGTGCGGTTAGGATTTTCTTTTTTGTGAATAATTGGTTTTGCTCGGGACGAGCAAAAGTTAAGTTTGGGGGTATTTGTTCATCACAAAATACTGCATTTTATACCGCCCATTCTTACGCTCGGTTGTTTATAGGTAGGTGGTTTTGATCTGTGTTTGTTACATATTTACAGAGTACAGGTTTTTAGTCCAAATATTGCAAATCAAGACAAAATCTCCACAGTTACACCAAATACAGAACATCTGTCACTGCAGATAAAAGCCGGGTTCCGGTCATCCATATTCGTCCAGTGCCGAGTACCAGTTCCAAAGACAAGACATATGACAGTGGTCATTCGTGTCTCGGACAAGCACAGAGCACGAGGGGGGCAGCACAAGAATCAATGGGTGCGCGGAGCTGAAGAGAGATAAAGTCAAAAGTGAAGAAAAGATAACAATCTTGGACTATGAATTCTGCTGATATTCTGGAAGAAATTATCAGAAAATACATATACCAGACAAGAGGGGACAGAAGACCAGGGAGGTACACAGAAGACCACACCCTAACACGACTATAGGGGCGCGGATCCGCGGCCGTAGGGGGGCATAGGCGGCGGATCCGCGGCTAGGTGGGGCCCTCTCTGCGTCAACTTTTGGGGGTGTTTTGGGTATTTCCCATGTGGTCTGGTGGTTGCCCTAGAACTCCATTCTCCAGCCTATAAATACAGCAGACCTGAGCTTAACCAAGGGAGCTTTTCTTTAGTCTCTTTTTTGTGTAATTTTGTTCTTCTTCTTCCTCTTCTTCATTCTTTCTCCATTAAAATTGTAGTGAGAGATTTTTGAGTGGAAGATTAATGAAGATGAGGGTTTTTTATCTTTCTTGTTAGTTTGCTCCCCCTTGAGATTCTTGCTTTCTCTTGCTCATTCAACCTCTTCATTGAGCTTGAATGGGTAAGGGTTAGTTATTGATCTCAAGGGTCGTATTTTCTCACGGGACTAGTTCTTCACTTCACATGCGTTCTCTACCCTTCCCTTGATCTTGCAACCTCTTCATTGAGCTTGCAAGTTTAAGGGTTGGCTATTGAGCACATGCTTGGCTTGGGTTCTACTTCCGTGTTCTTTTTATTTGCTTATTTATTACTTGCATTTTTCATCCTTGCTTTTATTACTTGCAATTTTATTCATGCACTTTAATACTTGTATCTTTTCTTTTCTTTGTTCTTTTCTTTTTGTTCTCTTTTGTTCATTTTGTGAATGTTGTAATTATTATTGTTAAGAAGAAATACGGTATTATAAGTTAACATTTCTTTGCCAATTCCTTTTCCCGTTATTTTCCATTTGAACTTCGCCCAAACCATACGCAAGCGCTCCGTTAGGCACCGTACCCTAACAAGGTAACGGTGATTCCTAACCGCGACCGGTTGCGTTCGGTTTGGCCGGAGGCAAAAGCAAGAGACAAGAACGGAAGGACAAGGGTAAATAAGCCGGATTCCACGAATACCGCGCTTAAATCCCCTAATCCACGTTGTTGCCGATTGCTTAGCTTCAATTGGTCAAGACTCGGCTCAAAGGTTTTGAGTACGGATTTCTTTAGCTTATAATCTTGTATCCTTTCTTAACAACTTTATACTTGCAGATAAACACATAGGTTAGATCAAACAAACTCATACAGATTCTTTATTGACTCGTCTAAGACAAGAAAGGACATAACAACCATCTCCCTGTGGATCGACCCGTGCTCAACCGGCTAGCTGCAAAGCGACACCGTCCTGATCGCGGTTACACTTTAATTCTTTGAACATCCGACACGCCAAAAGCGTGCGATCAGCACCACGTGCTCCTCACGTGTGCGCCACTTAACAGCTAGCGCTTTGCGCTCATAAACTGGCGCAATGCGCCCATTATCTGGCGCTTAGCGCCAAGCGCGCCACGTGCTCCTCACGTGTGCGCTACCCAGTAGAAACGTTCTGCGCTCTTTGACTGGCGCCAAGCGCGCCACGTTCTCCACACGTGTCCGCTAAGAGAACATAAATTGTTCTACAAAGCCCTAGAGCTATGATGGAATGCTCAACATTCCATAAAAGACAAAAATATTGTCAGAACTCAAATCAATGCTCAGCATTGTCAAATGTTTAACATTTTAACTGAATGGGCCGAGCCCAAAGTGGCCACAGAACCCTCATTTAGATTAACTGAGCCCATATGCTCATAAATCTCAGATTTTAGTCCCAATTGGACTACAGATCTCCCAATCAATATCGGTTCAAGGGTACATCTCTTCACTCCTCTGATATTTGTCGTTGTAATCCTTCAACGTCTTCAGAGAGGTGACGGGTCCCGACAACCATACATTCCATAGACTATGACGTCTTTAAACTGGACTGTGGGGTCCTTAAGCCCATAGACTATGATGTCCTTAACCTCGGACTGTGGGGTCCTTAAGCCCATGGACTATGATGTCCTTAACCTCGGACTGTGGGGTCCTTAAGCCCATGGACTATGATTTCCTTAACCTCGGACTGTGGGGTCTTTAAGCCTATGGACTATGATGTCCTTAACCTTGGACCACCATGTCCTTAAACTGGTAATCGACCGCAATGTCTCTAAACTAAACAATAGAGCCCGAATGCTCTTTTGTTGGATTTAAACGATCCCGTTAAGTTGATCTTAGTCTGAAATTAGACTAACGTATCCTTAACATACGTTTAAGTTTATCTTAGTTTCAAATGAGACTAACGTATCCTTAAACCCAACCCCAAACCCAAATCTAAGAAAATACGGATTTGGACTAATCCACGCCCTACGGGCGACAACATAAATTAGTCTCCGTATACAATCCACGGGCAAGCAAAAACAAAACAAACACGCACGACACGAAGTGACCGTCTGGAGAAGGTGAAAGTGGTTACCGCGATGTGGTAGCGTAATTAACTGCAGGGGCTTGCGCCTGCAGGGAAGAGCGTCCCCACAATCAAAAAACCCCTCAAATGAGGGGGAATCTGACGAAGTATGCTACATCGGCCGCATCCGTTTAAACCTTCGATATACGGTGCCATAAATCAACTTGGCATCTTCAGAGAGGTGGACGGATAGCACCAATTAGCATCTGCCCACGAAATTCAGCAAGACGGACCTACGCGGTCGCGTCTCTGTGTTCGGAGGAGAACAAGACCCTCACGGCTCATAGGATTCAAAAGCCTTAGGTTACAGGGATCTGGACCTGTTCTTAAGCTGTTATATCCCTAAATTGCCCTATAGGCGGTCCATATTGACCCTTGTATACAATCCACAGGGCGCGAATAAATATTTCTTTTCCAAGTTCTACAAATGGCAAGAAATGTCCACATATGGTGAATAACACTTGTAGGTTCTCTGGACTTATAAGAAGAAAACACTCTTGGAAGATCCTTACGACTTACAAGAGAAGACATCACTTAGGAATCCCCATGATTCTTAAGGAGAAAATACGCCTACGAGATCCTCATGACTCGTAGGGAGAAAACCCTTTACGGCTCATAAAGTCAAAAGTCTTAGTCGACAGGATCCTAATCCTGTCTACTAAGCCACCTTTGTCCAAATCGACAGAGGCAAATGATGATTCACTACTGGCAATATTCCGGTCGTAGCGATACTGATGCCTAAACAGGTGTCAAACACTAAGTCAACCTCTCCGGCAAATGTCGTCCCTACAACCATCTAATGAAGAAGGGGACCCCGTTCGCCTGGGATCAGAAATGCCAAAGTGCACGTGACGATCAAGCAATACCTGCAGAATCCACCGGTACTTACCGCCCTAGTCAAGGTAAAGCCCATCATCTTGTATACAACAGCCCTTAAAAGTTCTTTAGGTGCACTATGGGCACAGGAGAACGACCAGAGGAAGGAGAGAGCTCTCTATTATTTGAGTTGAGTCCTCCTGGGGGCAGAAAACAACTGCTCCCCTATTGAAAGCATTGCCTGGCACTGATCTTCGCGATAAGGAAACTCAGGCACTATGCCTTGGCACATGAGGTCCATCTCATATCAAAGGTAGATCCTCTCAAATATTTGATGTCAAGAGCCGTACTAACGGGAAGGCTTGCTAAATGGTGTTGGAGATAGTGCCCTCAAATTCAATTATTGGATCGCAGGTACGTGATTGCAATGATTGAGGCAGGACCTATACCGATATGACAGTCTTGCTCAAGATGATAGTATGCTATCTGGTTTGTCTTTATCATCGTATACATGGTTTAGTTCGCTATTGCATATTGATAGAGCCCATAGGATTCTTGCTTGACTACCAGCAGTATGATGGCGATCATATACGTGGGAGCTGGGGTCTGTAAGCACATCCTTAAAGTGTCCCTAGTCGTGAGAGTTTCGAGACAGGGCATCGATACTCCAGAGTAGACTAGTGTATACAGTCGAGACACCGATGAGGGGCGATGGCCGGTCTTACAAGCCATTGGTGTCAGTAGGATCACCTAAGATGTATACAGGTGCTCATTGGGTTATGAGTACACCGGACAGGACTCGCCGGGAACCTGCTAATTGGTATTATACATATCGTCAGATAGCAGTTCCCTGGTGACATGTGTACAGGTTAGTTCATCGACCTGAGGTCGTCATTTGTCTCGTGTGAGTTCCCACTGTGCTTAGATTACTACCCTACCACGCTCAAGGGAGTTGTGCAAACAGATTTTAGTTGGGTACAGTCCCGAGCCACATGGAAGCAAGTGAGCGGATCGGCAGGGGATTCGTCTCTCCCGGTATTGGGGGTGAGATCGCGCTGTGTCTAGGAGAGCCATTACACAAAGCCCTCGGCCGAGGCAGGAGATTTACTGGTAGGTACTCCAGTAGTATCTCAGGGTGTTCTGGGCCACTCTCTGACACGACTTATACTGCTATTGGGGGTCTGACGTTACCAGCCCCTAGGCAGATATGTGATACTCATAGACGAACGGACCGGACTGTATGTATATTGTCACTGTTAGGCTCAGTAGGGTTTATGGATGAGTTCGCTCGTCAGCTTCGCTTCCAATCAATACATAGGCAAACCGTTACGTACAGCTTGTACCTCTGACGTGCTAGAGGTTATACCCAGTGCCAGTGTGTTGATGAGTCATTAGAGTCCCCCACAGACACTTTCCCAAGTTCGGGCGAAACGTTGTAGAGGACGTATGGTTTTATGGCAAGGTTCGGAAAATGCACGTGCGTTTTCGCACGTGTCATTTTTCGGGCAGATAATACTGATCGGCTTTGGTTTAAGCCGGATCCAAGTATTATACTGTGTAGATATAATATCTTTGTCTCAGTTGCATTTGTATTCGGTCGTAATACAAATGCGGGTATGTTTATACCATTACGGGGTTATCCTGAAATTCGTTTCAGGATCACTTTTGGAAATTGCCAGTTTCCAGTTTTCTATCACCCGTATTTGACATTCGGTTAAATACGGATTTATCTTTTCTTGAGATGAGTGTGGAAGCTTCTAGATGGTGACTAGGATGGTGACTAGGCTAGTGAGTCATTAGTGCTTTAAATATTCATTTAATGATATGATGACTAAGGGTTATGATTCATGGTTTTCATTAAATGCTTTCATACAAAGTGTTAAGTGACTCATCCTCTTCATTGATCTTGTGCTCACCTCCCCCTCTCCTACACTCACCTCCCTCCCTTCTATATTATGGCCGGCCCCCTCTTGGTGAAGGGCAATGGTTACTAGAGAAAAGATTATGATAGATTCGGGTTCATGAAAATTAGATAGCCTCTTTCACATTTCCACCCGATCTAAAAGGCAACTTCATTAACCGTTCGTCCACGGCTTTGGACGAAGTGAGACAAAGTGTTCTACTCATTCTCTACATCATCTTGGTCATCTCTTTTAGCAAACTTGACGACCGAGTTGCCTCGGTTCAGAGGCGGGAGCCCGTTTAAAGATCCGTCGACGTGGTGCCACCTGGACGAGAAGACTGGAGATTCAGGAGATCGGAGCAGCCGCAACAAGCGTGGGATGATGGTTGAAGACCGAAGGACCCGGATCGTTCGGTATAACTCTTCTACCCACTTTATAGTTTGTTGGTTTAGCTTTAATGGCAGATCCGTGTTATAGTACGCGATAGCGCCAGTTGTAAAAAGTTTTTGTTCCGCATTTGGCGTCTGTTAGACGGCCGGGGCGCTACCATGGACTTACAAATGGGCCTTCCTTTTGATGGAGTTCTCGATAACATATCGACCCCTCAAGACAGTAAAGGGTCACGCCATCGCTGACTTCCTCGCTGAACATCCAATACCAGCCGACTCCTCCTTAAATTGCGAATTGCCAGATGAACACGAATTCGATGCAATCGACAGGGAGGAAGAAGGAAATAATGCCCGATGGGAACTCTACTTCGATAGAGCATTTTCCATGAAAAAGCGAAAGCAAAACACCCCTATAATTAAAGCTGGGGTAGGCCTTATCTTTGTGACTCCGCAAGAAGGGATAATGTGTTTCGCCCTTTCCTTAACAGAGCCGAGAACAAACAACGAAGCGGAATATGAAGCTTTGATAAAGGGTCTTGAGATCGCTATTGACATGGGAATCAAAAACCTCCTCATATATGGAGACTCCTAGCTGGTCGTTAGCCAAGTAAATGGTGACTATTAGACTTGCAAGCCAGAGTTGGTAAAATATGGCGAAAGAGTGCAGCAACTGCTGACTCAAATCCCCTCTTACATCCTGGAAAGCATACCGCATGCGGAAAATAGCAAGGCGGATGCGTTGGCCAAGCTCGCTAAAGAATTGGACGACGAAAACCTTGACGATGTAAGGATCATTGTGGAAAGCCGCCGGATTCTCGCGCCGACAGAGATATCTCCGGAGCCGTCTGAAGAAAAGGAAGCGGCCAAGCAAGCGGCCTACCAAATAGAAGACGAAGAAAAGACTAAGGATTGGAGAGAAGTCTTTATAGAATACTTCAAATCCTATAGAACACCCGAAGACGCGTCGTCAAGACATCAGCTCATGAAACGAGCTCTGTCTTTCGCCTTTGTTAATGATACTTTATATAAGAGATCGTTCGACAGTTTGTGGCTAAGATGGGACCGGAGGAAGCAAGGAGTGTTGTCCAAGAAACTCACGATGGACTCTGTGGTTTCCATCAAGCTGGGCCCAAGATAAAGCTGAAGATCAAGAGAATGGGTTACTATTGGCCCACGATGATTCAGGACTGCCTCGAATACGCGAAGCAGTGTCACTCATGCCAGATTCACGGGGACTTCATCCACCAGCATCCAAATCCGCTACATCCAACATTGGCTAGTTGGCCGTTTGAAAAGTTGGGAACCGATATAATCGCGCTTATCGAACCAGCGTCATCTTAAGGACATCGGTTCATACTGGCAACAACCGATTACTTCTCTAAATAGGCAGAAGCAGTACCGTTAAGGGGAGTGAAGACGGAGAACATCCTCCATTTCTTCAGAACTCACGTCATCTACTGGTTCGGCACTCCACGACGGATCATCTCGGATAATGGGCCGACCTACAGGAGCCATAAGATCAGTCGCTTCGCATAACAACATAGTATAGATTGGAGATATTCTTCAGTTCATAATCCCTGAGCTAACAGTCTAGCTGAGGCTTTCAACAAGACCTTGACGAAGATCATAAAGAAAACGGTGTCCAGAAATTAAAGGAACTGGCACAAGAGACTGCATGAAGCTCTCTGGGCTTATCGAATGACGTTCAAAATGGCCACGAATACAACGCCATACGCATTGGCATTCGGCACGGAAGCAGTACTCCCCTTGGAAACAGAGCTACCCTCTCTATGAGTAGCAGTTCGATACGAGCTGGCAGATGAAGAAAATGACCATCTTCGGCTTGAGGAGATCGATGCCCTCGATGAAACTCGTTTCATGGCGCAGCAAAACCTGGAAGCTTACAAAGTAAGGATGACGCGCTCATACGAAAGACTAACTAGGCCGAGAACATTCCGCCAAGGCGAACTTGTACTAGTTGTCAGAAGACCTATGATCCCCAATCATGCCAAACGGGGGAAATTCGAGCCGAATTATGAGGGCCCGTACAACATAGACAAAGTCTGCCAAGGTAGGGCCTACTTGCTCATGGATATGCATAGCGAAAGACCCTTCCGGCCAATAAACGGCCGGTTCCTTAAGAAATACTACGTTTGACAAGTCACGGCTCAGGTTAATGATAGATGACGACGCTCGTGTCTGCTCGCTGTCTCCCTGAGTCTAAACTCTATAAGTGGTATCCGGCAAAACTTCGCCTCGAAGCTGCTTGGACCGAAATGTCCCTAAACTAGTACTCTCCGACCCAAATATGGCGATATCTTTTCCTGGGATCTGTGTTGCAATGAAAGCTCCCACGGCGAATACTAAAAAAAACGATACGTCCACAAGCAAAATGGGCACGGATGAAAACCCGAAAGGGCGCCGTGAGTAAAAACAGCAAGGCTACCGACGAGTTTGGGAAACCTGAAAGGGCGCAATCTCGTTAAAATAAAAACGCCTGCAGGGTCCTCTCGACCTTGTAAGGAGAAAAAACCTACGTGAGATCCTTACGACTCATAAGGGAGCAACACACTTAGGATCCCCATGATTCCTAAGGAGAAATTACACTTACGAGATCCTCACGATTCGTAGGGAGAATTCCCCCTTATGAGACCCTTATGGCTCATAAGATTCAAAAGCCTTAAGATATAGGGACCTGAACCTGTTCTTAAACCATCACATTCCCCAGATTGCCCTACAAGCGGTCCAATAGTGACCCTTGTATACAATCCTCGGGCACAAATAAACGTTTCCTCGGCTAGTTCCACCAATGGCGCGAAATTTCCCTATTTTGTGAACAACACTTGTAGGTTCTCTCGACTTGCAAGGAGAAAATACTCTTGTGAGATCCTTACGACTTACAAGAGAAGATATCACTTAGGAATCCTCACGAATCCTAAGGAGAGAATACACCTACGAGATCCTCACGACTCGTAGGGAGAAATACCTTTATGAGACCCTTACGGCTCATAAAGTCAAAAAGCCTTAGTCAACAGGATCCCGACCATGTTTGCTAAGCCACCTTTGTTCAAATCGACAAAGGCAAATGATGATTCGCTCCTGGCAATATCTCAGTTGTAGCGATACTGATGCCTAAATTGGTATTAAATTTTAAGTCCTTTCGCGGCAAATGATGATTCGCTCATGGCAATATTCCAGTCGCAGCGGTGCTGATGCCAAGATTGGTATCGGATCCCAAGTCTCATACTCGTAACAAAAATCAACGAGCAAAAAATGCATATGAAATAGTCGAAATGATGTGGCAACTCGCAATAAAAATCAGCGAGCAAAATATATGCATATAAAAACAGCCGAAATGTTTGGGCAACTCGCAATAAAAAAACAGCGAGTAAAAAAAGAAAATAATAGCCGAAATGATTGGGCACTGCGATAAAAAAAGCCGAAATGATTAGGCAATCGCGACTTTCGCGATATAAAAAGCTGAAATGATAGAGTATCGCGGAAAGAAATAAAAAAAATGAATGAAACTTCTGCCCCGCAGGTGAGTCCATATCGACCCCTGTATACAATCCATGGGCACAAACGAAAAAGGGAACCACATTTTCCCACCAAGCTCCATCAGAAAGAGAGCCAAATCTCAACGGCAACATCTACAGTTTAGATATCAACAACGGCGTTTCTTCTCTACTCCGGCAGGATGCAGACGCAGCATCAACAACCGACCCCAGGGTCAAAACAATGGAGTCATGACAAAGTCCCTGTTCCAAGCCTCGACGATTCACTGACAATCTAGAGACAACACCGACATTCGTCGCAATATTGCAGACACAATGTCATCAAACGAAATAAAGGAAGATCTCTAACTTCAGGATCTCGACGGCAACATGTACAGCCTAGAGATCACCATGGCGTTCCTTCTCACTCTAGCAGGATGCAGACAAAACGTTAACAACCGACCCCAGGGTCAAAACAATAGAGCCGTGACAAAGTCCTTAGTTTCAAGACTCGACGGTTCACAGACAACCTAGAGACAATATCTACATTTGTCGCAATATTGCAGACACAATGTCAACAAACGAAGCAAAAAAAGATCCCTAGCTTCAGGATCTTGACGGCAACTCGAATAAAACCTGAAAGACTATCGGAGATCATCCAACATCAGCGCGAAGTGGTCATGACTCATCGGGGCTCCCAAATTGAGCCTAATCTCAAGTAAAAAGCGGCATGGAAAATCCCTAACGCTTGCTCTTCCGACGGTAATATGACCTGGGAGATTACTTGAAGATGTCTTGTCTAGCCCCTGAAGGGATCAGAGACACGACAGTCGTAGGGGCTACTCGAATAGCAAGATTGCATATCGGGGAATACATCGGCCAACACGACGGTACGACGGACAAAAACCCTAGTACCACAGAACCTAACAGACTTCTATCAGCAGAGGTTAACTGTGACGTTAGGTCATTCTTACGAGAACTTCTCGATTCGTCTCGAGTAGTAGGGAAAATAATGTTCCTGCGAGAACTTCTCGACTCGTCTCGACTCGTAGGGAAAAAACCTTAGGCAACGGGGATATCAACCTGTTTCCTAAGCACTGGGGCCCTGCAAGTAAGTCCAAGATGGACTATTGTGTACTATCCACGGGCCACACTCTCCAAAGTCGAATATCGACAAGGAGGGAAAAAACCAGTTACGAGTCCTCTCGACTTGTAAAGGGGGAAAATTCTCTTGTGAGATACTTACGACTCTCAAGAGAAAACGCACTTAAGAGTCCTCACGACTCCTAAGGAGAAAATACACCTACGGGATCCTCTCGACTCGTAGGGAGAAAAGTCTTTATGAGACCCTCATGGCTCATAAAGTTGAAAAGTCTTAGACGGCAGATCTGAACTTGTTTCCTAAGCCATTGCTGCCCTACAAGGAAGTCAAGATGGACTATATACGGGCCACATTTGCCAAAGTTACATGCCACTGAAATAAAGAAGCTACTTATGAGTCCTCAAGATTCGTAAAAAAAAAATTCGAGCGAGATCCTGGCGACTCAAGGAGGCGATGAACGCTTGGAAATCCTCACGATTTCTAGGGAGGATGTGCTCTCCCGACGGTAATATGACCTGGGAGATTATTTGAGGACGCCTTGTTCAGCCCCGAAGGGAGCAGAGACACGACAGCAAGACTGCGTATCGGGAATGCCTTTGTACTACACATCCTAACGGACCTCTGTCGTAAATAGCAGGGGTTAACTGTGACGTTAGGATAGGTTTGTCTACAAGCCCAAGGGAGGTAAACTAAACAAACTCCAAAATGTGTATATAAACTACTTCACGTCCAGTCACGACAGAAAGGCACAACCCACGAGCACCAACCATGTACTGTGCAAGCTAGTAAGGAGAGTCTTTGGTTCACGCCCCACTAAGCGTTCATTCAAAACTGCGTGCCTGCTTAAACGGAAATGGTGTCCAAAACGTGCTGATTTATGTACGACACTACAATGGCGCTCGCACTTAGCAAAAATCCCTAAGGGTAAAGTATAAAGCTCATGCACAGAGGCGAGATACATGTATGAATATGTAATGAAAAGGAAACATTCAACAGTCAATAATACGAGAAATACATTGATGTAAACATACTACTCTACGGGGAAGAGATCACCAAATATGGGATCAGAGATACAGGGGTTGACAAAACAAAATACAAAGTTCTCCAATTCCCTCTCTGCCCTCTCCACGAAGCGGCGGTCTTCGTGAGAAGTTGCTCCCTATTGATTAGCACCGTGCTCATCAGCGAAGGCGGACATGATAGCCCGTTGAGCCCGTATTTGGCTTAGCAGTTGAACCAATCGGTCCTTCAAAGACTGGGTAATCAAACGTGCCTCATGAAAGCACTCGATTTTATCCTCCGCCGCATCGAGAATTGCCGGAGTCATCTCTGCCGGATGAGAAGGGATGTCGGCAAGCACAGATAGAAAGATCATCTGGAGCCAAATGGAGCCCATAGGAAGAGGAGAGCCCCTACGAGTCTGGAGCTCATACATCACCGCGTCACACTGAGCATCGGTAAGAAGAGGGTCTACTAGCCATGCAGCAAAGCGAGGAATCGTTTTCTCGATGGGCACCTCCCATGGTTGCCGACAAGCGTGAGGACAATTGCAAGCCATAGCTCTTGGTTTGTTTGAGTTCTGTTAGTAGAAATGGGTTTCTCTTTGAAGAGAAGAAGGAAGACATAGCTTCGGTTTATAAAGAGAAACATTCAAATCTACGCGCGGAAAATTTTGTGCATGGTGGAACTATTTCCAAGGCCGGAAAAAAGGGGCATGGGGAACAAGATAGTTGACCCATAGGAAATAGAGAAAGAAGGTGAAAATACCCCTTCAATAATGAGGCGGCGCCTCACGTGCCTTGCACGAGGGCGCCAGCGCCGAGAGTTAAAACTCTGAGGCAGCGCCTTACGTACCTCGCACGTATAACACGGGGGCCTCGGAATTTTATATACGAGTAACTACTACTTTATATGAGGCGCCTATGAGCAGCGGTATAAAAGAAAGGGAAATTTTGCCATTCATACTTGAGAAAATTTATACATCAGTGATAACAACAAAACAAAATATCATCAAAATATTTACAATGGCAAAACACTGAATCCTGGGCATGGATTTAAGAATTCAGAAGCAAGTCCGAGTAAAATACTTCTGGCTTCTCTGACTATTTTCTTATACATTTTCTCACGAATGCAAGCATCGGGATTCCCGCTGATATCGTCCGCCCTCTGGTAGGCAAAGATTATCGCCATCTGTTGGAAGACCTGATGTAAAATATCGACAAGATCATCTCGCAGCCTCTTCGAGATCAGGCCCATCAGATATACTGAGTGTACCTTGTCTTCAGCATCATCAAGTGTCTCAAGCAGCATAGCCTCGTTAAATTCAGGAAGTGCTTCCCAAATCGCCCCCACGATAATTTTCAAAAGAGCGGAACGACGGAGGAGTGGTTGACTGTTGTATTCATTAAAGCGACGCATCACCTCAGCGCATTGGGCATCTGTAAACTCCTGGTCTTGAAGACGGCCTTGGACGTGAATGTCTCCATAGAAGATAATTTTGTCAAGATCATACAGATAAGCAGCCATAGTATCTGGAAAGAAAATTCAATAAAAGATTAGCAATTAAATATCAAGATTCTTAGAGTCTAAAATAAAAACAGTGTTGACGTCCCATCATTGATGGGGCAGTCACTCGTTAAGGATGAAATCCTAAGAGTATTCTCATTTAATGAGAAACCTCATTGGGCTAAGGAGTTAAACTCCCCTCGAGAGCTGTGCTCTGCAAACAGATTTCACATCTGTCGAATCTAATTAAGAGGGAATAAAATTCCCCAAATTTTTTTTAAAGAGCTATGCTCTCCATAAAGACGATGGGGTAATCTAATAGAACCTTCAAAAGCAAAGCTTTTTAACAGGGTAAAACCCCAAGATCTTTAAGATCTGCAAAACAAACCCTAAGAGTTCTTCATGGAAAATGAGCAAAGCTCTAATTAATGGGTTAAGAAACCCTAAAATACATTTTAAGATCTACGATCTAAGAAGAGCAAAGCTCTATTAAGGGGTTCGATTATGATCCTTACCAAATTTTTGGGCAGAGTTCTAACTCTAGAAGCGATTTCTTTAGGCAGAGATCTAAGCTTTGAAAGGAAAATTAAATTCTCAGAAAAAAAAGAACAAGAGAAGATGAACAGCAGTCATCTCAAGGGCCAAAGACCCTACTTATAGGCATAGGAAGTCGATCCAACTTCCAAGAAGATCCAACGGTGGGAAGGCGGCCACCGCTGCACTCACGTGTGAGCCACGTGAGCGCAACGGTGGGGGGCATTTGTTTCCCCAATAAAAGAGCAAAGCTCTGTTTAAAATTTGAAAAGCAACGCTAAGAGTTAAAAACACTGAGGCAGCGCCTCACGTGCCTTGCACGAGGGCGCCAGCGCCTCACGTGCCTTGCACGAGGGCGCCAGCGCCCAGAGTTAAAAACTCTGAGGCAGCGCCTCATGTGCCTCGCACGAGAGCGCCAACGCCAGAACAAAAATCTCCCTGAGATGATAAATCATCAAAATACAGAATTAAATTCTATTGAGAAAATATTCCTCAAATTTTTTTAAACAAGAAAGATTACTTTCTGTAAAATAGAGTGCAGTTGGATTAAAAAAATCCAATGGTGATTAAAAATCACCCATATATACAGAAAAATTCTGTATGGAGAAATATTTCCCTAATCTTGTTAAAAAACAAGAAAGATATCTTCTGTAAAACAGAAATCTTTTGATCAAAAATCCAACGGTGGATAAAATCCCCAAATCAATTAAAAATCTCTCAACGAGAAATTTCTTTAACTAAATCAATAAACTTGCCTCCACTATATAAAGGACCCAAGACTTCGAGTCTTGTACAGAGGAGATCCCCCCATAAGATTTGAGAAACAAAAGAAAAAGAGAATTGAATTCTCCCAAAGAAAGAGAGGAAGATCTCTCTTTTAGAAAAAGAAACCCTAGGTAAGAAGAAAGACATAGAAATTATTTTATCTCTTCTCCGCCACTCCAAGAGTTTAACTCTTCTAAAAAGAACTTAGTTCTTTCTCGGTTGAGATCTGCAGAAGCAGATCTCCCCACAATTTGAGAATTTAATTATCATCGGGGAGATTCTGTCATGCGAATTCAAAACTTTGGTGAAAGAACTAAGTTCAAAGAATTTAATTCTTACAAAAAGATATAGGAATTTAATTCCTCTGATAAAATTAGGGTTTAACCCTATAAAAGAATTTAATTCTTATAAAAACAAGGAACCTGAAATTCTCAAAACTCGGATTAAGATCTCCATGCATATAAAAGAAATGATTAGTGTTCAACGCTATAATGACAGATCTCGTGTTCCCACGTGAGCACCTCTGATGAACAAAAAGGAACGACGGAGATTGAGTCACGTGATCTCACGTGACTTCCTAATAGTGTTTAGCACTTATAAAAGAAAAAGGGAATAAATCAAAGACAGTTCCCATTTTTGGGGCGCCTCACGTGATCCCACGTGACCTCCCAATAGTGTTTAGCACTTATAAAAGAACAAGAGAATAAACCCAAAGAAGCAGTGCCCAATTCTCAGGCCCCACACGTGCCACACGTGAGCGCTCCAAATTTCAGTGTTTAACACTGTTTTAGAGCCTCACGTAGGTGCACGTGAGCGCCGAACAGACATTAGTGTTTAACACTATGAGAGGCCAACCTTAGCCCAAATTAGCCAAGTCTCCCGAGGCCAAAACCCTTTTGATCACCTATCAACCGAGCCCTCCTATGCTCAGGTCTCCCCAAATTGATCTTAGTTTCAAAGATGACTAATGATCTCCTAACAGATAGTATCTAAAATGATGTTCATTCCACCATGATCTCTCCCTTCAAACTGGAATTCGGTTCAAGGGTACATCTCTCCATACCTCTGATACATATCGTTGTAATTCTTCAACGTCTTCAGAGAGGTGGAGGATCCCGACAACCAACAGCTCTTTGGTGCACTCCCAAACCCATGAGCATATCCCAATGGATCGTAATGTCCTTAAACTAGCAGTAGACCGCAATGTCCTTAAACTAGCTGTGGACCGTAACGTCCTTAAACTAAACCTTCACCCCAAAAATAGTGATCAACGGACTGTAACGTCCTTAAACTAAAGCAATAGAGCCCAAATGCTCTTTTGTTGGATCTGAATGATCCTAAATCCTGCTGAGTAGATCTTAGTCTAAAATTAGACAAACGTATTCTTAACAAACATTTAAGGTTATCTTAATCTCAAACGAGATTAACGATCCTTAAATCAACCCAAACCCAAATCTAAGAATATACGGATTTGGACTAATCTTACGCCCTATGGGCGGCAACATAAATTAGTCTCCGTATACAATCCACGGGTGTAGTGACAAATAAGCAAGGGTCGTCATCCAGAAACGGTGCGCAGCATCGGACCCCGGGTGTAGTGACAAATAAGCAAGGGTCGTCGTCCAGAAACGGCGCGCTACATCGGACCTCGGGTGTAGTGCAAATAAGCAAGAGTTTCATAGGATCCGTCTAGCTTCCTGGAACATAGGTTCCCTTACGGGTAGACTAATAGAATTAGTGGAGGTGATGATTAGGAGGAGAGTTGGTATTATGTGTTTGCAAGAAACTAAGTGGGTAGGTGAAAAGAGTAGAGTCATAGAGCCTTGGGGTTATAAACTTTGGTATACGGTTAGAGATAAAAATCGTAATGGGGTCGGCATAATCATAGATAGACGGTTGCTTGAGGATATAGTTGAGATTAGGAGAAAAGGTGATAGAATTTTACTGGTTAAGCTTATTCTAGGTGGAGAGATCCTTAATGTTATTAGTGCTTATGCACCACAGATAGGTCTTGATGACGCTAGTAAGCGTCTATTCTGGGAGGATTTAGACGAGATGGTGCAAAGTATACCTAGTGGAGAGAAGTTATTTATTGGTGGTGATCTTAATGGACATGTAGGTACTAGTCGTAGTGGGTTTGATACTATCCATGAAGGTTTTGGTTTTGGACAAAGGAATGAAGTAGGTGACTCGATTCTAAATTTTGCCTTATCTTATGACTTGATCTTAGCAAACACCTGGTTTAGGAAAAGGGAGTCCCACCTTATCACTTTTAGGAGCGGATCAAGTGCTAGTCAAATAGACTTTTTTCTTACGAGAAGAATAGATAGAGGTTGTTGTATCGACTGTAAGGTAGTGCCAGATGAGAGTGTAACCACTCAACATAGACTTTTAGTTCTAGACTTTCGATTTAGAAGAGAACTTAGGAAGATTAGACGTAAGGTAGAGCCTAAAATTAAATGGTGGCGATTGAAAGAAGGTAACCAAAAGGCTTTGATAGATCGTGTAGTCCAAGAAGCGGATTGGCAGTCGGAAGATGATTCAGAAAGAACATGGAACAAAATGGCTAGTTGTATCAAGAAGTAGCTAGAGATCTACTTGGTGAGTCGAGAGATGGTGCTCCACCATCTAAGGACACATCATGGTGGAATGAAAAAGTAAAGACTGCTTTTAAAATTAAAAGGGATTCTTATAAAGATTTGAAGAAAAGTAGAGATGTGGAGAGATTTGAGAAGTATAAAATGGCTAAAAAGAAAGTTAAGAAAGCTGTTCGGGAAGCTAAATCTAAGGTCTACAAGGAGGTGTACGAGAAATTAGACACTAAAGAGGCTGAAAATGATATATACCGGATTGCTCGGATGCGGGAAAGGAAGACTAGAGACTTATGTGCGGTGAAGTGTGTCAAAAATGAAAATCAGAAGGTTTTACTTTGAGATGAGGATATCAAGGAAAGATGGAGAGATTATTTTGACAAATTGTTTAATGAGAGCTTTACTAAGAATTTGGATGGACTTGTCATTCAATCTCAAGATATAAACCGTGATTTCATGCGTAAAATAAGACTACCTGAGCTTAAAGAAGTTTTGAACAGAATGAGTTTAAGAAAAGCGGTCGGTCTTGAAGGGATTCCTATCGAGATTTAGAGATGCTTAGGAGAAACAGGCGTTAAATGGATAACAGATCTGTTTAATAAGATTTGGCAGAAAAAAAAGATGCCAAATGAATGGAGGAAAAGTTTCCTTATATCTATCTACAAGAACAAGGGTGAAATTCAAAGTTGCTCAAACTACCGTGGAATAAAACTTATGTGTCACACCATGAAATTTTGGGAGAGGGTGATTGAACACAGGCTAAGGAAGGATATTAAGATAATAGAGAACCAGTTTGGGTTCATGCCTGGACGATCAACGACAGAGGCTATTCATTTGCTTCGTCAACTTATCGAGCGTTTTCGAGAGAGGAGAAAAGATTTGCATATGATATTTATTGATTTAGAAAAAGCGTACGACAAGGTACCTAGAAAGGTATTATGGGGGACAATGATGAAGAAAGGGGTTCCCGTCAAGTATATTGACATAATCAAGGATATGTACGATGGTGTAGTGGCAAATGTCAGAACCTGCGGCGGCTTAACGAGTGATTTTCTGATTACAATTGGTTTACATCAAGGATCTGCATTAAGTCCATTCCTGTTTACCATCATGATGGATGAACTTACTAGAACTATCCAAGATAAGGTACCTTGGTGTATGCTATTCGCTGATGATATTGTTCTAGTAAATGAGACGAAAGCAGGGGTTAATGCCAAATTGGAATTATGGAGGCAAACATTGGAATCTCGGCGATTCAGATTGAGCAGGTCCAAGACAGCATATATACATTGCAAATTTAGTAACCAGAGAAGTCAAAACCATATTGGTATAACATTGGAAGGGCAAGAGATATCACCGACGACCAGTTTAGATATCTAGGTTCCATCATCCAAAAGAATGGGGAGATCGATAGTGATGTTAATCAAAGAATCCAAGCTGGTTGGTTGAAATGGAGGAGTGCAACAGGGATTTTGTGTGATCGTAACTTTCCGTTAAAATTGAAAGGGAAGTTTTATCGGAGCGCTATTCGGACTGCCTTATTATATGGTACAGAATGCTGGGCTCCTAAGAAGCATCATAACAGAAGATGCACGTAGCGGAGATGCGCATGCTTCGTTGGATGTGCGGTAACACTAGAAAAGATAAGGTGCGAAATGAGGATATTCGTGCAAAAGTTGGTGTAGCACCTGTGGAGGAGAAGATGCGGGAAAACCGGCTAAGATGGTTTGGTCATGTGCGACGCAGACCTATGGAAGCACCGGTTTGACGAATAGACACTTTCGATATGGGCCATGGCAAAAAGGTAAAAGGGAGACCGAAGAAAACATGGATGGAGGTGATACGAAACGATATGGTTGCCAAAGGACTCGATGAAAGTATATTGTTCGATAGGAGTGAGTGGAGGCGGAGGATTCATGTGCTGGACCCGGCGTGATTCTCATGTCGGTTCATGTAGCCTACCCCATATGCTTGGGATAAAAGGCTCACGTATTGTTGTTTGATACAATCCACGGGCAACCAAAAATAAAACAGACACACACGACATGAAGTGACCTTTTGGAGCAAGAGAAAGTGGTTATCGCTATGCGGTAACGTAATTAACTGCAGGGGTTTGCGCCTGCAGGGAATACGTCCCCACAATCAAAAACCCCTCACAAACGAGGAGAAATCTGACGAAGTTTGCTACAACGGCCGCATCCGTCCAAACCTCCGATACACAGTGTCATAAATCAACTTGGTATCTTTGGAGAGATGGACAGATAAATCCAAATAGCATCTGCCCCCAAATTCAGGCAAGGCGTTTATCTTTCCCGTTTTCGGCGGTAAACACCTATACTCATAGATAGTGAAATCTGGGGGAAAGGGGGGGAAATCGAAGTGGAAAGGAAATTGTATTTAGCGAGGTCAGCGATTTAGGGGATGATCATTCGAACAATGACTCTTATATATTAGGTTGGACCTAGCGGTCCGGCTGACAGGGTTATGTCCCGGGTAACAGTGGGCTGTAGTCTCGGTACGTACGAGACCCTCGTTAAACATGATCATTCCTTTCTGCAAATCAATTTCAAAGTGACTTAGAGACCGATAGGGACACAGATCATATATTGCATTTGTTTATTGTCATATCGATTGCCTGCATTTATTATCTCCACCATTATTACTTTTATTTTTCTTGCCTCATTAATACTATTATAATATTGCTATTGCGTCGACCTGAGTATGCATGCTCAGTGATAGAGGTGGATTCGTCTGATCTCGAGAAGACCGTGAAGATCCAGACCAGTGAACCAATTATATTTCTCCATTGATATCACTGGTTAGTTGCCCTCTTGTTTACTTCCTGTAACGTTTTAGAAATCGTTTTGCGAATTTTTCCGTTTTAGGGCAAAATAGTCGGTATTTTCTGTTTTAACCCGATTTCGATCAAACTTTCGTAGAAACTTACCGGCATCTATTTTAGCTAAAATAAAGTTAGTGCGCGAACTTTGGGGGTATTTTTGAGGTTTTGGTTCAGATAGAATTTTTCTCAAATAAAATATTATTTTAGCCGGTAAAATATGCATGTAAATCGGGAAATTTCTTCTAAATGAGAATCATTAGAAACCATCACTACAATTATTTTAGAACCTTCTTTTTAAATATCTAGATAATTTTTTTAGTGCAAAAGGATTTGAATTAAAAAAGAAAAGAAAATGAAGAAAAGGTGGCATTTTGCTTTAATTAGCATTTAATGTTGTTTTTAGCTAGAACCTTCTTCTTTTTTCTTCACAAAACCCCCTCCCCTTGCTTTGGCCGAGCCCTCCCATTCCTTGCTACCCTCTCTCTCTTCTTGCTCCATTTTCATCATTTTGCTACAAATAAATCATCACAAATCCAAATAAAATCACAAAAATTCAAATATAATCATTTTCCTTCATTTTCTTAACCCTAAACCATGCTTTGTTTTTCATTGTTCCCCGCCGAAAGACGCGGCGAAGATGCGGCGAGTGTCTTGCCTGAAATTCGGGGCAGATGCTAATTGGAGCTATCCGTCCACCTCTCCGAAGATGCCAAGTTTATTTATAGCACCATGTATCGAAGCTTTAAACGGATGCGGCCGATGTAGCAGACTTCGTCAGATTCCCCCTCGTTTGAGGGGTTTTTGATTGTGGGGACGCTCTTCCCTGCAGGCGCAAGCCCCTGCAGTTAATTACGCTACCGCATCACGGTAACAACTTTCTCCTTCTCCAGATGGTCACTTCGTGTCGTGGGTGTTTTTTTTGTATTCGGTTGCCCATGGATTGTATACGGAGACTAATTTGTGTTGTCGCCCGTAGGACGTGGATTAGTCAAAATCCGTATTTTCTTAGATTTGGGTTTGGGGTTTTGGTTTAAGGATACGTAAGTCTCATTTTTGGACTAAGATCAACTTAAACGTTTGTTAAGGACACGTTAGTCTAATTTCCAGACTAAGATCAACTTAACAGGATCATTTAGATCCAACAAAAGAGTATTTGGACTCTATTGTTTAGTTTAGAGACATTGCGGTCAATTACCAGTTTAAGGACATGATGGTCCATTGTAGTCCGTGGAATGTATGGCTGTCGGGACCCGTCACCTCTCTGAAGACGTTGAAGGATTACAACGACAAGTATCAGAGGAGTTCAGAGATGTACCCTCGAACCGGGTGTAAATTGATTGGGAGAGCGGTTGTGCTCAGTTCAATTTAAATTGAGGACTTATGGCCAAAATTGGGCTAAGTCCATTTGAAAATGTTCAACATTTTATTCATGTTTTGCCTATTAGGCTTTTGCTTGGGCTCTGTCCTTTTACAATGCATAGCATTGGGCTCTGTATTTAAATGCATAGCATTTATATTTGGCCTGTTAGGCTTTTACTTGGGCTCTGCCCTTTTTTAATAATGCATAGCATTTTAATGGTCTGACAGTGCACCACGTGGCTTATCAGGCGCTTTGCGCCAATTAAAGAGCGCAAGGCGCTAGCGCGTGTGGAGGTGACACGTGTCACGCTCTGCTAAGCGCAAGTCTGTTAGTGCAGTGCGCTGCGCCAGTGCGCTGCGCTAGTGCGCTGCTAACACGTGGCGCGCCCTGGTGCTATGCGCCAATCCAAGAGCGCAGTGCGCTATATTTAGAAGCGCAAAGCGCAGATCATTCTGTAGTTGACACGTGGCGCGTTCTGGCGCAGTGCGCCAGTCCAAGGAGCGCAAGGGCGCAATTCAAAAGTGCAAGGCACTGTACAAAAGCGCAGAGCGCATCTTGATCCAATTAAGATCAAAGAAACAGTTTCTTTGTTTTCTCAAAAGAGGTTCTACCTCAAGATTCAAGAATCAATGGTTCATCAAAAGGCTGTGCCTTTATATAGATCAAAAGATCTAAGAATGAAGTAAATTACTTCTTTTTTGATCTTTTATAATTAGATCTTTTTGATCTTTTTTCTTTTTATTGAAGATCTTGATCTTGTTCTTAGATCTTTGATCTTTTTAGAAGAGATTCTTCTTTTTTAATGAGGTATTTTCATCTCTGTTCTTCAAGAATCAGATTCTTTACCTTTAAAGATGAAGAAGATGATCTTCTTTCTTCAAAGGCTTGCCTTTCAAATTTTTCAGAGGGTTCTCTCTTTTTTGTATATCTATATATCTATCTGAGACTTGGAGTTTAGGGGCCTTTATATAGGGCCAATTGATTTGTTAAGTTAGTTACAGAGATCTTTCTCTGATTGATCTGGGGATATTTCCCCACCGTTGGATCTTTGATCCTAAGACCTCTGTTTTACAGAAGATAATTTTCTTATTTTAATAAGATTGGAAAGATCTTTCTAGAATTTTAATTCTGGTTAATTAATAATTTATTATTTAAATTCCAGTGCTGGCGCAATTGGCGCTAGCGCGCCTGCGCTTGACACGTGGCGCGCGGCGCAGAGCGCAGCGCAACTGCGCTAGCGCGCCTGTGCTAGAGCGCCTGCGCTTGACACGTGGCGCGCAGCGCAGAGCGCAAGTGATCTGAATCGTTGCTTCATTTATTTTAAAATTTGAATTTTAAAACAGAGCCTTGCTCTGATTGGGGTTGCGCAGCCTTGGGCGCAGCGTTCCTTGCGCTGGCGTGTCTGCTTTTGATACGTGGCACACAGCGCGCAGTGCAAGGAATCTGAAGCATTGCTTCAATTTTTGAATTTTGAAATTCAAACAGAGCTTTTCTCTGATTGGGGGAAACAAATACCCCCCCACCGTTGCGCTCTCGTGGCGCACACGTGAGTGCAGCGGTGGCAACATTTGAACCGTTGGATCAACTCAGGAGTTGAAGGGGCGCTTCAGCGCCTATAAATAGGACCCTTGGCCCTCCTCAGATGATTATCATCTTCTTAAGATTTTTATTTTCAGAGCCTTGCTCTCATTTTCAAGAAATTCAGAGTTAGAACTCTAGGAAAATTTTAGGTAAAAATTAACTTAAATTAAATTAATTTTATTTAACAGAGCCTTGCTCTCATAGATCCTTTGATCTAAAGAAAACCCCTTTGGGATTTCATAAACAGAGCTTTGCTCTAAAGAATCCATAGATCTAAAGAGATCTTGTTTCAGGGTTTCTTAACCCATGAACAGAGCTTTGCTCATGGATAATGTATAGATCTTTTGATGATGAACACTTAAGAGTTTTTTTTATGGATCTTTAAGATCCCAGAACTTTAATTTTTAGGATTTAATTTTTCCTTTGATGAATTTTTCCATTATTATTACAGAACTAGGCTCTTTAAGGAATTTTATTCCCTTGTGACCAGAGTTTGACAAGTGTCACTCTGTGACAGAGCTTTGCTCTGAAAGAGAGATTTTCTCCTTGTCTCAAGGGATTTCTCATTTAATGAGAATATTCTTTGAGGATTTCCTCATTAATTGACAGTCTCATTCAATGATGAAGTTGTCTTATTAACTGATGCCTTGTCATATGGATTTTGTGGGTCCCCCTTTGGTCCCCTCTCTACTGCATTGCAGTGTAGTACAAATTTTTCAAGTATCAAGCGTCGGGCTTTTAAAATTATGATCCTGATAATTGAATTTCGCCTTTTCTGGCAGGCAACATGTCTGCTGACCTTTCATTCCCATTTTTTCGCTCAGAGGGAAGATTCCCTGAGGCGCCGGTGGACCGGGAGGTTCTTGCTCTCATTAAGGATTACGACCCGGAATATAAGAACCTTCATCTATGGGGTAGGTGGTACAGCGAAATCATCAAAGGTCGCCGAAGCTTCTCTTGTGCGACGCCGTCAGAACCGATCTCATCGATCCCATATGCAGATGTACCCCCGGTGAACTATGCTGTGGAGGTCGTAAATTGGAATTCGGAGGATCTTCTTCAACCATTGATTGCTGCCATACCCGTGCAGCCGCCGGCAGTCGTGGATATTTTGGGGCGGCGCATATGCCAGGATGAGTCGCACCCTTAGGGACAACCTTATAACATTGGATTGACCCTTCAACTTTTGGCCGGGTATTTGCAGTGGGCCAGGTACATCTTGTCAGCGAAGAAGGCGCATTTGCTGAAGATCGGTCTGTATCCTGCAGTCTACGCCTCGTTGTTCGAGTACCCTGCTCCTCCAACGTGGTGGGTTAAGGCATTCGTAGAACAATGGAACATCCCCACCCATACCTTTCTTCTGACGGACAGGGAAGTCTCCATCCCCCTAGAAGAATTTGCTGAGAATTCCGGTCTGCCGGTGAGGGGGGAGCACTATGAGGAGCTACTTCCTCCGGATGAATATGTATTCACCACCAAGCCGTTGGTAATGGGCCTAACGCCGGAGAATGCTATTCAGCACCAGTTTCCAAGCCTGGTAAAGATGATGAATATGTATGAAAGTCTCTACTTGGAATCGGGTGGCCGGGGAGTTGGTTTTGCAGATTTCATCGCCCGCTTTCTTTGACCGGAGATTCTATCACAACGGGGCGAAAAATTCGCCAAGCTCGACGACCCCTTCGGCTTTGGCTTAGATCGTCGACCAGCACTGGAGGACGACCAAAATGGTTTTTACCTTCCCGATGCTGCAATCATGCCCTTATCAGAAATCGCCGCTCCGGGCATCGACGAGGAGACCTTCTTTCTCGGGTTCCTGGGGCTATGGCTGTGCTGGTTCGCGCTCCCTATGCACCCACGCTACATGAGGCCGTCCGTCTTCTACCCAGCGCATCGGATGGTGGCTGGTATACAATTGTCAATTGGAATTGCCGGGTTAGCCCACCTGTACCATGAACTCAGCGTGGCGGCGGACGCAAATGAACCGGGGGTGCAACCTGCCAATTTCCCGATGCACTACTTTACTTCATGGATGGAAATGCATGTGCTCGGGATTTTTGGTATTCACAAGAGGCCCTCGTTTTATGAGAAGTGCAGACTCCCGAGAGTTATTCGGCTGATTGGCGCCTCTATTGTGAATCCACCTCCGCGGGAGGCTAGGGGGCTGCTTCTTCGTCCGCGCACGGTCGGAGCAGGCATTTCTTTCACTGACAAGGTCATGACAATCGACCCGGAGACCTCCAAGTCGGTGTTGGCGTTGCGTGATAATTTCAAGGACGGGGCCTCCGTATTGAAAGCCCGGGAAATTCTACATTTATACTCCATCCGGCCGGGCTTTCTTGTGTTCAGGCAGAATGATTTGGCGCTTTTTATGAGGTACAACCCCCATCGCTTCGCCCAGCAGTTAAGTTATAACCAAGGGGTCCCACTGGAGGCGTTTTTAGAAGAGCCTGCGGCCACCAGAGAGGGGATACGGAATGCATTACATCACTTCATGCGGCTAAATACGGGATCCCATTTCTTCATTAGCGAGCCGACTTGCATTCCAAGGGCCCTCAACGTATACGGGGCCTGGTATCAGCACGTGATGGGCGTTGTTATCCAGGAAGAGAAACGGCTGCTGCTTGATCGCAAGGGTGCGCCCCCGGCTAGCGATCGCAACGTTCCTCTAAGGCGAAGGACCCCTGTCCCTCCTCCACTAAGAGGAGATGCTGGAGATGAGCCTCCTCGTGTGCTAAGCCCCATGCGTGGATTGCTGCGTGATTCTGTGGACGTGCCCTCAGCGCCCCGTGCTCCGGTGGAGACGGTGAATGTGGTTTCGCCTGAATCCGGCGTGGGCTCGGACATCGGAACCCGCCGTCCCAAGGTGCCCACGAAGCGTAAGCTGATTTTGGGTGCGACTGGAGTTTGCGCGCAGAAGAGGAAGAAGAAGTCGATCCTCTCTGCTGACGTTGCATTTGGTCAAGTCACGCCCCGTTTCCCGGTATACGGCGAAGTGGACGCGACGAGGCCCGCTACGTATATACTCAGAAGTACATACGCTGAGCGTAACTAAGCAATATAAAGTAAATCACAAGAGACGAATGATATAGGAATAACAGCAACTTTTATTAATAATATTCTTTTGTACAATGCATGAAAAGGAAATACATCTGAAATGAAAAGCGATGCCTAAACAGTGGCATAACAGGAAATGAAAATACAGAAAAGAACAAAGTACAATATCTAAAGCTCGGGATCTTCTTGGAACTGCTCCAAATCTTCACCGGTGGGCTCGATCTCAGCTTGGTCCAACGCACCTGACGACATTCAAAAAAGAAAGGAATAGAATGTCGTCAGCGAACAGATCGCTCGGTAAGTCCCAAGATAAGGGAGAAAAAGACAGAGAGTAAAAAAGAGAGAGAGTAGCTTTTAATGTTGTATTGTATTGTCATATTATAGTAGTATGGTGTTAACGCTGTTGTTGTAGCTTGGTACAGAAGGATGCCAGTGTATACGAGAGGGATCTCTATATGCTAAAGATCAGGGCAAATGGAAGTACAAGGCTCCGTTATACAACCCGGAACAGCGGCAATTGGATTCATGTTAGGTGTCTTAATCTTACCATCTCGTGCCACCTTTAACACCTTCCGTACCAATCTACCCCTTAAACCCCGCGATGTCATGTTTGTATTGTTATCTTGTAAACTTGTAATGATTGCATGATTGACTTGATTGACTGACCGAAACCATGATATCAGGAAACGGTTATAACCGTAGAGTCATGTAAATGGAATACTGGGAAACATGTAAAAGGAATATCCATGATTCGGTTCAGTCAAGTAGATTGTTAACTAGATTCTGGGATTCATGTATTCATCTTGAGTTGAAATATAAAGAATATGGATTGACTTGAATCATATTCAAGTCAGAAATAGTCTGACTCTAACCCGAGTCAGACTAAAAGAAAGATAATTTGAAATTCTATATTTGTTAGGGCCTTATTGTAATTTATAAAACTTGAGGGGGTTTTATGTAAAAAGTACGATTATATATATTTTCAAAATACACCTCAAGTATTTATTATTCGTCTTTATAGTTATAATGAGTATGAATTTTATTTGTGTTATTCTAGTGAATATATCCTAATAAGAGTATTAATTTATTTATTTGAAATTCATGGTATTTTAATGTAACTTTTAATCTTGTAATTTTTAGAAAAAAGTGGAAACTTTATCTTATGATAAAATAGGTGTTTAAATGATAATTATATATATATTAACACATGAATAATTTTAAATAAATATTTTATTTTCCCAAAATCTCATTTTTCTTAAATGCCGTATTTTAAACCTTTCGAGACCGAATGCTCCTTGCGGAGGTCTGAATCTCGCACTATTAGCCCGCAGGTGCACGATGAACCGTACTATCCCTAACGGGTTCCCCAAAAGTGGGTTGTAGTGGTACTTTGCTTAGGTTTAACAAATACTATTCATTTAGGAAAACGGTTTTATAAATAAAAGGTATTTATTTGTAAAAGAGTATAGTTTTCTGTATTTTAGTTTCTAGGGTTTCCTAAGCCAACTAGCCTATTTCTAAGGGTCTAAACGACAAGTTATTAGAAGCCTCAAATCGCCTCTTCACCGCCAATTGTGGCCAGGTAAGTACAAGTGAGGAGGGAGGGATCCGCTCACGAATCGTGAGACGGGCCTTTTAAAGTTACCCAAGCTCACTTGCCTAGCCTAGACATCACAAAGTCAGTTTAGATAAACGATCGATGTCCATGACATATCGTATTTTCCTATTAAAAGATATTGTTTTTAAAATTGTAAATAACTTAGAACTTTTTAGAAAAGGTTTATACAGAAAAGGGTATTTTAGTGAAAAGTCTTGTATTTTCGTATTCTATGTTTTGACGTTTATCAATTAAGGTTATATTTGTGTGTGTGTAGAGGTAGGTCATTACCTCGTGACTTATTTTAAGTTCTGATGAAGTTTAGAGGTAAAACATGATATATTAAACTTAAAGGTATTAAAGCGCAAGAATACGGTATTTGAAAACGTTACCATTTTATGTGTGAAATTTCATTGAAATTGATTTCTACAAGTTTGTTGATCAAGATAAACATATTTAGGAGTGAGGGATTTATTTAGAACAATAAAAACAAACTTTATGGTATTTTTATGAAAAGAATACGGTTTTACAAGAAAGCTATCATTTCATGTGAGAAACTTTGTTTAAATTGGTTTCTATGTGATTAATAGTCATCATGTATATGGGTAGGTATCATGGATTAGGTGACAAGTGGAATTTTGTAGAAAAACCGAATCGGAAATCGGTTTGTTCCGATTTCCGTCGGGTTTCATATTTCCGTATTTTAAGAAATAGAAAAGAGAGAGAGGGATGGGACTTACGGGTTTTAAGCTCTTCTAAAGAGTAAAGAGAACTAGGGAGAAAGCCCGAGGGGTGGTTTCGTCGCCGGTTGCTTCAAAGCACGTCGCCGGAATTCCGTCAGAATCTCGTCGGAGCTTCGCCGCGAACTTGTTTTCAAAGCACACACTTCTTGGAAAACTTTTGAGAGAGTGGCTCAAGATTTTGGGGGTGAGAGGGTAGTGTGTAGGGTTGGTATTTATAGGGTTAGGCTAGGGTTAGGGTAGATGAAAAGTTAAAAATAAAAATGTGATAAAATGTAATAAAAAATGTATTAAAAGTGGAGTAATTGGGGTTTTTTAAGAGCTCTGGTAGTGGTATGAGGCTGAAACTTTGAAGGTGCGTAGGGAATATGAAAAGACACAACTTTCATGTTGTGACCATCGCCGGAATCGGCCGAATAGTGGGTGACTCGGCCGTGACTCGGTCGGATCACCGAGTCGGCCGAGTCAAGGCCGAGTTGGCCGAGTCAAGGCCGAGTTGGCCGATTCCCGACCGAGTCCGGTGGCCTGGATCCCCCCCGACGGTTCATCTAACTCCTGCAAGTGTTACATGTTTCGGTGTAGTGGGGTTTTTGTAAGATATGTACGTGTAAACTCTTGGTATTCTAAAGGTTTTAAAAAAATCAATATTAAAAATAATGCGGGGTATGGAATTTGAACTCTGGTGGCTTGGTTCAGCAGTGCAAGGTATTACCAATGAGCTACAAGTTCCTTCTTGTAATTATTGTGTTATTTAATTACTTAAAATGATAGCAGCAAGAGTAAATACTCCAAGTATACATTAAATTTAAAGTAATTTCTTGTACACTAAAAATGGAGTTATTTCATTCTTGTAACTTGTAATTAAAAACAAAAAAAATAATTACGTAAATCTTGTGCTCAGGCTAAAATACCCCTTTGTGAACTTTAAAAATATTTTGAAAAAAAATTTGTATAGGAAAAAGTGTATAAGAAAATTAGGGTTGTTACATTCTACCCTCCTTATAAAAATTTCGTTCTCGAAATTTGTAAAAGGAAAGTGTAACAGTGCAAAGAAGTTTGGCGAATAAAAGTGATACGGTGATGAAAAAGGCTTACCGGTGTTACCTTGACCTACAGTCTCGGCTTCTACGGCTTCTAAAGTGAAGGTATGTCGCCGTGGTATATTCCTTCTAGCTGGAGGCACATTCCGCCTTTGAGGCCTATTTCTCTGCCCTCTAGGCATGTCCCTCATTGCCTGTTGGAATTGGCGAGTAGGCTTTGCAGGTGGTGGAGCGGATAGTGCAGGACGAGTTGCAGGAGCCTGGATGGTTGGCCGCTGTGGTTGGTTGGCGTGTGTGTGAGATGAGTTGCTGTTGTAAGGACAGTTCCCAATTCCGTGGTTGGATGCGCCACAAATTAGACACAGGCCTTTTGCGCGCCTACAATCCTTCCACAAATGTCCCTTTCTATGGCAGTAATGGCAAATTTCTTCAGTCCTCCTGGGTTCAAACAATGGCCTGAAAGAGGCTCCACCTGCCATCTGGTTGGCAGGGCGCTTGACTCCTGCAGACTGAGGTCTGCCCCTCTCTTTTATCACTGCCTCATAACTGCGGGCAGCTTCTAGGGCTTCCTCATGAGTCAAGAACTTTCCTGTGGCTAAAGCAGCCTTAATCTCTGTGTCCAAGCCTTGTTGAAAGCGACGGGCTCTGATCTCGTCCGTCGGTATCAGGTGTGCCGCGAATCGGCTCAACATGGTGAACTCAGCATCATATTCATCTACCGATTTCTCCCACATTGATCCTTGCTGTAGATGAATAAATTGCTGCTCCATAGCGAACCTGGCAGTCACAGGGAAAAATTTCGCGTCGAACTTCTCGCGAAATGTCTTCCATTCAATCGGCTGCGCTAGACGGGTTTCTTCCGCCTTCCACCAATTGCGAGCATTATCCGTGAGCTGTAGTTTCGCTACACGGACCCAAGTATGGTCTGGCACTTGAGCTGCTGCCAGATCGTCTTCGATACTTTGTGCCCATTCTTCTGCTTCGAGAGGGCTTCCTTTACCCGAGAATTGCTTTGGGTGCAAAGCTCTGAATTGCTTTATTCCCGGTGCATCTGTCTCAGGACGACTCAGAAGTTGTTGATGTCCCTCGAGAAGACTGCGGATTGCCTCAAATAGCATCGTTTACTCAGTGGGTGGTGCAGGAACAGCGGGTGTAAGAGGTAGTGCTGAAGGGGTGTTGTTGACGTTGGTGCTGGTGTTGTTCGGGGAATCCATAACCCTGAAGAAGAATTTGGGTTAGGACAGATTTAAATACAGGAAATGATAGAATTCAAGGAATAGAAATTGTAAGATTCAAAGAACATGAATTGTAAAGAATATTTTAGTTGCTGGTTCTTGTGTTATATTGCTTAGGTTGTTCACACAGACCAGAACTGCATGACAGGGATTCATACAGCTCTGACCTGCATGGGCCACCAACAAAACCTGTCACGCCCCGCTTCCCGGTATACGGCGAAGTGGACGCGACGAGGCCCGCTACGTATATACTCAGAAGTACATACGCTGAGCTTAACTAAGCAATATAAAGTAAATCACAAGAGACGAATGATATAGGAATAACAGCAACTTTTATTAATAATATTCTTTTGTACAATGCATGAAAAGGAAATACATCTGAAATGAAAAGCGATGCCTAAACAGTGGCATAACAGGAAATGAAAATACAGAAAAGAACAAAGTACAATATCTAAAGCTCGGGATCTTCTTGGAACTGCTCCAAATCTTCACCGGTGGGCTCGATCTCAGCTTGGTCCAACGCACCTGACGACATTCAAAGAAGAAAGGAATAGAATGTCGTCAGCGAACAGATCGCTCGGTAAGTCCCAAGATAAGGGAGAAAAAGACAGAGAGTAAAAAAGAGAGAGAGTAGCTTTTAATGTTGTATTGTATTGTCATATTATAGTAGTATGGTGTTAACGCTGTTGTTGTAGCTTGGTACAGAAGGATGCCAGTGTATACGAGAGGGATCTCTATATGCTAGAGATCAGGGCAAATGGAAGTACAAGGCTCCGTTATACAACCCGGAACAACGGCAATTGGATTCATGCTAGGTGTCTTAATCTTACCATCTCGTGCCACCTTTAACACCTTCCGTACCAATCTACCCCTTAAACCCCGCGATGTCATGTTTGTATTGTTATCTTGTAAACTTGTAATGATTGCATGATTGACTTGATTGATTGACCGAAACCATGTTATCAGGAAACGGTTATAACCGTAGAATCATGTAAATGGAATACTGGGAAACATATAAAAGGAATATCCATGGTTCGGTTCAGTCAAGTAGATTGTTAACTGGATTCTGGGATTCATGTATTCATTTTGAGTTGAAATATAAAGAATATGGATTGACTTGAATCATATTCAAGTCAGAAATAGTCAGACTCTAACCCGAGTCAGACTAAAAGAAAGATAATTTGAAATTCTATATTTGTTAGGGCCTTATTGTAATTTATAAAACTTGAGGGGGTTTTATGTAAAAAGTACGATTATATATATTTTCAAAATACACCTCAAGTATTTATTATTCGTCTTTATAGTTATAATGAGTATGAATTTTATTTGTGTTATTCTAGTGAATATATCCTAATAAGAGTATTAATTTATTTATTTGAAATTCATGGTATTTTAATGTAACTTTTAATCTTGTAATTTTTAGAAAAAAGTGGAAACTTTATCTTATGATAAAATAGGTGTTTAAATGATAATTATATATATATTAACACATGAATAATTTTAAATAAATATTTTATTTTCCCAAAATCTCATTTTTCTTAAATGCCGTATTTTAAACCTTTCGAGACCGAATGCTCCTTGCGGAGGTCTGAATCTCGCACTACTTGCCCGCGGGTGCACGATGAACCGTACTATCCCTAACGGGTTCCCCAAAAGTGGGTTGTAGTGGCACTTTGCTTAGGTTTAACAAATACTATTCATTTAGGAAAACGGTTTTATAAATAAAAGGTATTTATTTGTAAAAGAGTATAGTTTTCTGTATTTTAGTTTCTAGGGTTTCCTAAGCCAACTAGCCTATTTCTAAGGGTCTAAACGACAAGTCATTAGAAGCCTCAAATCGCCTCTTCACCGCCAATTGTGGCCAGGTAAGTACAAGTGAGGAGGGAGGGATCCGCTCACGAATCGTGAGACGGGCCTTTTAAAGTTACCCAAACTCACTTGCCTAGCCTAGACACCACAAAGTCAGTTTAGATAAACGATCAATGTCCATGACATATCGTATTTTCCTATTAAAAGATATTGTTTTAAAAATTGTAAACAACTTAGAACTTTTTAGAAAAGGTTTATAAAGAAAAGGGTATTTTAGTGAAAAGTCTTGTATTTTCGTATTCTATGTTTTGACGTTTATCAATTAAGGTTATATTTGTGTGTGTGTAGAGGTAGGTCATTACCTCGTGACTTATTTTAAGTTCTGATGAAGTTTAGAGGTAAAACATGATATATTAAACTTAAAGGTATTAAAGCGCAAGAATACGGTATTTGAAAACGTTACCATTTTATGTGTGAAATTTCATTGAAATTGATTTCTACAAGTTTGTTGATCAAGATAAACATATTTAGGAGTGAGGGATTTATTTAGAACAATAAAAACAAACTTTATGGTATTTTTATGAAAAGAATACGGTTTTACAAGAAAGCTATCATTTCATGTGAGAAAATTTGTTTAAATTGGTTTCTATGTGATTAATAGTCATCATGTATATGGGTAGGTATCATGGATTAGGTGACAAGTGGAATTTTGTAGAAAAACCGAATCGGAAATCGGTTTGTTCCGATTTCCGTCGGGTTTCATATTTCCGTATTTTAAGAAATAGAAAAGAGAGAGAGGGATGGGACTTACGGGTTTTAAGCTCTTCTAAAGAGTAAAGAGAACTAGGGAGAAAGACCGAGGGGTGGTTTCGTCGCCGGTTGCTTCAAAGCACGTCGCCGGAATTCCGTCAGAATCTCGTCGGAGCTTCGCCGCGAACTTGTTTTCAAAGCACACACTTCTTGGAAAACTTTTGAGAGAGTGGCTCAAGATTTTGGGGGTGAGAGGGTAGTGTGTAGGGTTGGTATTTATAGGGTTAGGCTAGGGTTAGGGTAGATGAAAAGTTAAAAATAAAAATGTGATAAAATGTAATAAAAAATGTATTAAAAGTGGAGTAATTGGGGTTTTT